>JAJIBD010022990.1:0-210000 GCA_021461705.1 Cryptotis parvus
AAAATAGCGACGGAGGTCAGAACTCCGATTCCTTTTCTCACTTGAGTGAGGCGTGATATTCCAAGCATAGCTCTTTCGATTCCTCTCTGGGAGACCCGAATAGCATTCTCATCCTGCTTTCGTAGGGCCCAGGTCTCTGAGGCGTATGTTAATGCAGGGAGAACGGTGGAGTTAAAGAGATATGCCCGTAGCCGGAGGTTCTTTTGTCCTTTTAGCTATTTCTTCAATGCCTTTGAAGGCATTCCATGCCGCTCTCTTTCTCCCCCCGAAGCTCAAGTTTTAGGTCGTTCATCATGTTGAATTCTGGACCCGGTACACATAACTGCTGCATTCAGAGATGTTTGTTCCATTGAGAGTGAATGGGGCCTCAGGAACTTGTTCATTCTTCATGACCATTGTTTTCTTTAGATTCAGCTATAGACCTATCTTTCCACATTCTCGGTCGAAATCAGCCAGCATTTGTGCCGCTTGGCTAATGTTTGGTGTTATTAGAACGATGTCATCAGCTAAGTGGAGGTGGTGTAGTTGCCGACCACCTATCTTCACCTCCCATTCCTTCCCATTCTAATTGCTGCATGATGTTTTTCGAGGGTGGCGCTGAGGAGTTTTAGTGAAATGGTATCACCCTGTCGAACCCCCTCTTTTCACATTAATGATCACTTCTTTGTAGAATGGTGAGATCCTGCTGGTAAATCCATAATACAGATCACAAAGGATCTTGATGTATTGGGTTTGAACACCCTGTTTGGCTAGGGCTTCAATACTGCTTTAGTCTCCACAGAATCAAAGGATTTCTGTAAATCAATGAACGTGAGACAGAGTGGCATCTTGTACTCCCTACAAACCTCGATGAGCTTGGTTACTGTGTGGATATGGTCGATTGTGCTGAATCCTTTCCGGAAGCCTGCTTTGCTCGCATGATTGTCCTTCATCTAGTGTTCTGCTAATCCTGTTCAGGATGACTCGTGTAAACAGCTTGTAGATGACTGACAACAGGCTGATGGGGCGATAGTTGCCGATGTTGTGAATGTCTCCCTTCTTGAACAGTAGAACTGTCCTGCTGGTTTTCCATTGGGAGGGCACCTTGTATTCGGACAGGTAGCATGTGTCCTGTCCGACACATGCTACTGTATTGATGAGTACTGGACGGCAGATTCTTCAGGTGTTCGGGTCTGACTTTGTCTGGGCCTGGTGCTGGTCCCTTCTTTACCGATGAGATGGCATGTCGGATTTCAGAAGGGAGAACGTTGGGAATGACATATCCATCCTGTGGAATTTGGTATGTGGGCAGGTGGATGTGGCTATTAAAGAGATTTGAGTAGAAGTCCTGGATAATCTTCTCCATTGCCTTTCTGGAAGATGTGATAGATCCATCAGGGCGTTGGAGGGCAGTCATCTTGGTCTTATAGTTGGCGAAGGACAGGTGGGCGGTCGCGAATTTATTTTCCTGGCTTCTGCTGCATCTTCCAGTATTTCTGCTCTTCTGTCTTTGAGGACTTCTTTTATCACTTCTCTGCACCTTTTAGCAAGCTTGGACGTTAGCATTTGGTCTCTTGAGGCTCGCGCCTTGCCACGTTGGCTAATGAGCTCAAGAGTTTCTGAAGACAAGTGTCCTTTTGTGTCTTTCTCTCTCTCGGCATTCTTCGCACAATCATGGAGGTGCTGAACCAGTCGGTTGTATTCTTCATTGATGTCGTCAATGATGGTATCTTCCCATGTTGCTGCAATGGTGCCAAAAGAGTTCCTTGTTGGTGTTCGTTCTGGGAGTTCTCTTCTTAAACTAGGCAGCCTTTTTTTCCCCATTGTGGGAAGTAGAATTTTGCACAAAGGAGACGGTGGTCCGATCCTGTTTGGAATTTGGGGACGACAGCTCCATTGGTCAGACAAAACCATCGATTCTACGATGGTTTTCATTGTGTAACTGTCCACCAGGAGATTCCCATGTCCAACGTTTCGCTCATCCTTCTGGAACTGTGAGTTCCCATGAATGGTGTTGGTGGATATGATGAACTCAGATAGTCTCTCACCCTGTTTGTTCCGTTTCTAGGCCATGGGTCCCGATGTGGAGTTCTTCAGCAGATCTTCTTGGTCCTATCTTGGAATTAAAATCACCGACTAGCCAGAAGGAGAGAGACAGATAAAGAATGACTGCATTTATTTGCATGGCATAAATATATGTGTACATATTATGATACCAATATCCAAGGTCAAGTGAAACATATATCAGGAGGTCTTGTCAAAGGTGGAAATTATCACAAATGTGTGGGAGTCAGAGGTTAGGTAAGACAGAAAAATGGAGCAGGCTGCTAATAATTGTCGAGGGTACTAATGCCAACCTAGAACTGAGCATTAAATAGAGGCAAAAGGATACACATGACAACCTTTTAATTTATGTTCTGTAATCCATAGTCTGTAAGGGGAAGGAAAAGAGAAAGAGAGAGAAAGGGGAAAGAAATAAAGAACCTGCCATGGAGGTGGGCTAGGGAAGGGGGTGGGAACCGGGGGCGTTGGTGGTGGGAGATGGGCACTGGTGGAGGGACGGGTGCTGGAACACTGTATGACCCAAACCCAAATATTAACTTTTTTTATTTGTATATCTTTTTATTTGTATATCTCACGGTGGTATAATAAAATACTTCAAAAAATAAAATAAAATAAAATAAAATAAAATAAAATAAAATAAAATCACCGACTATGATCTTGTAGAAGGTGTGATCTTTTTTATAGAACTCCTCCAGTTCCATGTAGAATTTCTCAATTTCATCTTCTTTGTATGTGGATATTGGTGCGTAGACAATGAAGATAAAAATTGCTGGCAGTGGGCCACATCTCTTCAAGTGTAATCGTCCTATTCGGCTTGTTAGGCATTCAAATGAATCAATGTTGATGGCCATGTTCGTGTTGACAAGGACACCAACACCACCGACGCCTCTTTTTTTTCGCATGTTCCAAGGAACAATTCTTCTCTGGGGTCAAATACAGCATGATGCAACTGACGCCTCCTCGTCTCAGTCAGGCCAATTGATGTCATACTTGATATTTTGCGCTTGCCGCATCAAATCCTCAATATATGTTTCTGATGTCAGCGCACGTGCATTGAAAGTACAGACAGTCATTTTAGACCTTCTTCGTTTTGGCAGCCTAGGATGGCCATGAAATTTTGTCAGGCACTGCTTGTTTGCCTTTCTTACTGCTGCCTTATTAAGGGCTCTTTCGGGGCCAGGAAAATAAACATTTCTGTTACTGGATTTGGCATATCGAACATGCATTCGACAGCTTGCCAGGCTCTGCCATGCGGGAGCTATATTCTCATTACTTTGTGGGGCTCTCTCAGAGGGTGGGTAGAATATTTACAGTAATTTGGAGGTAAATCGCGTGGCCGCACAGTGGCTGCATGCAACGGGGAAAGCTGGTTTCTGCTCTGCTAGGTGTACAGGTGTCTTAGGCTCAAGCATTCCTGGGCTTGAAATACTCTCCTCTGAAGGACGGATCTCTGCGGGGTGGGTCCTTGTAGGCTGGGTTTCTGACAAGCCAGGCTGGAGACTGGATTAATCTGCTGGGTGGAGATCTTACCAGCTGTAGAGAGTGGATTGTGTAGATTGCTGCCAGCAAGGTGTGGGGGGTTTCTCTGGGCTCCTCCAAGGCTCCATCGGGCTGGTGGACTCGGGTCGGTAGTTGCTCTCTTGGTCCATGGAATGCAGGGGGTTCAACGGGAAAAGCTGGTTTCTGCTCTGCCGGGTGTACTGGATATTAACCCCTTATCAGATGGGTATTGGGTGAATATTCTTTTCCCATTCTGTGGATTGTCTTTGCATCATGGTTATTGTTTCTTTTGAGGTGCAGAAGCTTTTTAGCTTCATGTAGTCCCATATGTTTATCTTTTCTTCTAGTTGTTTTGTTAGTGGTGTTTCTTCTTTGAAGATGTCCTTAGCTTCAATGCTGTGGAAGGTTTTTCCTATATTTTCTTCAATGTACTTTTTTAATTCAAGAGCTGAATCTTTAAGGTACATGGAGTTCTTCCTGATGTACATATCCTTTGATCATTAAGGATAGACAGCCTTTGCTGTCCACTATATCCTTTGTAAGCCTGAAGTTTGATACTAGAATGTCCACAATGGCCCTTTTGAGGCTGTCTTCCAACCTTAGACTTGGAGTATGTATTTGTTCTGACTCTTCAAATGTGTTTCTTGCAGGCAGCAGAATGCTGAGTTAAATTTTCTAAGCCACCATGCCATTCTGTGTCTCTTAATTGGTGCATTTAGTGCATTGACGTTGAGAGAGATTATTGTAATGGAGTTTTGTACCATCTTTCTGCAGGAATTTGATGTGTTTGTGGGACACAACTTGTCTTAAAGCTGGCCCGTTAGTTATATGTGTGAAGATCATTTTGAGTCTATTAAATTCCTGCTTTGTTGTATATTTGAAAAGTTATGTGCTGTTCCGTCAAATACTAATGAGAGTTTAGCTTGGAAAGTATTTTTGATGACACTCATTTTATTGAGTTTTTCCATTATATCTGACCACTGTCTTTAGGCCCAGGGAGGTTTGTTTGATAAATCTGCTGTAAATCTTAAGGAATTCATTTGTATATAATTTCCTTCTTTGATCTTTCTGCTTTCAACATTTTATCTCTATTATGGTTTAGTCATCGTGAGTAGGATATATCTTAAAGTATTTTCATTTGAATTTGTTTTTAACTGGGACTCTTCAGGCCTCTTGGATGTGGGTGTATGAACTTTTCAGCTTCATGAACTTCTGGACTATGAAGTTTCTGACTGTTGCTTCTTTATAAGTGGTTTCTACCTGTCCCTTTGGGAGCTTGCCGATTATTATGAAGTTCCTCTTGATTCATCCCTAGTTCTCTTGTTAGCTTTCACTTATTTTGAGGCTCTTTTCTGCTACAGTCTGGATTTGTCTGTGCCTCATCTTGAAGTTCACTGATTCTGTCCTCAGTAGTTGTTACTGTGCTGCTACGTAAGACCGTCTAGTGAGTTTTTTATTTTTATCTACAAAGTTTTTAAGTTCTGTCATTTCTGCTTGTAGTTTCCTGATTTCTGCTCTTCTATTTTCTTGTTGTTTTACTGGTGATCTATTCCATTGTTTCTTTGAGATCCTTAAATATCCTTAACAATTTCTTTTTTAAATTTCATATCAGAAAGATTATATTGAGTCCTCCAGGCTAACACCTTCACTCACTAAGCCAGGTGGGATTTTGTGTTTCTTTCTCATTGTGAAATTTGCAGTTTGGAGTTGTTTATTGTGTGTTTTTTATTGTGGCTAAGTGACTACAATTAGAGTATCTTTGTATGCTGACAAAAAGTTATGGAACAAAGAAGGAATGTGTGGTTGTGGGAAAAGTTCAGAGAGAGCAACAGGATGCCTAGGAAGGCACATTTGCCATCAGAACCCCTCACCACCACCAGTGGCCCTTCAGCACCCGCCCACCTTCAACTCAGGTATGTCTCTGATAATTGTGTGGGACCACACCACACCTTGCCAGAAACCCAGGGAAGTTCAAGAAGAGTAGCAAGATGCCTAGGGAGGCATGCTCAACATTTGGACATCTGGCTCCCAATCTGCGGCCCTTCAACACCCACCCACCCCTAAAATCAGGCGCCCCTCTGATAACTACGCAGGACTACCCTAACCCTTGCCAGAAACATGGGGAAGTTTAGAGAGAGCAGCAGAACACTTAGGGAGGCACACTTGCCATCCGGACCACTCAGCCCACCCAGGGGCACTTGAACTCAAATAATCAGACAAGAGCATGTCTGATTATCACAACAATTATCACAGGTTTCATACCCCAAATTTCAAAACCACACAGATGTGATAAGTCAAAGTACTTACTCAATAAAATCCTACAAAGAGGTACCAGGTACCATAGCATTCAACATTCCTACATGCCACAAAAACTCCGCAAACAGCCTAAACATCCATAACTGTACAGCCTATGCACACGAGAACACACAATTTGCAAACTTCAAAGGTAGTAATGGTAAAACAACACAAAACTCCACCAAGCTCTACAAGTGAAATCACTAACCCAGATGAACCAAGCAACTATGATGAGCTATATAATCTTTCTGACAAGGAATTTCCCGGGACTGTTAAGAATGCATAAGGAGCCCAAAAAAGGCTATGGAACACAGAGTCAATGAAATATAAGAGGACATGAGAGCAGAAATGAGTAAAATCCTAATAAAATACAAGCAGAAATGCAGATATTAAAAGTGTGACAGGTGAAATGAAAAAGTCACTGGATGGCCACCATAGCAGAGCAACATCTGCTAAAGAAAGAATTAGTGATCTCGAAGACAAGGTGCAGAGACTCTCTAGAAAAAGGAAAAGATGAAAAAACCTCACAAGTAATCAATAGACACAAGAGATAATCGGGATGAAGTCAAAAAGAAACAACATAAGGATCATTGGGGTCCCAGAAGGGCAGAAAGAAAATCCTTATGAAGAATCAACTGTCAAAGCCATCATTGCTAAGAAGATCCTGGAATTAAAACGTGCTTGCTCCCAGATTCAGGAGGCCAGAAGGGTACCAGATAAAAGAAATTCAAATAAAATACTCCAAGACATATCTTAATTAGAATGACAAACACCATAGATAGAGATAGAATACTGAAAGCAGAAAGATCACATGCAAATGAGAATCCCTAAAATTCACAGCAGATTGTTTCTCAGATGAAACACTCCAAACCTGAAGACAATGGTGGGATATCTTGAAAAGACTCAATAAAATGAAGGTCTCACTAAGAATTCTTTACCCTGCTAGGCTCACATTCAGATTTGAAGGAATGATGCACAACTTAATGGAAAAGCAGCAACTCAGCAACATCAGACTCAAAACCAATTCTAAAAGGACTGAAGGAACTACTGTAAAATAAGACAAACCCCAAAAGTACAACAACCTTACTCAGGAGGATGGCACAAAATCCCATGACAATGTCAATAGACAAAATGTACTAATTAAGAGATGCAGGGGCCTTAGAGATAGCACAGTGGATAGGGCTTTTGCCTTTGCACACGGCCAACCCAGGTTCGATCCCTGGCAGCCCCATATGGTCCCCCGAGCACTGCCAGGAGTAATTCCTGAGCAAAGAGCCAGGAGTAACCCATGAGCATCACCGCGTGTGACCCAAAAAAGCAAAAAAAAAAAAGATATTCAGAGTGGAAAAATGAATTTAAAAACTATATCCAACATTCTGCTGTCTACAAGAAACACATCTTAACAATCAGAGCAAACACAGACTCAAAGTCAAAGGCTAGAAAGCAATTCTCCAAGCAAACAACTCCCCCAAAATGCTGGGGCGGCCGGCCATACTAGTATCTGACAACATAGACTTTAGGCTGAAAAAAGTTCAAAAAGGAACAGTGAGGGCCATTTCTTAATAATTAAGGGCTACATATATCAGGAAAAAAATCACACTCCTAAGCATATATGCACCCAACAAGGGGCCAGCAAAATGCTTAAAATAACTGCAAATAAACTTCAAAGAAGATATTGACAGTAACACAATTGTAGTCGGATAATTCAACACTGCTCTATCAACTATTGATAGATTGACGGGATTGAAACTCACCAAGGAGTTAATAGCACTGAAGACGGAAATGGAAGAAAGAAGGCTGGTAGATATATATACCAGAGTTTTCATTCCAAAAAAAGTGAATTACACATTTTCTCCAGTGTATATGGAACATGTTCCAAATAGATCACAAGCTGAGCAACCAAACATGCCTCCAAAAAATCAATAAGGTAGAAATTGTGTCAACTATCTTTTCTAACCATGATGCACTGAAAATGAACGTTAACCACACACAAAAACAGAGACTCAAGCCAAACACCTGGAAAATGAACAGCCTCACTGCTGAACAACCAGTGGTCATAGAAGAAATCAAAGGAGAAATCCAAAGATTCCTGGAAACAAATGAAAATGATGACACAAACTATAAGAACATGTGAGATACAGTGAAAGCAGTACGTGAAAAATTCATAGTTCTGCAAATATTCATCAGAAAAAGGGTCCAAATAAATAACCCGACTTCACAGCTAAAAATCTTAGAAAAAGACCAACAAAAGAAGCCCAACCAAGGCAGAAAGTAGGCAATATAAAACTTAGAGTGGAAATCATTTAGTTTGAAGACCCATCCCCCCAAATCCAAAAGATTAATGAAACCAAGAGCTGGTTCTTTTTATTATTATTTTTTAATTTTTTATTATACCACAGTGAAACATACAATTACAAAGGTATTCATAATTGGTTCTTGGTAATACAGTATACCAGCACCCATCCCTCCACCAGTGCTCCATTTCCACCACCAATGTACCCCACCCCCTCCTGACCACCCCCATGCTGCCTTAATAGCAGGTACCCCAGTTTCCTCTCTTTCTCTCTCTGTCTCTCTCTGTCTCTGAATCTCTCTCCCTCTTATTTTACACATTGTGGCTAGCCCTGCAGATATTTAGAGTTTATCACTTAAGTCTCTTTGTGTATATTTAATGGTGAGTTTTAATCTGCCATTACCATTTCCCACATTTAGTAAAACACTGGTATCTATTTATGATGTTGTGTTAATGAATGCAGTCATTCTATATCTGTCCTTTTCCTTCTGACTAATTTCACTCAGCATGATAGTCTCCATGTCCATCCATTTGCAGGTAAATTTCATAATTTCATCTTTTCTGACAGCCGCATAGTATTCCATAGTGTACATGAACCACAGTTTCTTTAGCCAATCCTCTGTTTTCGGGCATTTAGGTTGTTTCCAGATTCTAGCAATAGTGAATAGCGCAGAGATGAATAAAGAAGTACAGATAGTGTTTCTGCTATGTGTTTTTCAGTCTCTTGGGTATATTCCCAGGAGTGCTATTGCTGGATCAAATGGGAGCTCAATATCTAGTTTTCGGAGGAATGCCCATATTGTTTTCCAAAAGGGCTGGACCAGTCAGCACTCCCACCAACAGTGGATGAGAGTCCCTTTTTCCCCCACATCCACGCCAGCACCGGTTGTTCTTGCTGTTTTGGATGTGTGCCAGTCTCTGTGGTGTGAGATGGTACCTCATTGTTAAAAAGATACAAGATAGAAAAACCACTTGCAAGACTTATAAGGAAAGGGAAATAGAGAATCCAAATAAATAGAATAAGAAATGAAATGGGGGACATCATAACAGAAATAACAGAAATTCAAAAGAATATCAGAAATTACTTCAAGAGTTTGTTTGCCATGAAACAAGAGGACTTGGAAGAAATGGACAAATTATTCCTGAATTCCCATGTACTCCCAAGACTAAAACAAGATGACCTTCCATACCTGAATAAGCCTGTCACTATCGAGGACATTGAAACAGTAATTAAAAGTTTGCAAAAACTCAAAAAGCCCAGGTCTAGATGGATTGACCAGTAGATTCTTCCAAATCTTTAAAGAGGACACACTACCAGTACTTTTCAAGCTTTTCCAGTAAATAGAAGAAACAGAGACACTCTCAAATAGCTTCTATGAGGCACATATCACCCTGATAGTCAAAGCAAACAGACAGAGACATTGCAAAAAAAAAAAAAAACCAAAAACAACATCCAGTCTAGTCTTCCAGTCTCCCTAATTAAAACAGTTGCTAAGATCTTCAAAAAAATACTAGGAAACATCATCCAAAAACTCATCTAAAAGATTATATATTATGACCAAGTTAGATTCATCCCAGGAATGCAAGGATGGTTCAACGTTCACAAGTCAATAAACATAATACACCACATGTATAAGAGAAATAATAAAAACCATATTATCAAATCAATAGAGGCAGAGAAACATTTGACAAGATCAAACACACGTTCATGATAAAAACTCTCCATAAAATTGGAATTGAAGGAATCTTCTACAATATATTCAAAGTCATCAATCAAAGACCCACCATGAGCATCATTCTCAGTGGGGAAAAACTGAAAGCTTTCCCCCTAGGATCAGGGACAAGCAAGGTTTCCCACTGTTACCAATTCTATTCAATATAGTACTAGTAATACTATACTATTATATACTATTTCCATAGTAATCAGGAAAGAAAAGGATATTAAGGGCATCCAGAAAGGCAAGGAAGTAGTCATGCTATCACTATTTGCAGATGATATTTAGTAAAACACTGGTATATATTTATATCCCATTAATGAATGCAGTCATTCTATATCTGTCCTTTTCCTTCTGACTGATTTCACTCAGCATGATAGTCTCCATGTCCATCCATTTGCAGGTAAATTTCATGATTTCATCTTTTTCTGACAGCTGCTTAGTATTCCATTGTGTAGGTGTACCACACAACAAATTAGAATTTATACTGTTTAAGACACGTAAAGTCTGTAATAAATTCAGTTCAACTGTTTTATATTACTGATTACTGCATGGAAGATACTTTTAGAATATAAATGTCCCAGTATCACACAATTTCCTTCAACTGATTTCACTCAGCATGATAGTCTCCATGTCCATCCATTTGCAGGTAAATTTCATAATTTCATCTTACAGCTGCATAGTATTCCATTGTGTAGATGTACCACACAACAAATTAGAATTTATAATGTTTAAGACGTGTAAAGTCTGTAATAAATTCAGTTCAACTGTACTAGAAGTACTTGCCATAGTACTTCTAATTTGTTGAATAAATAAATAAATTCTAATTTGTTGTGTGGTACATCTACACAATGGAATACTATGCAGCTGTCAGAAAAGATGAAATTATGAATTTTACCTGCAAATGGATGGACATGGAGACTATCATGCTGAGTGAAATCAGTCAGAAGGAAAAGGACAGATATAGAATGACTGCATTCATAATGGGATATAAATATATACCAGTGTTTTACTAAATATCATCTGCAAATAGTGATAGCATGACTTCTTCCTTGCCTTTCTGGATGCCCTTAATATCCTTTTCTTTCCTGATTACTATGGCAAGTACTTCTAGTACTATATGGTCAGTTTCAGAGATGTTAGATAAAAGGTGATAGTTGCCCTGATTATTCACCAACAATAAATTGAAGTTATGTTAATGTCACAAATAAATACTCATCAAAAGAGTTTTATTTATTTGAAATGTATTCATTTTAAAAAATTATTTATTTAAAGTATTCTAAAGGATAGAGAGATATCTCAAGTGTCAGAATATGTGTCTTGTCACTATGAAGCCCTAAATGCTATCTCTAGCACGGCGTAAGCCTCTGCAGCAAGTATCTCTAGGTGAGACCTCAGAGCCAAAAAGCATGACTTTCTAGAGAAAGAAACTTGATCACTTGATCACTTGAATCCAGTTATTCATCGATTTGCTCGAGCGGGCACCAGTAACATTTCCATTGGACCCTATCACGTGCCAGTGTAGCCCAATGGCATCTGGTAGATTCAGGAATATGAAGAGCCTCAAACCGTTCCTTCAGGGTCTTAACAAGGAAGTCTGACCATCTTGTAGGTGGGCGGCCACGTGATCTTTTGACATCCCGTGGGATCCAGTCGGTAACGGCTCTAGTCCAGCGGTTGTCTCCAAATCGCATTACATGTCCAGCCCATCTGATTTTCGATGCCTTGGCAAACGAGACAGCGTCCCTGATTCTGGAATAGCGACGGAGGTCAGAACTCCGATTCCTTCTCTCACTTGAGTGAGACGTGATATTCCAAGCATAGCTCTTTCGATGCCTCTCTGGGAGACCCGGATAGCATTCTCATCCTGCTTTCGTAGGGCCCAGGTCTCTGAGGCGTATGTTAATGCAGGGAGAACGGTGGAGTCGAAGAGATGTGCCCGGAGCCGGAGGTTCTTTGTCCTTTTAGCTATTTCTTCGATGCCTTTGAAGGCATTCCATGCCGCCTCTCTTCCTCCTGCGCAGCTCAGGTTTTAGGTCGTTCATCATGTTGACTTCTCGACCTAGGTACACATAACTGCTGCATTCAGAGATGTTTGTTCCATTGAGAGTGAATGGGGCCTCTGGAACTAGTTCATTTCTCATGAACATAGTTTTCTTCAGATTCAGCTGTAGACCTATCTTTCCACATTCTCGGTCAAAGTCAGCCAGCATTTGTGCCGCTTGGCTAATGTTTGGTGTTATTAGAACGATGTCATCAGCGAAGCGGAGGTGGTGTGGTTGCCGACCATCTATCTTCACTCCCATTCCTTCCCATTCTAATTGTCTCATGATGTTCTCGAGGGTGGCACTGAAGAGTTTTGGTGAGATGGTATCACCCTGTCGAACCCCTCTTTTGACATCAATGATCACTTCTTTGTAGAATGGTGAGATCCTGGTGGTGAATCCGTAATACAGCTCACGAAGGATCTTGATGTATTGGGTTTGAACACCCTGTTTGACTAGGGCTTCGATGACTGCTTCAGTCTTCACAGAATCAAAGGCTTTCTGTAAATCAATGAACGTGAGACAGAGTGGCATCTTGTACTCCCTACAAACCTCAATGAGCTTGGTTACTGTGTGGATATGGTCGATTGTGCTGAATCCTTTCCGGAAACCTGCTTGCTCGCATGGTTGACCTTCATCTAGTGTTCTGCTAATTCTGTTCAGGATGACTCGTGTAAACAGCTTGTAGATGACAGACAACAGGCAGATGGGGCGATAGTTGCCGATGTCATGAATGTCTCCCTTCTTGAACAGTAGAACTGTCCTGCTGGTTTTCCATTGGGAGGGCACCTTGCATTCGGACAGGTAGCGTGTGAAGAGCCGAGCTAGTGTATTGATGAGTACCGACGGCAGATTCTTCAGATGTTCGGGTCTGACTTTGTCTGGGCCTGGTGCTGTTCCCTTCTTTACCGATGAGATGGCATGTCGGATTTCAGAAGGGAGAACGTTGGGAATGACATATCCATCCTGTGGAATTTGGTATGTGGGCAGGTGGATGTGGCTATCAAAGAGATTTGAGTAGAAGTCCTGGATAATCTTCTCCATTGCCTTTCTGGAAGATGTGATAGATCCATCAGGGCGTCGGAGGGCAGTCATCTTGGTCTTATAGTTGGCGAAGGACAGGCGGGCAGTGCGAATACCTTTCCCGGCTTCTGCTGCATCTTCCAGTATTTCTGCTCTTCTGTCTTTGAGGTCTGCTTTTATCGCTTCTCTGCACTGTTTAGCAAGCTTGGACGTTAGCATTAGGTCTCCTGAGGCTCGTGCCTTGCCACGTTGGCGAATGAGCTCAAGAGTTTCTGAAGACAAGCGTCCTTTTTGTGTCTTTCTCTCTCGGCATTCTTCACACAATCATGGAGGTGCTGAACCAGTCGGTTGTATTCTTCATCGATGTCATCAACGATGGTATCTTCCCATGTTGCCGCAATGGTGCCTAAGAGTGCCTAGTTGGTGGTCGTTCTGGGAGTTCTCTTCTTAAACTTTGCAGCCTTTTCTCCCTCGCTAGGGAAGTAGAATTTTTGCACCGAAGGAGACGGTGGTCCGATCCTGTGTGGAATTTGGGGACGACAGCAACATCGGTCAGACAAAACCGTCGATTGAAGATGATGTGGTCAATTTCATTGTGGAACTGTCCACCAGGAGATTCCCATGTCCAACGTTTCACTTCAGCTTTCTGAAACTGTGAGTTCCCATGAATAGTCTTGGTGGACATGATGAACTCAGATAGTCTCTCACCTTGTTCGCTCCATTCTAGGCCATGGGTCCCGATGTGGAGTTCTTCAGCCGATCTTCTCGGTCCTATCTTGGCATTAAAATCACCGACTATGATCTTGTAGAAGGTGTGATCTTTTTTATAGAACTCCTCCAATTCCATGTAGAATTTCTCAATTTCATCTTCTTTGTATGTGGATGTTGGTGCATAGACAATGAAGATAGAAATTGCTGGCAGTGGGCCACATCTCCTCAAGTGTAATCGTCCTATTCTGTTTGTTAGGCATTCAAATGAATCAATGTTGACAGCTGTCAACATTGAGAAAGAAACATCAGGCCCTAAAGATTGGTCCTTCATAAAGTTCTATAAAAGCAAACAATATTTAAGTTTTTTAAAAAAGAATAATATGAAAGGAAATATTAGCCAAAAAACCAGAGAACATTGAGGCATGCTGATGCACTAGAAGGATGTGGAGGGCAATGACAAGCATTTGAACAAAACATTAATATAGGCCCAGGGGCTGAACAAACTGCTGAATAATAAACACAATGCAGGCTTTACAGAGGTCATGTAAATGAAGGAGCAGACTGAGAGTAATCAAGGGCAAGCAAGAGACAAATGCAAGACAGAAAACATTAGGGACAGAGGAAGCAGGAAAAGATTGCAGAATAAATTTGGAGAGTGTACAGAAGCTTGGCAAATCAAAGGTAGAAAATGAAGGGAAGATTGCACAAGAGAATTGATAATAAGTTATGTTTCAAGTTCATGAAAACAAGATGTCTGTGCATAAGACCAGAGTCTGTCACAGATGGCATAAGTAATTTACTGAAAGAAGAGGTAGAGTTTCTGAACAAGATAATTAAATGACTGTTTTCTTAAGTATTAGTGATGATATAAGTGGGCATATACCTCTCGAAGGGAAAATAGAGACAAATCAGGATGGTGTTAGTGGAGCCAGAAAGGAAATGTATAAAGCAGTTAGGTGATTTATTCAAGGTTTCATGAGACAGAATTATTGTGGGGGAATCAACCAAACTTTTGTTACAACCTTCAGGACCTTGGTGTAAAGGAGCTGGATAAAATAAACTTTAGGCTATACTGTATTCAAAATGTGCTCTGAGTTTTGAGCACAGTACTGAGGTTCCAAAGGGGAACATGTTTGGGGTGGGGTGCAGAAAGGAAGGAGGTAGAAGGGAGGAAAAGGAAGACTGAAAGTGACATGTGACTGAAAGTGAAAGTGACTGAAAGTGAGCGATAGCACAGTGGGTAGGGGTGTTTTCCTTGCATGCAACTGACCCGGGTTCCATCCTTGGCATTCCATATGTTCCCCTGAGCACTGTCAGGAGTAATTCCTGAGTGCAGAACAAGGAGTAACTCCTGAGTATCGCGCGGTGTGACCCAAAATAGAAAAAAAAAGGGACACTAGGAATCAGGGACAAGGTAGAGTTTCTTAGACACTTTGGCAATGGTGAAGGGTTGGGGACTTTGTACACCACAGCATAAATGTAAACAGTATTTTAACTATCAACAATGAAAAATAAAATTTAAACAAAAGCATGAAAATTGATAATTTTTCCTTAAAACCGTATCTTGTTTTCCAAGTACTCAGTGTTTTGGATACTTGTTTGAATGGAATTTCTCTTCTAGTTCATGATTTGAATATAGTAATGTGACAGATATTTGTGTGCTGACTTTGTAGCTGATTGTTTTGGTATATTGACTTTTTGTTTCTAGGAGTCTTTGTGTGGCCTTTTTTAGCATTTTCTAGATATGTTATCACATCATCTGAAAACAATGATAATTTGACTTCTTTTCCAATTTTGATCCTTTGATTTATTTTTTGACTTGATTTCTGTTTCTAAGATTCCTAATACTACCTTGAATAAAAGCAGAGATAGTGACATCCTTGCCTTTTGCCTAATCCCAGCGGGAATGCTTTCAGTTTTTCACTACTAAGCATGTATATGACAGCGGGTTTATTATACACAGTCATTACTCTCTTGAAGTAGGATTTTTCCAACCCTTTTTTTTGCTCCCAGTATCATTAATTGATGTTGTGTCTTGGAAGTGGAAATAAAATTTTATTATCACTTCAATTAGCAAAAAAGTAGAAAAAAAACCTATCTCACATCTTTCTAAATAAGTTTCAGTGGAAACTATTTTGCTTCACCAAAATAAAGTTCATCGGAATCACGATCACGATCTTCCCGTTGATCATCTATTTGCTAGAGTGGGCACCAGTAATTTCTCTATATGTCCTGTCTCATGCCAGGGAATGACCTGTCTCATTAGGTCATGGGAATGACCTAATATAATTGTTACTGGAATTTGGCATATCATATACAACACGAGAAGATTGCCAGGCTTGTCAAGCAGGAGGCAAACTCTTTTAAACACCTCCAAATAAGCATTTATTAATGAACAGCGCGGCTGCAAGCTGCCATGCGAGCCGGGCTGTGATGGGCTGGTCTGCTGGGTGGAGTTCTGACGAGAGGGAAGTCCAGAAGTGGAAAATGGCGGCGCCCGTGGAGTGAGGAGGGGTGGTCTGGCTTGTTGTGAGGTTCTGCCGAGGTGGTGGGCCAGGGCTAGAACCCGCCATGCCTCCCGACTACCTCATGAACGGCTTTGCACAGGGAGAGCAAGGAACAGCTCTGCCCCATGTGTGAGAGTCTCTGGACCAGCATACCTGGGCCGGATTGAGGAAAAAGCTGCGGCAGGGTGGGTGCCGGTGATCCGGGCTGTGATGGGCTGGTCTGCTGGGTGGAGTTCTGACGAGAGGGAAGTCCAGAAGTGGAAAATGGTGGTGCCTGTGGAGTGAGGAGCGGTGGTCTGGCTTGTTGTGAGGCTCTGCCGAGGTGGTGGGCCAGGGCTAGAACCCGCCATGCCTCCCGACTGCCTCATGAACGGCTTTGCACAGGGAGAGCAAGGAACAGCTCTGCCCCATGTGTGAGAGTCTCTGGACCTCATCGGAATGGTCAACAATTTTAAATGGCATAAATCTTATTTTCAGACTATTACAATTTGAAAATATAGTGCACTGCCATTGCCTCTTGGCGACAGCAGGACAATGCTGCATGTCAGCGATGGCCCACTTCTCCCATTTCCAACAATCACTATTGCTCTACACTGATTCCTAAGTTTAATTAACATTGATCTACTATATTTATTAGTACGTGGTCTCAAATTCCTTTAAAGCATCTGTGTTTGATGCATCTGATTTTTCATATCCATTGATTATGCTTTCAAAGTGACAGACTGACATGTTGTACCCTAGGCCCTAAATTAGGCCTCCTGCATTTCTATACTAGCTTGTTACTTTTTGCACTTTTCATCTACAAAATGCACTGCATAGATGGGGAGAACCTGACATATACCAACATACTGTTTCAGTGACTTACTGCTATCAGATCTTGGGTCATATCATAATAAATGGAGGAAATAAACCCTATGAACTGAAAACATTGCAAAGCATTATTTAAAGCTATCACATTAGTCATCTCATAATTTGACAAGCTTTTGTGTGAACTACATTATTATTTCTGAATTTTTATTACTGTTCTTACTTGTATATATTTTTCCTTTTTTCTAAGTAAATATCTGTCAAGTAGAAACAAGTCTCTTGCCCCTTATGGTGCTGCAGGTGTGGCTGCGTGCCTAGCTGTCTCGCCAGGTGGCAGACAGGAGACAGGTTTGTCTACACCCATGGGCCCTAGTTGGTTGATGGTCTGACATAGGCAAAGACTGGGACCCCTGGAATGAACATAGAGCCATGGCAGAGCCTGGCAAGTGACCCGTGGTGTATTTGATATGCCAAAAACAGCAACCATAATGGACCTCATTCCCAATGAATGGAGACGCTACTGGTACTTGCTTGAGCAAATCGACAAACAATGGGAAGAAACTTGACAAGTGACAAGAAACAGATCATTTGGCATTTGTAACAAAATTTTTGAGTCTAGCTTTTACAGCCAGATTTTGAATTAAAATCAATCATCATTCAGTAGAAGTTGGTATGAAACTGGTATTTGCAGGCAAGAAAGCTGCTTATAAAATGGTTATAATATGAGAGTTGACACTTTATTGAGGAATTAAAGAATTATTGTTGTGTTGACTATTGATAGCTGAGTGGTAAGCAGTAAGTGATCTTTAAATAATAAACTGCTGTGTGTATGCTTATTTGCCATGGCAAAGAGTTGTTAACATATTATAAACTATTAATTATTAATATTAATCTAATGGTTGGAATTGCTTGATATATTTTCCTCTGCCATTGGATTCATGTAATTAAGTTGAATTTACCTAATAATTTATTCATTTTATATTAGTTATTTTATACAAGAATATCACAAAGCATTATTAGTAGTAGATAAAAGGAAACAATTGATCATTTTAATACAAAAATAGAAAAACAGGGCTGGAGTGATAGCCCAGCGGGTAGGGCGTTTACCTTGCACATGGCCAGCCCATGCCGACCCCGGGTTCGATCCCCGGCATCCCACATTGTCCCCTGAGCAACGCCAGGAGTAATTCCTGAGTGCAAAGCCAGGGAGTAACCCCTGAGCATCGCGGGTGTGACCCAAAAAGCAAAAAAAAAAAAAAATAGAAAAACATCAGGACAGAGACACAGCACAGGTATGAAGGCACTTTCATTACATGTGGCTGAACCTGGTTTGATTCCAGTACTGCACATGATCCTCTAAGCATGGTCAGGAAGTACACATGATCATGGAACCAGAAAGATCTCCTGAGCACCTCCAGGTACAGCCAAGTCTCCCTTGACACCAAAATTAAAAATAGCACATAGAGGAAAATATATAAAGTGCGTTCATAAGTTGATTATTTTTCTCAATTTCCCCCCCAATACTTTATTGTTTTTCTGTGGTTGTATTTGTTATAAAAACACTGAGCTAAATGTAGATGCCAATTTTTTTTTTTGTTTTACTTAATACAGACTTCAGGGCAAGGGTAGAAATTGTGCAAAAAAAGGCCTTCCTGAGATGTTTAAACTGCAAATTTTCAAGAGAGTTTTGTTGTAGGTGTAATAATGCTACAGACTCCTGGGGTAGGTATGACTTCTGATTCTTAACAACAGGATACCTTGTGAGAACTTTTGCCTGCTTGGCACCTTGCAAAAGAAGGTTCCAATTTCATTAGTTTGTACTAAGAGTGTGATGCATAGTAAATAGTTTTTATTTTTAAAATTTTAAATGTTTTGGTCATTCCTGGTGGTGCTCAGGACTTATTCCTGAGTCTATACTCAGGCATCACTCCAGGATAGTGAGAGCACCCTAAGAAAACATTACAAACACATTTATGATAATGAACATTAAATTTTCTATAGTGTATAAAAATTCCTGAAAGGTATACATTACCTCAAGTCATTGAAAAATTATATGCTCATTATCCGAAAATGAAATGTGTTTATATACCTTCCTAGACAGAAGACACTCTACCTGGTTTCATTGTTGAATTCCTATTAAACATTCATAGGTGAGATAATAGTATTTGAATTTATACTCTTTCAAGTAATAAGCATAGATATAAACATTACCTTCTCACAACTGGAGACCAGCAATATACTGATATCAACAGAGGAAAAGAAATTATAAAAAAGGAAACAACAGATCGGGGGTGGATCAATATTGTGAAAATGGAGAAAAGAGAGTGAGCTCCCTATGTTTATTATAAACAACAACAGCAACAACAGCTAAGAACAGAATATTAGATGGGGCCATAACACAAAGATAAATTAGAAAGACAAGTCACCATCTCAGATAGACTCACAACTAGGGAATAGTAGTTGAGGAGTTGCAATATTCTCTGTGGAGACAGAGAGAGACAGAGAGAGAGAGAGGGAGAGAGAGAGCAGAGTCAGAAGTGCTTCTCAGATACAGGTGTGAGGCAGAACCACTGGAGTCACAGCACCTAAGTCCAAGGCTACATTTCTAGATAGATGCACCAGTGAACTGGTGGAGAGTGGTGAGCATGAAAGAAATGAGAGACCAACTGTCTGGGAAAGGACATGGCAATCTGAGAGCATAAATGTTGTGGGTGAATCTACACCCCTCCGCCCCCTATTCATCTGTTGCTGGTACTTGTTTGAACTTTTGAAAGAAACAAGGCAGACACGCCTCTGGATGGATTTGACCCACCCAGCAAAACAGTTGGACTCACACATCTGGTGGGTGCATATGCTTGAATACTGTCTCCTTTGTGAGGACCAGGCTGCAGGCATGTCCCAAGTCAGACTGACCAAGGAGGACAGTCCAGTGTGCAACTGTAGGCATGTATATGAAAACACTGACACACAGGTATGCACCACTCAGGAGTACATCTAGATGCACAGCCTTGTGTGCAAAAAATAAGTGCCGTTATATTTTAATCTGCTGAGCTCTGGCCATTGAGAGTTCTTGTGTGTTAACTAGGACCTTGCAATAAAGTCAGAGACACAGTGAGGCATTTCTTAATTGACATCTGCCTCCTCCGTAATTAAACAAACTTGGCTCACAGATAACTTTGGACTTATAACTTTGGACAGATAACGAGCCTGATTTGTCTCATTTTGACTGCCTATGTCTTTCAAAACCGGTAAAAGAACACATATGGCTGCCAGAAATTCAATAGAGTTACATGCACCACCTTAATCTCATGAACATGAGCACCTTACTGTTAATCCAAACTCATACATGGAGCTCCACCTCAGCTCCCACATGTCTAAAAGAATTATGAAAAAACATGAAAGAATTCAGCAGCATTGCTCGCTGGGAACAAAAACCAAGAAGGTTCCCCATCTACATTAGAACTTTTAAACTGCCCAAGGAGGTTTTAAAACCAGCAACCTTTTGATGTTCAATGAAATGATAAATTTGTGCTAATGACCAATCAATAAGATGGAGGAAAATTTGATAAAAAATGGAAAAAAAGTTGAGACAGAAACTTTACAAAAACCTAAAGAATATAGTAGTTGAGTTAAAAAAATTCAGAAACCCAAAGAGAATATCACTGCGACACAGTGTAATCATGACGGAAAGAGCCAGAGAGAGACACACATTCTCAAAAGCAGCATGAGAAGCAGACTCGTGTCTTTAAAGGAATTGCTGTATGTTCCCATTGACTGGAATAAAACCCTATAAGCAGGAAGGAAATAGTACATATCAATTATAGTGAACAAGGAAAAAAAATCTCCTACTTAAAGTCTCTAAGTTGGCAGGGTTTTGTTTTTGTTTTGGGGACTCATAAGTGGTATTCAGAGGATGCTGGGGTCACTCCTGTTGATACTCAGACTACGAGGCAAGTGGCTGTGTGTTAGCTCCTTAAGCTGTGGTGCTGCTTGGGCCTTTCAGTTGCAGGCACCACTGAACTCATCCTGGAGGTGTTCAGGCAACCTCCGAGACTACGTCTCATGATTCTTGGGGCCTCCAGGGCTACAACTAGCAATGCCTGGGTGGCTATGTGGGGCTAGGAATTGAATCCAGGTCATGCATAGGAAGGACATTGTATACTCATTAGTACCACAGACCCTTAGCCTTGCAGGCTATCACTCAGATTTTATGGATTGGTTAAATTTTTTTTCAAACAAAAATTAAAACCATTTATTGCCTATAAACAAGCTCTGCCTGAAATTAAAAATACTCTCCTATAAAAGGCTAAGAAATTTCTTCCAAAGCATAAAAATAAGTAAAAAAAATCAAGAAATGGAGTAAAAGGTGGAAAAGATTTAAGGGGATTCACAATGCTTTAAAATTAAAAGGGAGAAATAAACTTAGAAGTTCAGATTTCAACACCACCATAACCTAAAAACAAAACTATTTAAAAGAAAATAACATCAAGAGGTAAACAAACTAAAATCTGCGGTAAGATATAGATAATGGATATGGTTTATTAGTCAAGGGATCAGAAGAGGACTCAGATTTTGTTAACATATATACATGAACGCCGGCAAGCCTGGCAAGCTTCTCGTGTTGTGTATGATATGCCAAATTCCAGTAACAATTATATTAGGTCATTACCATGACCTAATATAATGGTTTGAGGCTCTTTATGTTCCTGTAGCAAGCCGATGCCCCTGGCTCTACTGGCATGAGACAGGACATATGGAGATATTACTGGTGCCCGCTCTAGCAAATAGATGATCAACGGGAAGATCGTGATCGTGATATACATGAAAGTAAGGAGAATCAGAATTTATAAAGAAGCTACTAACATATCTAAGAAGATACGCAATCACTAGCACAAGAGTAGCACAAAATTTTAACACTTCACACCTGTCACTGGATAAAAACAGAAAAAAATCAATAAGGACAGATGAGTTTTAAATGAAGGAGTAGAAGAACTATGAATCTACTACTCCCAAAGCTTAATGCACATTATTTGCTAGTGCACATGGGATATTATAGACCGGAGAAATGTTGGAACATTACATGAATGTCCAAAAATTTTTAAAATAGAAACTTATTACATCTTTTCTCACACCACAATATTATAGAGGTAGAAGTAACAGTGAACAGGTTGGGTAAGGCTCAAATATTTTGAAAACAACTATTGTACTATTGAACAACTATTGGGTTAAAGAGGAAACTATAGGGCAGGAGAAATAGCACAGCAGGTAGGGCATTTGCCTTGCATGCGGCCTGCCCATACCGCCCGGCACGAACCCCAGCATCCCAAATGGTCCCCCCGAGCGCCACTGATTCCTGAGTGCAGAGCCAGGAGTAACCCCTGAGCATTGCCGGGTGTGACCCAAAAAAGCAATAAATAAATAAATAAATAAATAAATAAATAAATAAATAAATAACTAGGAAACTATGGAAGCAAAAATTTTCTCAAAAATATAAGAAAGAAGGCACAAACTATCAAATCCTGTAGGTCTCAAAAAATATCTAAGAGTAGTTCACTAATACAGGTTTACATGAAGAAGTAAGGAAAAGCTAAAATAAACAACCTAACAATCCCGAGTAGCTAGAAAAAGAATAACAGGAGTCCCAAAGTAAGTCAAAGGAAGGAAATACAAAAAGCAAGACAGGAATCAATGATATAGAAACCAAGACAATAGCATAAATTGTTGAAGAAACCAGGAGTCATTGTCTTTTTTCTTCTTGAAACACTAAACAAGCTACTAACCTCTTGTTAGATTCATGATTGGAAAAATAGGAGATATCACTGATATCACATCTGAGATAAAAGGGAAACAATGACAACAGATATCTCAGAAACCCAAGCATCATGAAATGCTTGTACACCTAAGTTGGAGGATATAGTAGAAATGGGCTAACTTTTTAGAATATAAAACTCCAAAATAAAAATGAGAATGGGCCAGAGTGAAAGCACAGCGGTAAGGCTTTCACCATGCATCTGGCTGACCTCGGCAATCTATATGGTCTTTTCCGCCCCTTCCCCCCCGCCCCAGACCCCAGCACAGCCAGTAGTAATTCCTGAGTGCAGAGCCAAGCATAATCCCTGAGTATCACTGGTGTGACCGAAAGGAAAACAAAAAATACAGGAGGATGTAGAAAACCTGAACAGACCAATTAAGAGTAAAAAAAAAAATAATAGGTAAAATATCCCCCACAAATGAAATTTCAGATCCAAGATGGCTTTACTAGTGAGTTCTACCAATCTTCCACAATGACTGAAAAAAAAAATTGAAAAATGCTGAAAGATCTAAAAACTAAATAAATATTTCTCCCACAAAAAATGTTTTCTTTAAACAAAGGAAAACACTTTTAAAGCAAAATTTATAGTGATTTAAATTGGGTAGAAATAAATAGATATATTTATTTTATTAAGTTTATGCTCATGATTTTTTTTTCACTCGAAATTTTATTTTTTATTTATTTATTTTTTTTTACTTTTTTTTAATATTTTATTACACCGCCATGTGATATACAATTACAAAGATGTTCATGTTTGGGTTCCGTCATACAGTGTTCCAGCACCCATCCCTCCACCAGTGCACATTTCCCAACACCAATGTCCCCACTTCCCTCCCCCTCCCCCAGCCTGCCTCTATGGCAAATTCTTTATCTCTTCTCTTACACATTGTGGATTGCAATACATACATTCAGAGATCATCATGTATATCTTTTTTCCTATATTCAATGCTCAGTTCTAGACTGGTATTATAATTTTTGACAAATATTAGCACACTGTTCCCTTCTCTGTCCTACCCAACCACTGATTCCCACATGTTTGTGGAAGATTCCACCTTTTTTTTAATTGAAAGACGCTCATGTAGAGCTTTGGTTCTACAGTGTTCCAACACGCACCCTCCGCCCAAACCCATCTCCCATCACCAATGTCCCCACCTCCCTCCCGCTCCCGCACCTCAACCACTTGGTGAGTTCTGTATGTCATTTCTTTCCTCTTTATATCTCCTTCCCAACAAACTTTCCTGCTCTTCCTTGACTGCAATGCATTAAAAGACATTACTGTTTCACTATTTTAGCGACCTGGGCTCGAACTGGCTTTGCTCTGTTGATCTGGTCTGAGGCCGCTTTCAGCAGCGTCCGGACAGCAAAAAATGGTGGCTAGTGTGATGGGCGAAGTCTCATCCGGCTGCTTCGGGACCCCTCGGAGGCGACGGCCCACTCCCAAAACCCATCTGCCCTCCTCGGGGTTCCATGGTCAGCTAGGCCCGGCGCAAGCCGAGCGCCAGCCTCCCCAGCCGCCCATGAGGCCCTGTGCTGGCCCGAGGCAGCTCGCCGGCAGGGCCACCAGGCTCGACAAGATGGAGGGGGGAAGGGACGACTGCTCATGATTTTTTAAATGTAATCTTATATTTTGATACAAGATTTTCTAATATGTAAATAGTATTTTATACTTTTCTTAATTTTTTTAAGGAAGGGAATATTTCCTTTAAATAAGTGTAAAGCAAGTGCAGTCTAAATAACTTTACACTTATTTAATGTAAAGTTCTAGTCAGTGCACATAATTTGCACTATGTAATTTCTACAACATCACTTATATCAGTTTTCTTCCCATTAGTCATTGATTTGCTCGAGCAGCACCAGTAACATCTCCATTTGTTCCTATCATCTCCATTTGTCTCCATTGGTCCCTATCATCTCCATGTCCCTATCCTATATTCCAATATACTCTTTTTTAATTGAATAACCATGATGTACACGGAGACACAATTGTTCATGATTGGATTTCAGTCACACAATGTTGCATCACCTGCACTTTCACCACTGTGTATTTCCCACACCAATGTCCTCACGCTAATTTCACTGAAACTGATTATTTCACTTATATGTATTTTAATGTGCAATGAAAACAAATTATTGAACCCGGGAAACAAAACTTAAGCCACAGTGTAGTAGGTAGAGTATTTCAGGGGACATGAAAGGAAGTTGGCTAGAAGTAACAACAGGACAGTGATGTAAATGCATTAACTTTATACATTAAAAATGTAAATATTAACACATAGCAACTACATAACAATCACTTGATCACTTGACATCCCGTTATTCATGGATTTGCTTGAGCAGGCACCAGTAATATTTCCATTTGACCCTATCATGTGCCAGTGTAGCCCAATGGCATCTGGTTGCTTCAGGAATACAAAGAGCCTCAAACCATTCATTCAGGGTCTTGACGAAGAAGTCTGACCATCTTGGAGGTGGGAGGCCACGTGATCTTTTGGCATCCCATAGGATCCAGTCAGTAATGGCTCTAGTCCAGCAGTCATCTCCAAATCGCATTACATGTCCAGCCCATCTGATTTTTTTTTATTTTTATTTATTTATTTATTTTTGCTTTTTGGGTCACACCCGGCAATGCTCAGGGGTTTCTCCTCACTCTGCACTCAGGAATCACTCCTGGTGGTGCTCGGGGGACCATATGGGATGCCGGGATCGAACCCAGGCCGGCACAGGCAGGCCGAGTGCAAGGCAAACGCCCTACCCTCTGGGGTATCGCTCCGGCCCCCATCTGATTTTTTAAAGTATTTTATTATACCACCGTGAGATATACAAATAAAAAAGATATACAATTAAAAAGTTCATGTTTGGGTTTTGGTCATATAGTGTTTTTTTGATGCTTTGGCAAACGAGACAGCTTTCCTGACTCTGGAACAGCGACAGAGGTCAGAGCTCTCAATTCCTTCTTTCACTTGATTGAGGTGTGATATTCCAAGCATAGCTCTTTTGATTCCTTTGGGAGACCCGAATAGCATTCTCATCCTGCTTTCTAGGCCCAGGTCTCTGAGGTGTATGTTAACGCAGGGGGAACGGTGGAGTTGAAGAGATGTGCCCAGAGCTGGCACATAACAATATATACAACAAAAATTAAAATATATGAATAATATTATTATATGCCTTTTAATAAAATTTTAGAGAATTATGTTTATAATTATAGAAAAATGCACTACAGAAAGGTTGTATTTATGATTTACAAGGCTTACTTAATATAATAAAAATATCGATTTTATGTAAGTTCTGATTTTACCAGGAGAATTCTTATGATTCTCTAAATTGACAAAGGAAAAGAATCTGGAACAGTTGAGAAATATCATTAAAATGTATAATTCATGTAAGAATATGAAAATTTTTATATAAATTATCTGTAAGAGACAATTTCTGAGAATACTTAATGGTGAAGGCTGATTTCTCTCAATTTGGACATAAGTGAGAATGTACATTATTGTTTCTACTCAGTATTGGAGAGGAGGTATTTCTTTTTTTCTTAAATTTTTTTTATTATACCTAGAGTGGAGGTATTTCACAATGCTATAACACTAGTCATTTGTATCATTGTCTTCCCGTTGTTCATCGATTTGCTGGAGTGGGCACCAGTAACATTTCCATATGTCCTGTTGAGAGCAACTGTAGTCCAAGGGCATCTGCTCGCTCCAGGAACATGAAGAGCCTCAAACCATTCTCAGGTCATCGGAATGAGGCTTATAATTGTTACTGGTTTTTGGCATATCAAATGCAACATGGGTAGCTTGCCAGGCTCTGACGTGTAGGTGGTACACTCTCAGTAGTAGGCTCTCATCTCATGCATTTACTGATGAACCTCAATGGGGAGTTATCAACTTTTCCCTTGGGTGGAGCTCTGAGGAGCTGTGGAGTCCAGATATTGAGAATAACTGACCTCATGGTGTAGGGGTTCCTTCTGCTAGGCTCACTGGGATTACGGGAACTTGCCTAGAACTGTATACAGTGTATAAATGTGAAAGATCCCGGGAAGGACCTGGTCCTAGCTTCCAGTATTATCTAGGACTGTCACATGTATTACATGTGACAGTCGCTTTTGGCAAAAAGCGGTCACGTGCCTGTACATCTGTGGATCTGAAGTGTCTCTTCTGGTGATGCTGGCTGTGGTGGTTGGGAGCTCGCAGCCACACCTGCTGACATGGAGGTGGAGGAATGTGAGGAGGAGCCCAAATCCCCGCTCCAAATCCAGGCAGCGTGGCCCCCCAACCCCTCCCCCGCACACCTCTCTCTCAGTGGCTTTCTGATGATAGGATCGGAGGTGTTCACTTCCCTGGGTACACTCCATGTGTAGGTTGTTTGGGGCTCATCTTGAAGACCCATCCTGATGGCTTCCTGCATGCCCCCCCCCACAGAGTCGTGTGCCTATGCCCTATGTACCAGCTCTTGCATGCACCGGGTTTGGTTCACACCTCTCGGCTGTGGTTGCTGTCCTCTGGTCCAAGGTGCCCGAGAGGTGGCCCCAGTGTCCATGGTCTTGATGTCGATGACCCCCTGCCTTATTCCTTGCTTGCGTTGGGCTCCTGTAGCCTCTGCTACATGTCAGGCGTTCCCCTCTGGGAGGGTTCTTTGCAGGGCCTGGCATCACCCTGAGGTCGGCAAGGTGGGTGGAGGCTGAAACTGGCTTCTACCATCTCCAGAGGGTTGCTGTCCTTGGTCCACCTTCCTTTGAGGCAGGCATTCCCCTCCAGGCATCTCTGGATGTCGTGGTGTATGTCTCTCGTTTCCTTTATTACTGATGCTGTAATACAAGAATCAAAAACCGTACAAATTGGAAAAACTTTTTCCTAAGTAATAAAATATGACATTTATGGTTTACTTCCTGCCCCTCGAGGTGTTGAGGTGTGGCTTCAGTGCCCAGCTGCATTGGCAGGTGTGAGGACAGGAGACAGGCTTGTTCATACACAAAGCTCTGCCCTGTTGGCCCTGATGGTTGATGGTCTGTCATAGAAAAAGACTGGGCCCCCTGGGGTGAATCCATAGCCACGGCAGAACCTGGCAATCTACCTGAGGTGTATTCAATATGCCAAAAACAGTAACACTAATGGACCTCATCCTCAATGAATGGAGACATTACTGGTGCCCACTTGAACAAATCAATGAACAACGGGAAGACAAGTGATACAAGTGATGTTTTACTTTAGATTCTACTCTAATGCAACTAAACTAACAAATGAGTTTAACCAACACATGAAATTTGAGGATAGTATAAAATAAATTAAATGTCTAAGTATTAATAATGATTGATTATAAATTGAAATAGCACAGTCATATAATTGAATATAACACCATGTCAACTTCTGTAAGTGTATAATAAGCATGGCAAACAACAATCCCTGTTAACGTACAGCAGAAATTAACTATATATTATATTTCTAGCTCAGTAACTCACATCCTGACTTTCCTATAATATTTGAATAGCTGAAAGTTGTATGACACCATGAAACATAAATAAAGCCATGGCATCAGTGGGTGAGGTATTGTGGGTAGTGTGGAGCACACAAGCCTTAATTATTGGTGAGCAGATATTAGCTAGAAAGAGAGTAGATATAATCATCTGTCTTTAAGACTGGTGAAAAATTGGGGCCAGAGCGAAAGTCCAGCGGATAGGGCCTTTGCCTTGAATGCAACCGACCCAGATTCGATCCCCGGCATCCCATATGGTCCCCCCTAGCACTGCCAGGAGTAATTTTTGAGTGCAGAGCCAGGAGTAACACCGGAGCATCGCTGGGTGTGACCCAAAAGGCAAAAAAAAAAAAAAGACTGGTGAAAAAATTGCATGGCTGGAAAAAAGAAAGATTTTGGGCAACATTAATTAATCCTGGAGTTTCAGTGCTGCAACAGCTGGACTAGCTAAATTTTTTCTCTTCATGGAAAATAGCAAGCTATCCAGTGACAACAGAGGTGGTCACTATAAGGCAGATTTTGGGCAAGTATAGGAGTTGGGAGCAGTCAAAGAGGAGAGGAGGAGGCATAGAGTTCTCCCTGTCTATCTTTCACTACTCATTGGCAACATTGTAAAAGATTGATTTAAATTTTATTCTCATCATCATCATCCTATTTTCCCGCCTCATCAAAGCTATAGAAATAAACAAGAAATCCAATAATAAAGATATAGCACCACCTGCAGGGAAAGCAAAAATGTTAATCCTCATATAGGATCCTCATTTCGAAGGGAATTAATCCCTCATTTCAAAAGGGAATCATTGTAAAGGTAAGATGGAGTTCTTAAAAAATTGATAAGTCCCCATAAGACAAGCTTAAAAACAGAATTGGAGAAGATAATAGGCAAATAATAGAGATGAGCCATTTATAACAGTTGTGACTGGGGGTGGGCACACCTGGCGGTGCTCAGGGTTTACTCCTTGCTCTATGCTCCTGGATCACCTGTGGCAGGGTTCAGGGACTATAATGCAAACAGACATATTAAGGACAATCTTGAGTAATCACTCAGAAGCAAGTCTAGAACATCAAGTTCAAAGAGTTTTTCTATTAAAGAGATTAAAGATAAAAAAAATCACAAACATACATACAGGGTTTGAAAGTTTACTGAAAAGTTTACTGAAAATAAATAACGGAATTTCACAGAAAGAAATGTATCAAAAGTGATTAAAAATAACAGCAATCACTCAAATAGTAGAAGGTAATAAGATGTAAATAAAAAATCTATGAGAGATGTGAGATTGATTAAAAGGGTATTACAATGTGTCAAAATTTAAAGAGTAAAAGAAGCATATCAAAGATTAAGTAGCAGAGAACTTCTCTAAAACAAGGAAATAATTAACCATCCAAATCCATAAAATTGAGAATAACCCAACATTTATGTCTAAAGTGAATTACAATAGTACATGTCATTTCTAAATCAAAGCCAATAATAAAAAATGGAATGCTTCTAGGGAAAATGAGAAATTAACATATAAGAACAACTATATTAAGATGTTATTGACTTATCAGAATCTGAAGACTATCAGAAAACAATGCATTCTCATTACTAAAAGACAAACCTTCCAGGCAAGAGTACTTTACCCAGAAAAATTATCATTCAAATAATATGGAGAAACAAAGCCTACTTCAAACTAAAGCTAATAGCTTAGTACTATCAGATGTCTACATAAAATGATGAAAAGAACTCATATTCATGAGATGGAAAAATGAAATAATGCCTTTGTGAAGTTGATGTATAATAATGCAGTAGTAGTAGATACAGAAACAGCAGAGATATTAGATGACAACATAGGATAGAATGGTAGAAATAGACAGAACTGATATAAATGAAATAATGTTGATACCAGCTCAAAAGACATTTATTGAAAGGTTGGTATAATCACAATGGAAAACAAAATACACAAATATGTAGCAGGCTATTAAAATATATATAAAACAACTAGTCAGAGACCTGAAGGGAGATATCAACACAAACAGAATAGTAGTAGTAGAACTGAATACTTTGCTCTTACCAATGAATAAATAAACTAATAGAAAACCAAAAAGGAAATAAGAACTTAAATGAGGAGTTGGGTAAATTGAGTGTACTAGACATTTACAGTACTCTATACTCCTTAAAGGTCAAAAACACATTGAAGACTCTTGAGATAGACCACATATTATCACATAAAGCAAGTTGAAAATTTATGAATATTAGAAATAATATATTTCAAATCATAAAGAATAATATTAGAAAGCAATAATATAATGAAGGTTGGGAAAAACCCAAACAGTTTTGAGATTAAACAATATTCTACTGAATAATGAATCAATAAGAAATTTAAAGAGAAAACAAAGGGGAAACTTAAAATGAATATAACAGAAATACAAAGGATCATGAGATAACTATAAGTGATTTTATGCCACCAAGATGGTGATGCTAGAAGAAATGGATGGATATTTATAATAAGATGATCCTTAAAGCCTGAAATAAAAATGTAAATAGGTCATATAAATAAGGAAATTGAAACCATGATCAGGAGTCTCAAAAAGTCAGAGCTAGTACAGGGATCAAGGCACTTACCTTGCATGCAACTGACTGGGTTCAAACCTATATATGGTTCTCCATGGACATGAATTACCCCTGAGAATAGATCAAGGGATAGCCTTTGAGCACCACTGCATGATGTGCACACTCCCCTAGGAATAAAAAAAAAAATGTTTTCTGTGAATGGGGCTTTTTGGATCACACCCAGCAATGCTCAGGGGTTACTCCTGTCTCTGCAATCAGGAATTACTCCTGTTGATGCTCAGGGAACTATATGGGATGCAACACTGTATGACCAAAACCCAAATATGAACATCTTTGTAATTGTATATTTCATGGTGGTATAATAAAATATTTATTAAAAAAGAATTTGAATCAGCAGTGTGAAAGGCAAATGCCCTACCTCTATATTATTGCTCTGACCTATAAAAATGGTTCAAACTCTAAACAAAATTCTAGGTCAAAATGGTCTTACGAGTAAATTCTACCAAATCTTTAATGTGAATTAAATCCTAACTAATCTCTTTCAAAAACTTGATGATAAAGGAATTGTCCCAATAAGTTTATGATATTGGCATTGTACTGATACAAAAATGAACATATTGTACATAGTCCTGATTTATACTGATTCAGAGATACTAATCTTGGTAAACCAAATTAATCAATAAATTAAATGATCATACAGATCATACATAATCACCCAGTGAAGTTTATTCCAAAGAGGCAAGACGGGTTTAGGATGCCAAATGTATCAGTAACTACACTGATCAAGAAAAGTGTAAAATCATATTATAATATCAATAAATGTGAAGAAAGTTTTGATAAGATTCAAAGTGCACTTACGTAAAATACTCTCAACCATATTGGAATATAAGTTTATATTTAAACATAGTTCATATGCAACAAAACCACAGTTAAAACATACTCAACTACAAAATCTAAAAACTTTAATATCAGGAACAAGGCCATGATAAAGTAGAAAATTCTGCTTTTCTATCAGTAGAATGCTGATATCACAAACTGTTTGGATAATTCATTTATCATCAAGTTAAATTATAATTGTTTTCATAATTTCTATGTATAATAGCATACAGAGGAAACCCAAAGAATTACTCTAAAATGATTAGAAACAGTAGAGTAATAAAATAGAGTGGCAGGCTACAAAATCAATATATTAAATCTATATGCAAACAACTAGCTGGATAATAAAGAAATAAAGAATTGCATAAAAATACCAAGGAATCAACTTTAAAAGAAGATGAAAAACTTACAAAGCAAAATGTTGTTATTGTTTAAGACAAATGACATGACAAAGATGTTAATAATTCTAACAGTTGGCTTCATTGTAGTCCCTAGGTTATGCACTTGGTGATGAAGATCCTTAATAAAGAACATGTGGTTTTGAGATGGATGTATAGTATCTTTAATATATATTTTCTTTTTGTGTATTTTTCTTTTGTTTATTAAACTGTTCAATTTTATTAGCCTATAATCTGCCAACAGATCTATAACTGATATAAAATCAAAGAAGTGAAAACGTTAAATACTTATGTAAAACATATTAACAGAGTTCATAGTTTTGATGAATTTACAAACAATATTATTTCTGTTCACTGATAAATGGATTTTAAGATTTTTTAACCATAATTCTATGCTGGAAAATCAACATGGTACAAAAACAGGTATTGATCCATGTGAGGAAGTAGAAATGAACTAATAAAGATTTAGGCAAGTATACATATGACATTATTTTTATATGTTTTTTTACAATCATATGGATGGACCATAAAGATGTCAAACTAAGCAAACTAAGTCAAAATGAGAAAGGAAAACACCAAACGATCTCTCTCATATGTGGTACTTAAGGGAAAAAGGCAGTGAAAGCAAAAAATTCCCTTACAACTTTATGCTAAACTGAATTACAACATACATCAAGAGAATTATTCATCCAATCCAAACAGGACTCATGTTAAGGAGGCAACAGCCATTTAACATATGCATATCAATTAATGTTATATAACATATCAATTAAAAAGATTAAAAATAAGGACTGGAGAATATCACTTCTGGGAATATTCCCTGGGGGCCCCAAAACACAGCATAAACACCATCTGCACTTCTAATTTCACTGCAGCACTATTCACAATAACCAGAATCTGGAAACAACCTGAGTGGATAAAGAAACTATGGTACATCTATGCAGTGAAATACTATGCAGCTGCCATGAAAAATAAAATAATAAAATAATGAAATTTGGTTATAAATGCATGGATATGGAGAGCATTATGATGAATGAAATGAGCTAGAGGGAAAGGAACACACACGGAATTACTACATTCATTTGTTGGATAGAAAACATAATAGTATGAGACTAATACCCATCGACAGGAGAATAAAGATCAAGGAGGACTGTTCAATGGTTGAAAGATTGCCACAAGTGGTAGGGGGGAGAATAGTTATGGTAGAGAATGGGAATCTGTCACAAGTATAGCTGGAAATCAGCAGCCAAGAACTGAGTGCTGAAAGTAGATAAAGATACAAACATGATAACTTTTCAGTATCTGTATTGCAAACATAATTGCAAACATAATGCCCCCAAGAAATCACAGGGAGAGATGGAGAAAGTCAGACAGAAAGAGACAGAGAAAAATAGAGACAGAGAGAGTGATATATATATTTATATAAGTTTATATATTTATATTTATATTTATATTTATATTTATATTTATATTTATATTTATATTTATATTTATATTTAGAGAGAAGAAAAGTGCCTACTGTAGATGTAGGCTGGGGTGGGCATGCTAGACAGGAGGGAAATTGTACATGGTGAATGGATGGATGTTAGAACACTCTATGACTGAAACCGATCCCGAACAACTTTGTAACTCTATCTCATGGTGATTCATTAAAAAAATATACTTGTACATTTGCAAAGATATATATGTAATATGTATATATAAAGATATATATGCATATATATCTTTATATATGTGCAAGTGTATGTTTTTATTGAATATAAATATATATACTTATATATTTACTTCCTCTAGATAGTCAAGTTCGACCGTCTTCTCAGCGCTCCACCTGGTGGAGCGACCCTGGCGGACCGATCCGAGGGCCTCACTAAACCATCCAATCGTTTGTAGCAACGGGCGGTGTGTACAAAGGGCAGGGACTTAATCAATGCAAGCTTATGACCCGCACTTACTGGAAATTCCTCATTCATGGGGAATAATTGCAATCCCCAATCCCCATCACGAATGGGGTTCAACTGGTTACCCACACCTGCCGGCGTAGGGTAGGCACATGCTGAGCCAGTCAGTGTAGTGCATGTGCAGCCCCGGACATCTAAGGGCATCACAGACCTGTTATTGCTCAATCTCGGGTGGCTGAACACCACTTGTCCCTCTAAGACAGGCATGGGGCAGAGCTGCTACTGGCTCTCACTGTGCCCAGCCATTCATGAGGTACCGGGAGGGATGGCAGATTCTAGCCCTGGCCCACCATCCCAGCAGAGCCTCACAACAAGCCAAACGACCCCCACTCCATGAGGACCTCCATTTTCCACATCCGGACTTCACCCTCATCAGAACTCCATCCAGGAGACCAGCCTATCACAGCCCGGCTCTCGCGGCTGCCAAGCAGCCGCACGGTTCATCAATAAATGCTGGATTTTGAGATGACTACAAGAGTATGCTACCTGCACGGCAGAGCCTGGCAACCCGTATCATATTTGATATGCCATATACCAGTAACAATTATAGACCTCATTCGCATGACCTGATGGAATGGTTTGAGGCTCTTTATGTTCCTGGAGCAAGCAGGTGCCCTTGGGCTCTACTTGCATGAGACAAGTCATATGGAGATGTTACTGGTGCCCGCTCGAGCAAATCGAAGATGAACGGGAAGACAGTGATACAGTGATACTTATATATGTATACACATACATATTTATGTTTTTATTGAATATTAATATACACTTATTATATATTTATATATGTATATATATTACATATATATATATATATTTACTTGGAGAGATAGCACAGCCAATAGGTAGGTTGCCTCCATTTTCTATTCCTATATGGTTTTCATATAGTATCCCAAGCTCCGCCATGAGTGATTCCCTGAGCAATGAACCAGGAGTTAGCCCTGAACACTGCTGGTGTGGCCCAATCCCTCCATACTCTCTCTAAAGAAGATAAAAATCACATGATTGGCCACAAAAGAATTGAATTGATATATATATATATATATATATATATATAAATAAATATATATAAAACTTTGTTATATATACGTATATATAAATGTGTATTTATATGAGGGGGGTACCAATAAACTTACGCCTCACCTATCTTCATCTCACCACAAAACATCAAAGTCACTCCTAACTGTAAGTACTTAACCACACAGAAACACACAGTTATAATTCCAACCTGAAAGGTTGCAATTGTAAATCAATGCAGAAATCCGCCAGGCTTAGTGAGCAAAGTTGCTAGCCCAGAAGATCCAAGCAATAATAATTAGCTATATAACATCACCGATAAGGAATTTAGACTGGAACTGTTAAGGATTCATAAGGAGCTCAAAGAAGATATGGAACATACTGCCAAGAAATGAGGAAAATGCAAGGGAAAATACAAGCAGAAATGACAGATATCAAAATTTTAGTGGGCAAAATGAAAAACTCACTTGAAGGCCTCCAAAACAGCCTCTCCATATGGCCTGGATTTGCCTCCTGAGGTCACTTTGTAGATAGGAGGAGGACAGTTTGAATGTGGCAGCTTATCTGCCCATGTATTCTTTTCTGGCTAGTGTAAATATTCTTTCATGCTCCCACTATCATAGTGGGACGAGCTAGATCTTACCGGTATATTTGCCTGGCCACATTGGATCTCTAAGTAATTAGTCCAGAGAGAAATGCTATTTGCCTCCAAGCAAGGAAGCATGGCTCTCTGATAATTCAAAGGCAGATAAAATACGGTATCACTTGTATCACTTCACTTGTCTTACCACTCATCAATTTGCTCGAATGGGCACCAGTAACATCTCCATATGTCCTTTCACATGCTAGTGTAGCCCAAGGGCATCTGCTTGCTCCAGGAACATAAAGAGCATGAAACAATTTCATCAGGTTATGGGAATGAGGCCTATTTACTTATACTTGGCATATCAAATATGACACGGGTAGCTTGCCAGGCTCTGCCATGTGGGTGGGATACTCTTGTAGTCACCTCTCCTCTCGTGCATTTATTGAATAACCGACAGGGAAAGACCAGCTTTTCTGCTGAGTGGAGCTCTAATGAGCTGGGTAACCCATATGTGAAAAATGGTGGCCCTCATGGTGTGGGGGTTCCTCTGGCTTCTTGCTAGGCTCTGCTAGGATGGCGAGCCAGGGCTAGAACCCGACTTCACTCCCGGGTGCCTCGTGATCAGCTGGGCACAGGGAGAGCTGGTAGCAGCTCTGCCCCATGTATGTGAGTCGCTGGATCAGGCATACCTGGGCTGGGCTTGAAAAAGACTGCTGTAGGGTGAGACACTGATGAGCTGGGCTTGCTCTTGGGTGGAGCTCTGATGAGCTGGGGAGTCTGGATGTGGAAAATGGCCTGATCCAGAGACTCACATACACGGGGCAGAGCTGCTACCTGCTCTCCCTGTGCCCAGCTGATCACGAGGCGCCTGGGAGGGAACATACGCTCTAGCCCTGGCCTGCCATCCCAGCAGAGCCTCAAAAGAAGCCAGAGGAACCCCCCCACACCATGAGGGCCACCAAAATACAGTACTACCATGAAATAAAGATGAGACTCTTGTGAAGGCTTGGAGAAATATTTAACTAGCTATAGTATATTTTTTGTTACAGATGCATGCCTTTGTATTCTGAGATGCAGTTCATTTCAGAAATTCCTCTCTACCATGCAAAGCATTTCCTAGGCAGATCTTGTTTAGACAACATTAACATCTCAAAGGGCCAAAGTGAGGTCCTGGGAGAAATTACCTGAGGGCATTTGACCCTTAGACTTCCCATAATAGTGGGAGGTCTGGGTTGCAAGGATATAAAACTAGCCTGCTTCCTTTTCTCTCTCTCTTTTGGTGGGTCACTCACTCTCTCTTTTCTCCCTTCCTGCTGGCCTCTCTTCACTGTCTCCCTCTACAGGACCTTAACATGTTGTGGCCACCATCTTGGCCTACACGTGGTCAGGGTCCAGCTTGGAATCATAAATTTGGAATTTTTCCTATTGCTGATTTGTATGCCTGAACCTGTGTTAAGTAAAGCATTTTGAAACTTTGCAGGATTCTTGCATCTTTCTCCACCCGCCAGCCACTGAACCCCTGGGTCAGAAGGGGATCCCTGACCCTTCTCCCGCATTTTGTGTGGGGCGCCTCAGTGTTGCCCCACAGAGGACATAATCAGTGAGCTCCAAGATAAGGTGCAGAGACTCTTTAGACAACAGCAGAAGATGGAAAAGAGACTCAAAATAAATTAACAGATAACAAGAGAAAATCAGAATGAAGCCAAAGGAATAACCTAAAGATCATTTGACCCCAGAGGGACAGGAAGAAACCCCTGACAAATAAGCAACTGTCAAAGCCATCATTGTTGAGAAAGTCCCAGAACTAAGGAGCATTTGCTACCAGATTCAGGAGGCCTGAAGGGTACCAGGTAAAAGAAATCCAAATAAAAATACTCCAATGGGGCCGGAGCGATAGCCCAGCAGGTAGGGCATTTGCCTTACATGTTGGCCGGCCCTTGCCGGCCTGGGTTCGATCCCGGCATCCCATATGGTCTCCCCGAGCACCGCCAGGAGTAATTCCTGAGTGCAGAGCCAGGAGTAACCCCTGAGCATTGCTGGTGTGACCCAAAAAAAAAAATACTCCAAGACACATCCGAATCAGATTGAAAAAATACATAGAGATAGAATACTGAAAGCAGCAAAATCAACGAAGGGAATCACATACAAAGGAGCATTGTTAAGATTCACAGCAGACTTTTTAGACGAAACTCTCTGGGCCCAAAGACAGTGGTGGGATATAGTGAAAAATGAACTGAAATGAACGCCTCACCAAGAATTCTTACCTGGCTAGACTATCATTCAGATTTGAAGGAACAGTACACAACTTTATAGATAAACAACAGATCAGGAACTTCATAGACTCAAAACAAAATCTGAAAGAAGGACTAAAGGAGCTACTGTAAAATAAGACAGACTCCAAAAGCACAACAAACTTACACAGAAAGATAGTCCGAAAACTGGTCCTTCAGCTATCCAGAGTCACACCTGTTGCCACAAAGGAACCAGACTTGAGAAGACCATATCAACAATAGACCCTGGAGGAAGGGAAGGCCAGAGGGAATGTGTGAATGGCTTTAGCTGATTAAATCTCCTGAGGGAAATGAATCAGCCTTCCCGCCCAAAATCCAGCTCAAAGAAGACTCAAGCATTCCAGTCAAAGAAGACCACTCCCAAAGTCTACTCCCCTTGGCAACGGGCCCTAGTAACCGAGGTTGAAGCCCCATATGAGAGTAACTTGGGGAGAAATCTATAAAAGCCTCCTGACCAAAGGACAGAGCGCACATGCTGCCTGGGCACACATGTTGCCTGTGCGCACCTGCTGCATGGACACACATGCTGCCTGAGTCCATGTGGCCCAGCACATGCAGTGCCTAATCACGTGTGTTGCCCGCATCTCCCCTCTTGAGATGTGTACTCTCTCTTTCTTACTTTCTCTCCCCTCCCCTCTCCTTAAAACCTCCTTAATAAAATCTATTTTACTTCACTACTCGTCGACTCCTGAAAATTCTTTTTCTGTGAGGGAAGACAAGAACCCCAAGGCAGCCCTGGGTAAGGCCTAGGACTGACTTTCCTTTCCTGCAAAGAGAAATTCCTCACTTCAGCCTGAGTCCGTGGCTCCCCGAGAAACCTTGGGTGGTGGGGATCAACTCCCGTGCCTAGAGATCAAGCGGGCATCAGGCGTGGCTTGACGGCCACCTCGTGGGGCTGGTGGGCTCAGGCCCACGCCATGCAGGGGCTCATCGCAGACTTTATCAGTCTAAGTCTGCCCAGCGGATTCCAGGTGGCAGAGGCGGCTGGGGAGAAAGCGACCATCTCCCCTTCCGGCCTCACATAAGTCACCCGTGGGGTCCACCTGCAACAATACTAGTATCTGGCAACATAGATTTCAGGCTGATAAAGGTTAGGAGGAACAGTGAAGTCCGTTTCTTAATAATTAAGGAATATTAAGGAATATGTATATTAGGAAGAAATTACACTCCTAAATATATGCACCCAATGAAAAGCCAGCAAAATACTTAACTTCTAATTGACTTAAAGGAAGACATTGACCACAATAAAATTGTTGAAGACTTCAATACCTCTTGATAGATTAACAAGGCTGAAACTCAATAAGGAAATCCTGGCTTTGAAGGAAGATATGGAAGAGAGAGGACTAGTAGATATATACAGGGTTCTCACCCCACAAAAGCTAAGTACACCTTTTTCTCCACTGCACATGGAACATCCTCCAAGAGAGATCACACACTGGTACACAAAACATACCTAAATAAAATTAAAAAAATATAAACTGTACCCATTATTTTTTCAGACCATGACACACTGAAAATAGAAATCAATCACAAACAGAAATGGAGAACTAAACAAAGCACCTGGAAACTAAACAGCTCATTACTGAATAAACAGTGGGTTATAGAAAAAATCAAAGAGGAATTCAAGAGATTCCTGGAAATGAATGTAAAGGAAAACACAAACTACCAGAATTTGTGGGACACAGCTGAAGCAGTGCTAAGAGGAAAGTTTATAGCTCTATAACCATTCTTCAAGAAGAAAGAGAAGATCAAGACAAATAATCTTGCTTCCAGTTAAAGATCATAGAAACTGACCAACAAAAGGAGCCCAACTCAGGCAGAAAGAAGGAAATAAAACTTTGAGCAGAAATCAACCAGCTAGAATGCCATAAACAATTCAAAAGATCAATTAAACCAAAAGTTGGTTCTTTCAAAGAATCAACAATATCAACAAACCACTTGCAAGACTCACAAAGAAGGGGAGAGTGAGAACGTAGATAAATCAAATCAGAAATTAAAGGGGGACATCACAACAGAAACCACAGAATTTCAAATTATCATTAGAGATTACTTTCAGAGTCTGTATGCCACAGAGCAAAGAGAACCTAGAGGAAATGGACAGATTTCTGGATTCCTATAACCAAAAAAAACTAAACCAAGAAGTCTTGGAATACCTCAACAAAACTATTACTGTTAAGAAAATTGAAATGGTAATAAAGACTTCCCCCAAAACAAAAGCCAGATTTACCAGTAAATTCTTCCAAACCTTTAAAGAAGACCTATTTCCAGTCCTCTTCAAACTTTTCCAGGAAATAGAAGAAATAGAAATTCCCAAAAAAGCTTTAATGAGGCACATATCACTCTGACAATGAAGCAGACAGACACATCAAAAATACAAAATTACAGACCAAGATCCCTGAAGTACACAGATGCAAAGATCTTCAACAAAATATTAGCAAACAGAATCCAATAACTCATCAAAAAGATCACATACCATGACCAATTGGATTCATCCCGGGGATGCAATGATGGTTTAACATTCACAAGTCAATCAACATAATACACAATATCAATAAAAAAATGAAAACCATATGATCATTTCAATAGATCCAGAGAAATCAACTGACAATATCCAACACCTGTTCATGATAAACTCTCCACAAAATGGGAATTGAAAGCTTTCCCTCAGTATAGTCAAAGCCATCTATCACAAGCCCACTACAAGCATTATTTTCAATGGGGAAAAACTAAAGCCTTCCATCTAAGATTGGTAACAAAACAAGGCTTCCCACTATCACTACTCCCATTCAACATAGTACTGGAAGCACTTGCCATACCAATTAGGGAAGAAAAGATATTAAGGGTATCCAGATAGGAAAAGAAGTCAAACTATCACTATTTGAAGATGACATGACACTATACTTAGAGAACCCCAAAATCTCTACCATAAAACTCCTAGAAACAATACATATGTAGAGTGGCAATTTATAAAATCTATACACCAAAATCCATGGCTTTACTATATATAAATAATGAAAGAGAAGAAAGTGATATTAAAAAAGAATAATGTTCACAATTGTGCCTCAGAGAATCAAGTACCTAGGACTCAGTTAGCTAAGGATGTAAAGAACCTGTACAAAGAAAACTAAAAACACTGCTTCAATAATAAAAGAGACGTGAAAAATGGAAACACATCCTCTGTTCATTGGGAGAATAAACATTGTCAAAATGACAATACTCTCTAAACAATGATACAGATTTAATGCAGTCCTATAACGATATTCATGACATTCTTCAATGAAATTGATCAAACACTCCTGAAATTTCTATGGAACAATAAACCCCCAAGGATAGTAAAAGTAAACTTTGGGAAAAAGAAGATGGGAGGCATCGCCTTCCTCAACTTCAAATTATAATACAAAGTGGTAGTAATTAAAACAGCATGTACTGGGGAAAAATGACCTGCGGATCTATGAAATAGAGTTGAACATCCTGACACACATCCTCAAATACATGATCACTTATTTTGTTAAAGTAGCAAAGTCCCAAGTGGAACAACAAAAGCCTTTTCAACAAATAGTGCTGGGAAAACTGGAGAGCTGTGTGTAAAAAAAATGAACTCAAACATCTGTCTCAAGCCATGCTTAAAAGTCAGATCAAAATGGATTAATTATATCAATATCATTTAATTGAGAATCCATAAAATACATAGAGGAAAACATATGCAAAACCCTGCAGGACATTGAAACTAAAGGCATCTTCGAAGATGAAGCACCATGAACAAAGCACGTGGATGCAAAGATAAACATATAGGACTACATAAAACTAAAAAGCTTCTGCACCTCAATATAAACTTGACCAAAATACAAAGACAGCTCACGGAGTGGAAAAGAATATTCACCCAATACCCATCTGATAAGGGATTAATATCAAAGATATAGAATTGGTAGAACTTCATAAGAAGAAAAAGCAAATAAGCAAATTTCAAATATCAAATTTGATATTTGAATATCAAAATATTTAATATCAAAGATATAGAATTGGTAGAACTTCATAAGAAGAAAAAGCAAATAAGCAAATTTCTTCTCCCCTGTCCAAAATAGGGGAGAAAAAATGAGCAGAAACTTCCTCAATGGAGTTTATTGACCTATGTTAGGCAAAATATTTCAAAAGGGACATAAAATGTTTGAACTAAATAAAGGAAGAAATAAAATCTTCATAAAAGTTATAAACTGTACACAATGAAGCAATAATACAGTGAATATGGTGCTCGCCTTGCAGGCAACATACTCAGGTTTGATCCCCAGCACCATGTATGGTCCTAGCCCAATTAGAATGATCCCTGAGCATGCTGCCAGGAATAAGTCCTGAGCACTGAAGTGTGGGTGGTCCCAAACATAAAAAACATAAATTTGGAAGCTGAGATAACACAGAGTTCATAGGCCCATCTGAATAAGATGCCTTTGTTCTTCAAAAAAATTCTGTTCTGAACATAAACTTTAAAAACTCTTATAAAGAGTAAAGTGCATTCTGAATATAAATTTGGTAGCACATCATTGTAGAGCTTTTTATATTACCGTAAATATTCTACCCACTCCTCTGAGAGGGCCCCACAAAGTAATGAGAATATAGCACCCACATGGCAGAGCCTGGCAAGCTGTCTGATGCGTGTTCGATATGCCAAATCCAGTAACAGAAATGTTTATTTTCCTGAACCCGAAAGAGCCCTTAGTATGGCAGCATTAAGAAAGGCAAACAAGCAGTGCCTGATAAAATTTAATGGCCATCCTAGGCTGCCAAAACAAAGAAGGACTAAAATTACTATCTGTACTTTCAATGCACGTACGCTGGCATCGGAAGCATATATTGAGGATCTGATGCTGCAAGCGCAAAAAGATCAAGTACGACATCATTGGTCTGACTGAGACTAGGAGGCGTCAGTTGCATCATGCTGTATTTGACACTGGAGAAGAATTGTTCCTTGGAAGAGGTGACAAAAGAGGCGTTGGTGGCGTTGGTGTCTTTGTCAACACGAACATGGCCGTCAACATTGATTCATTTGAATGCCTAACAAACCGAATAGGACGATTACACTTGAAGAGATGTGGCCCACTGCTAGCAATTTCTATCTTCATTGTCTACGCACCAATATCCACATACAAAGAAGATGAAATTGAGAAATTCTACATGGAATTGGAGGAGTTCTATAAAAAAGATCACACCTTCTACAAGATCATAGTCAGTGATTTTAATGCCAAGATAGGACCGAGAAGATTGGCTGAAGAACTCCACATCGGGACCCATGGCCTAGAATGGAACGAACAGGTTGAGAGACTATCTGAGTTCATCATGTCCACCAAGACCATTCATGGGAAATCACAATTCCAGGAAGCTGAAGGGAAACGTTGGACATGGGAATCTCCTGGCAGACAGTTCCACAATGAAATTGACCACATCATCTTCAATCGACGGTTTTGTCTGACCGATATAGCTATCGTCCCCAAATTCCAAACAGGATCGGACCACCGTCTCCTTCGTGAACAATTCTACTTCCCCAAGCGGGGAGAAAAGGCTGCCAAGTTTAAGAAGAGAACTCCCAGAACGACCCCCAACTGGGAACTCTTTTGGCACCATTGCAGCAACATGGGAAGATACCATCATTGATGACATCGATGAAGAATACACCGACTGGTTCAGCACCTCCATGATTGTGCGAAGAATGCAGAGAGAGAGAGACACAAAAGGACACTTGTCTTCAGAAACTCTTAAGCTCATTCGCCAACGTGGCAAGGCACAAGCCTCAGGAGAACAAATGCTAATGTCCAAGCTTGTTAAACGGTGTAGAGAAGCGATAAAAGAAGACCTCAAAGACAGAAGAGCAGAAATACTGGAAGATGCAGCAGAAGCCGGGAATAGCATTTGCACTGCCCGCCTGTCCTTTGCCAACTATAAGACCAAGATGACTGCCCTCTGACGCCCTGATGGATATATCACATCTTCCAGAAAGGCAATGGAGAAGATTATCCAGGACTTCTACTCAAATCTCTTTGATAGCCACATCCACCTGCCCACATACCAAATTCCACAGGATGGATATGTCATTCCCAACGTTCTCCCTTCTGAAATCTGACATGCCATCTCGTCGGTAAAGAAGGGACCAGCACCAGGCCCAGACAAAGTCAGACCCGAACACCTGAAGAATCTGCCATTGGTACTCATCAATACACTAGCTCGGCTCTTCACACGCTACCTGTCCGAATGCAAGGTGCCCTCCCAATGAAAAACCAGAAGGACAGTTCTACTGTTCAAGAAGGGAGACATTCACGACATCGGGCAACTATCGCTCCATCTGCCTGTTTTCCGTCATCTACAAGCTGTTTACACGAGTCATCCTGAACAGGATTAGCAGAACACTAGATGAAGGACAACCATGCGAGTAAGCAGGCTTCCGGAAAGGATTCATCACAATCTACCATATCCACACAGTAACCAAGCTCATCGAGGTTTGCAGGGAGTACAAGATGTCGCTCTGTCTCACGTTCATTGATTTACAGAAATCCTTTGATTCTGTGGAGACTGAAGCAGTCATCGAAGCCCTAGCCAAACAGCTTGTTCAAACCCAGTACATCAAGATCCTTCGTGAGCTCTATTATGGATTCACCACCAGGATCTCACCATTCTACAAAGAAGTGATCATTAGTGTCAAAAGCGGGGGTTTGACTAGAATGGGAAGGAATGGGAGTGAAGATTGTGGTCGGCAACTACACCACCTCCGCTTCGCTGATGACATCGTTCTAATAACACCAAACATTAGCCAAGCGGCACAAATGCTGCCTGACTTCAACCGTGAATGTGGAAAGATAGGTCTACAGCTGAATCTAAAGAAAACAATGTTTATGAAGAATGAACTAGTTCCTGAGGCCCCATTCACTCTCAATGGAACAAACATCTCTGAATGCAGCAGTTATGTGTACCTAGGTCGAGAAATCAACATGATGAACGACCTAAAACTTGAGCTGCACAGGAGGAAGAGCGCAGCATGGAATGCCTTCAAAGGCATCGAAGACATAGCTAAAAGAACAAAGAACCTCCGGCTCCGGGCACATCTCTTTGACTCCACCGTTCTCCCTGCATTAACATATGCCTCAGAGACCTGGGCCCTACGAAAGCAGGATGAGAATGCTATTCGGGTCTCCCAGAGAGGAATTGAAAGAGCTATGCTTGGAATATCACGCCTCACTCAAGTGAGAGAAGGAATCCAGAGTTCTGACTTCTGTCGCTATTCCAGAATCAGGGACTCTGTCTCGTTTGCCAAGGCATCGAAAATCAGATGGGCTGGACATATAATGCAATTTGGAGACAACTGCTGGCCTAGAGCCATTACGGACTGGATCCCACGGGATGTCAAAAGATCACGTGGCCGCCCACCTACAAGATGGTCAGACTTCCTTGTAAAGACCCTGAAGGAACGGTTTGAGGCTCTGCATATTCCTGAGTCAACTAGATGTCATTGGGCTACATTGGCACGTGATAGGGTCCAATGGAAATGTTACTGGCACCCGCTTGAGCAAATCGATGAATAACGGGATTCAAGTGATCAAGTCATCATTGTAGAGCACACTGAATAAGAAGACATAAATTTGTTGTTGCATCCAGCAAGCACATAAATGGATGCTTAACATTATTAACATTAAGAAAAGGCAAATTAAAACTACCATGAGATACCTGTGTATGCTACTAGAATAACTATAAACCAAAAGATGGGCAAAGGAACATGTTGGTGAGGGGGAACCATCTTTTACAATGCTGTTGAGAAGGAAAGAAACAACTACTTTGGAAAACAATTTATCAAGTTAAACGTCCTTAGCACATGACTCAGATAATCTTACTCCTAGATTTTACCTAACATAATTAAAATGCACTTTTCTCCGAAAGATTGGGATTTTTTTCCAGGCAACTTCATTCATAATAGTTTAAACTTGGAAGTAATCAACTTGTTCATAGAAAGGTTAACAAGTGTAGCAGATTGTGGTTGAACCACCAAATTGATGCTCCCTGTTAATAAAAATAGAGAATAAGAAGAAAAAAGTAAACCAATACAGCACAGATTAAATTCTTTAAAAAGATGTTTGTCTCGTGAAGGAGGCTGATTATAAAAAAAAACTTGTATGCTGTAGCAGCCCATGTTTATAATTTCTTAAAGGGCATATTCTGGAATATTTAATACATAAGGGCATAGGTATGTGAAAGAAATACTTCATCTCATGGTTGTGGTGGTAGTATCCATTAGTCAAAACTAATTGAATTATGAATTTTAAATTGGTGAACTTGACTATACTGATTATGCCCTTGTAAAACGGATAAAAATGCAACCAACTCTATTGGGGTTTTTTTTTCAGGCAGCAGGATAAGTCTTTCATAAATTTTGCCGTTAATACTCTCCACTTACATTAACATTGCTGTTCCATCTAATTCATCATGTTTTGTTGAAATTTAATATTCACCAAAGCAAAGAAGAGCATATTAATAAACAGAAACACTCTTTGGGAGGATGGTAGGAACTTCTATTGGTGAAATGAAGTGTCAGGAAAAGTAAATAATAATCAGTCATAATCTAATTAATTGCTAAGTGGTAGAACGCAATGTGAAAAGCTCCGTGGAGATGAGTATTGCTCCTTTGGCTTAAAAACTACTTTAGTGCCTCTTGAATCCCAGATGTGGAAAGAAGAAAAACAAAATCCGACAGTAAAGCTGTCAGATGTCTTGAGCGTATTTTGCAAATGCCAGCAGAGCAAACCCATTTCAGTGATTGACAAGAGTTCCACCTTCTGATTCCCACCTAGAATGGGTCTTAACAACTTTAGTTCCTTTTCTTTGTTCCTTTTCATGTTTTCCTTTTCACTGAAATCTGCTATGGAATGTTTTGTCATGAAGGTAAGCATTCACTTGTTTATTTATTTATCTATGTATTCATTCATTCACTTATTTAATTCATTTATCTATTTATTATCTATTTAAATATTTATTTTTGTATTTAGTAGGGGAAGTGTTGAGTCACATGTGTTGGCAATGTCAGGGCCTACCATGGCTCCGTCCTCAGGGATCACTCCAAGGACTGCAGAGTGCCAAGGATTGAACATGGGTCTTCCATGTGCAAGGCAAGAGCCTCTGTACTAATTTCTGGCCCCCACGGAAAACAGAGGTGGAATTTAGAAACTAAGACTATACTTTACTTGCTATAGTATGGACTTGGTCCCTATTTATAGCATTCTGCCAAAAGTAGTGTTGGGTGAATAATGTTTTCTCCTGAAAGTGACTATGAGTTTGGTTGAAAGTTCCTTTTTGTAAGAGCTTGGAAAGAAAATGCTTGGTCTTGTCAGTTAGTAATAGGATGGTTCAAATAATTTTACCTCTTTTTGCTTATTCTTCTATTAAATTTATCTTATCATTTTCAGCTGAATCATTGGCAATTCATTGTTTTCACTGTTTGGTAACATATACATATATATGTGTATATATATTCTTGAGTTACACAATTCAGATTATTTAATTTTCTTGCTTTAAAGATTATTGTATTTGGCTTTAAAACTAGTATACTATAATCTGAATATAAATGATAAACTTTATTTAAATGATCAAATATTTAATTTGACATTATAACTATATTAAATAGTAAATTAAAATACCATTATGAGCTAAAAAGATGTAGAAAAAAAGGCTCTCTCTCCACTCTAGAGAAGGCTGTGTTATGTCTTGAGTACAATGTCCTCTCTCATTATTTTTACTCTCTCTCCCACCCTCTCCCCTTTCTCAAAAGTTCGAAATAAAACATTTTAACTTAAAACAAAAACAAAGAACCACAGAAGAAAGGAAAAGGTGTTGTGTAACAGAGTGATGTCATAGTATAGTAGGCAGATGCTTGCCTTGCATATGGTGGACTGGGTTCTATCCTCGGCACCATGTATGATTTCCTGAGCCCACCAGAAGTGAAATAAGTCTGGAGTACCACCAGGTGCCATATCTCTCCACCCCACTTCCAAAACAAACAAACAAAAAAAGCAAAAAACTTTATAGTTTAATACTTTAATGGAACAATTTTCCTGATATTGAAAAGGAGGACCATATTTTTCTTTTGAACTAGGGTTCGCCAATTATGCAAAGGGTTTTCTCCCAGCTGAAATGCATTAGTGCTGCTTTACATCAAACGATGCCTATGGAAGGCAATTACAAGCTTTATTAATTTTGTGTCTCCAACTACAAAACTGTCTGATATAAGTGAGCAATCTAGTAGACCTTTCCTGTTTTAGGTAAATCATGTATTCTTTGATTTAATACATGAATTAATCCACCAGAAAATTAGGAAATGTCTAACACATGCCATTTTCTCTTGAAAATCTTATAACTTAGTTGAGGGAAAAGGTATTTACCTAACAAAGTTATAAATGTTGTTTAAATAGATATGAAAACACATAGGAAAGAATTGTATAATTATAACTGACAGAAAAGTAAGAGATAACACACTAACAAAACTGGCATTGCTTTAGTACAGTTGAAGAACTAAGAGTTTTTGCAGATAGCTCATGAATTTTTAATATAAAGCAATAAAACAGAATATATTATTCCCATAAATAACTTTACTTCTAGGAATTTGCCTTTAAATTTGGAAAATTTATTAATACATTTTTCTTTTGAGAATGAATTATATATGCCTACAGTTTTCTAAAATAAAATTCTTGTGTAAGGTAGGCCTAATTTTTTGTGTGGCATGGACATGTGTATTTTTTTCTTTTTTAAAAGTTAAATGGCTTAAACCCCATTAGAAAATGGAGAGAAGAGATGTACAGAAACTTTGACAAGGAAGAAATTCGAATGGACAAAAGGCATTGTCCATTCGAAAAATGAAAAAAATGCTCATCAGCACTAATCATCAGAGAGATGCAAATCAAAACAACAATGAGATATCACCTCATACCACAGAGACTGGCCCATATTCAGAAGGGTAAAAGCAACAAGTGCTGTAGTGGATGTGGGGGAAAAGGGGACTCTCATACATTGTTGGTGGGAATGTCGACTTGTACAACCTTTCTGGAAAACAATATGGACGTTCCTCCAAAGACTAGAAATTGAGCTCCCCTTTGACCCAGCCATACCACTCCAGGGAATATACCCTGGGAAGCCAAAAACACACAGCGGAAACACAATCCGCACTTTTATTTTCATAGTAGCACTATTCACAATAGCCAGAATCTGGAAACAACCAGTATGCCCGAGAACTGATGACTGGATAAAGAAACTGTGGTACATCTACACAATGGAATACTATTCAGCTGTCAGGAAAAATGAAGTTATGAAATTTGCCTATAAATGGATGGACATGGAAAGAATCATGTTGAGTGAAATTAGTCAGAAGGAAAGAGAGAGACATAGAATGACTGCATTTATTTGCATGACATAAATATACCAGGTGATCTTACCAAAAGTGGAAATGACCACAAGCACGTGGGAGTCAGAGGTTAGGTAAGATAGAGAAGGGAACATGTGTGAATAAATGTCAAAAGGTCTGATACCAACATAGAACTGAGCATTAAATACAGACCAAAAAATGCAAATGATGGCTTCTAAGTGTAATGCGTGTAAACCCACAATGTCTGGGAGAAGGAGGAGAGAGAGAGGGAGAGAGAGGAGATAAAGAACTTGCCATTTAGGCAGGACGTGGGAGGGGGAGGGAATTGGGGACATGGGTGGTGGGTGATGGGCTCTGGTGGAGGGCGGGGTGCTGGAACAGTTTGTGACCGGAAACCTCCAAACGTGAACAACGTTGTAATTGTATATCTCACGGTGGTATAATAAAATGTTTCAAAAAAAGAAGTTAAATGAAAATCCAAAGATTCCTGGAAACAAATGAGACTGAAGACACAAATTACCAGAACTTGTGGGATACAGCGAAAAGCAGTGTTAAGAGGCAAGTTTATAGCTCTTCAAGCATTTATCAGAAAAGAAGAAAAGGCCATCATAAACAGTCTGACTTCACAACTTAAGATCTTAGAGAGTGATCAACAAAAAGGAGCCCAACCCAAGCAGAAAGAAATAAAACTTAGAGCAGAAATCAATGAGATGGAATGTCAAAAACAATCCAGAAGATCAACGAAACCAAAAGCTGGTTCTTTGAAAAAATAAACAAGATTGACAAACCACTTGCAAGACTTGTAATAAAAAGGAAAAGAGAACCCAAATAAATAGAATCAGAAATGAAAACGGGGACATCACAACAGAAACCACAGAAATTCAAAAGATCATCAGAGATTACTATGAGAGCCTGTACGCCACAAAACAAGAAAACCTAGAAGAAATGGACAAATTCCTGAATTCCTATAGCTTCCCAAGTCTGCAACAAGAAGATCTGGAATACCTCAACAAACCTATCTCCATCAAGGAAATAGAATCGGTAATCAAAAGTCTCCCCAAACACAAAAGCCCAGGTCCAGATGGATTCACCAGTGAATTCTACAAAACCTTTAAAGAGGACCTACTCCCAATTCTTTTTAAGCTCTTTCGGCAAATTGAAGAAACAGAAACACTCCCAAATAGCTTTTGAGGCACATATCACCCTGATACCCAAAGCAGACAAAGATGTCACAAAAAAGGAAAACTACAGACCAATATCCCTGATGAATACAGATGCTAAGATCTTCAACAAAATACTAGCAAATAGAATCCAAAGAGGCATCAAAAAAGATTGTACACCATGACCAAGTGGGATTCATCCCCGGGAATGCAAGGATGGTTCAACATCCGCAAATCAATCAACATAATACATCATATCAACAAAAAGAAAAATAAAAACCATATGATCATATCAATAGATGCAGAGAAGGCATTTGACAAGATTCAACACCCGTTCATGATGAAAGCTCTCCGTAAAATGGGGATTGAAGGAACTTTCCTCAAGATAATCCAGGCCATCTACTACAAACCCACAGCGAGCATCATTCTCAATGGGGAAAAACTGAAAGCCTTCCCCTTAAGATCAGGGACAAGACAAGGCTGCCCGCTCTCACCACTTCTATTCAATATAGTACTGGAAGTACTTGCCATAGCAATCAGGGAAGAAAAAGACATTAAGGGCATCCAGATAGGAAGGGAAGAAGCCAAGTTATCACTATTTGCAGATGACGTGATATTATACCTAGAAAACCCAAAACTCGCTACCAAGAGGCTCCTAGAAATAATACATTCTTATAGTAGAGTAGCAGGGTACAAAATCAATACCCAAAAGTCAATGGCCTTCCTATATGCAAATAGCGAAAGAGAAGAAAGGGACATTAAAGAAACCATCCCATTCACAATTGCACCACAGAAAATCAAATACCTAGGAATCAGTTTGACAAAGAATGTAAAGGATCTCTACAAAGAAAACTACAAAACGTTACTTCAGGAAATAAAAGAAGACCTGAGGAAATGGGAGACACATTCCCTGCACATGGATTGGAAGGATTAACATTATCAAAATGGTAATACTCCCTAGAGCTTTATACAGATTCAATGCGGTCCCTATAAAGATACCCATGATGTTCTTCAAAGAAATTGAACAAACACTCCTGAAATTTCTATGGAATAATAAAACTCCACGAATAGCTAAAGCAATCCTTGGGATAAAGAAGATGGGAGGTATCACTTTCCCCAACCTCAAGCTCTACTACAGAGCAGTTGTAATTAAGACAGTGTGGTATTGGTATAGAGACAGACCTGTAGACCTATGGAATAGAACTGAGTATCCTGAAACACATTCTCAAATATACAACCACTTAATCTTCGATAAAGGAGCAAAAAATATTAAGTGGAGCAAAGAAAGCCTCTTCAACAAATGGTGCTGGGAAAACTGGGCAGCTACATGTAAAAAAATGAACTTAGACCTCCTTCTAACGCCATTCACAAAAGTCAGATAAAAATGGATTCTAGATCTCAACATCAGACATGAATCTATAAGGTACATCGAAGAAAATTTAGGAGAAACGCTCTACGACATCGAAACGAAAAGTATCTTTAAAGATGACACACCACTGACCAAGCAAATGGAAGCAAAGATAAACAAATGGGATTATATAAAACTAAAAAGCTTCTGCACCTCAAAAGAAACGATGACCAAGATACAAAGACAATCCACAGAGTGGGAAAGGATATTCACCCAATACCCATCTGACACGGGGTTAATATCCAGGATATATCAGGCACTGGTAGCACTCCACAAGAAAAAAACAGCCAACCCCATCAAAAAAATGGGGAGAAGAAATGAACAGAAGCTTCCAAAAAAGAAGAAATTGAATGGCCAAAAGGCATATGAAAAAGTGTTCTTCATCTTTAATCATCAGGGAGATGCAAATCAAAACAACAATGAGGTACCATCTCACACCACAGGGACTGGCACACATCCAAAACAGCAAGAACAACCGGTGCTGGCGTGGATGTGGGGAAAAAAGGGACTCTCATCCAGTGTTGGTGGGAGTGCCGACTGGTCCAGCCCTTTTGGAAAACAATATGGGCATTCCTCCGAAAACTAGATATTGAGCTCCCATTTGATCCAGCAATAGCACTCCTGGGAATATACCCGAGATACCGAAAAACACATAGCAGAAACACTATCTGTACTTCTTTATTCATCTCTGCGCTATTCACTATAGCTAGAATCTGGAAACAACCTAAATGCCCGAGAACAGAGGACTGGCTAAAGAAACTGTGGTTCATCTACACTATGGAATACTATGCGGCTGTCAGAAAAGATGAAATTATGAAATTTACCTGCAAATGGATGGACATGGAGACTATCATGCTGAGTGAAATTAGTCAGAAGGAAAAGGATAGATATAGAATGACTGCATTCATTAATACAACATAAATAGATACCAGTGTTTTACTAAATGTGGGAAATGGTAATGGCAGATTAAAACTCACCATTGAATATACACAAAGAGACTTAATTGATAAACTCTAAATACCTGCAGGGCTAGCCACAATGTGTAAAATAAGAGGGAGAGAGATGCAGAGACAGAGAGAGACAGAGAGAGAAAGAGAGGAAACTGGGGTACCTGCTATTAAGGCAGCATGGGGGTGGGCGCGAGGGGTGGGGTACATTGGTGGTGGAAATGGGGCACTGGTGGAGGGATGGGTGCTGGTATACTGTATTACCAAGAACCAATTATGAACACCTTTGTAATTGTATGTTTCACCGTGGTATAATAAAAAATTTAAAAAAAAAGAAGTTAAATGGCTTATTTGTGTATATTGGGAAATGTTGTGATTTTTTTGAGATAAAATATTTATGCTATGATCTATCCTGACATTGTTCTAGACATAGAATATGCATGTTGGCTTTGAAAATAAACTGAAAAATTTCACCATTTGTTATCACCATTGAAAGCAAAAAGTTACTTATAAGTTATGAAGAAATACATCTGAATTGACTTTATAAGTAATTACAAGAAACTGAGACTGACATTATAAATCCAATTCATTTAACATGGTATGTATTTTACAATTGATGTGATGATGACTTTTCAGAAGTTAGTGGGGAATAATACCCTATTGTAGCATATCTGAAATATCTCTGAATCTAAATTTAAAGTTGTTTATGATAGCCACAAGTATCTATGGAGCCGTGGGTGATGGGTGGAAAGTCATGTAGGAGACTGTATTTGTCTGAGTAAATGGGAAAGAAGACACCAGTCACGCAGACTAACTTCATACTTTGTACTGACTTCTCTGTTACCTGTGCTGATGAGAACCAGACAAGAAATGATCAGACGTGAAGTGTAGAAATTTATTATGAACGTGGTATGGCTGAAGGGCATATAGTAACTGGCGCTCGGGTTCGAGATCTTATTTTCCATTGCTTTCAACCTCCCTCCCGTAGTTTCTCCTTCTCCCCTCTTTCAAATGATGACAAACCTTTTTCTTCCTTTGCTAAGAAGTACTGACCGCAACGCAGGAATCGATGCTGACAATGGTAGAACGGGAAATGAAAGTCTGCCTGGAGCTGTCCTAGCTAAAGGTTAGGAGTTAAACCGTGTTTACCCATAAACGTCTCCTGTTGGAGACCAAGCTATGTACTTTGAGAGATTGTTTTCCTCCAGAGATAAATGTCTTGTAGACACTCACTTCCATCCTGGCACTCTCTAAAGGAGCTTTTATAAATGATGTTCTCTCACTTCCATTGTTTGACTTTTAGCAGCAGGATGCCAAGAAAAGGCCTCACTCGGATTTTGAGGGCCCTGGGGAAGAGTTGCAAAAAATAACACCTGCAGGTGTGGAAGGCTGTTCCATGTCCCCAGTGTGCAGAAGGCCATGAAGAAATTATGAGATTAGATGATCGACAGAGAGTGACAGCAGCTGCCTTTCAGCAGCTTTCCCTGAGACTAATTCAGCTCTAGCCAATTTATTTAGGGGCTGGGGAAATTGTGCAAAGTGAAGAGAGGGTAAAAATGATAGTTGCCCATTTTAGGTGAGAGGAGCTTTGTGTGCTTGCCCCAGGGTGTTGAGCAGTGGAGTGGCTGAGCAAGTCCTGTCTGGAAAGTAACAGAATATACGACATTGTGTTTTTCCAGAAGAAAATAAAAACATTTATTTAAGCATGTAGAATACCTTAGATAGTTTACTAAGAGCATTCCTAAAGACTTGAAAGCTTGTAAGCCAAATGAAAATACTTTCAAGTTTGAATAGTGTGTAGATATTACAATGAAGAACTAATAAATGATTGATACTGCCTTTAAAAAGGAGTGCAACAACTTTCAGCTTAGAATCTTACCTAATGATCCCTTATACAACCTCTTTCAATTTTCTGCTTAATTGTCAATGACAGGAGGATTTATTCTAGAATCCTCACAGTTCTGATTATTGGAACTTTAAGTTACATTTTCATTATTTTACCAAATTTATAGAGATATAATTGAAATATTTCATTGTATAAGTTTGAGGTGAACTACTGCGATGATTTAATACACATATATGTTGATGCGGCATTCACCACAATGAATTTCTCAGCAAGTCCCTTATCCCATTGAATGACCATTTTGTTAAGATAACATTAATATCTACTCTCATAATGTTTGAGAATATAATGAAGTACTGCTGACTATATTAATCATGTAATAAATTAGCTCTCTAAAATTATTAGTCTTATATGAAAAAAGTTCATCATTATTAATTATCAGAGAGATGCAAATCAAACAACAATGATATATCATCTCACACCACAGAGGCTGGCACATATCCAAATGAGCAAGAACAACAAGTGCTGGCGTGGATGCGGGAAAAGGGGACTCTCATCCATTGTTGGTGGGAATGTCAACTGGTACAGTCTTTTTGGAAAACAATATGGACATTCCTCCAAAGACTGGAAATTGAACTCCCATTTGACCTACCACTCCTGGGAATGTACCCTGGGAAGCCAAAAACACAGCAGAAACACCATCTGCATTTTTATTTTCTATTTTTTTTCTTTTTTTGGGTCACACCCGGCAATGCTCAGGGGTTTCTCCTGGCTCTGCACTCAGGAATTACTTCTGGCGGTGCTTGGGGACCATATGGGATGCCAGGGATCGAACCCAGGCCGGCATGGGCCAGCCACATGCAAGGCAAATGCCCTACCCGTTGGACTATAGCTCCCGCCCCTGCATTTTTATTTTCATAGAAGCACTATTCACAATAGTCAGAATCTGGGGAACAGATTCTGTCCATCAGCCATCAGTTTTCAGAGTGCCTGAGAACTGATGACTGGATAAAGAAACTTTGGAACATCTTCAGAATGGAATACCATGCAGATGTTAGGAAAAATAAAGTTATGAAATATGCCTATAAATGGATGGACATGGAGAGGATCATGTTGAGTGAAATTAGTCACAAGGAAAGACATTTAGAATAACTACATTTATTTGCTTCATATATATATAACAATTTTAAATTTAGATTCACTGATATTTCAGATGTGCTTTTGGGTTACAATATATTATTCCCCCATTAACTCCTGAAAAGTCATCATCACATCAATTTTAAAATGCATACCATATTAAATGAATCATATTTATAACATCAGTCTCATTATTTTCTTGTTATTATTTATAAAGCCAATTCAGGATGTATTTCTTCATAACTTATAAGTAATTTTGTCTTCTTTCAGTGGCGATAACAAATGGCGAAATGTTTCAGTTTGTTTTCAAAGCCAACGATGCATATTCTACATCTAGAACCATGTCAGGATAGATAATGACATAAATATTTTATCTTTAAAATACATTTCCCTATAGGTACAAATAAACCATTTAATTTTTAAAAAGAAAAAAATACACATGTCCATGCCACACAAAAATAGGCCTACCTTACACAAGAAGTTTCTTTTAGAAAACTGTAGGTATATAAAATTAATTTTCACATGTGGGCCAAGTGGGGTGCTGAGGATTAACCCCAGGCCAGCCTGTGCAAGCCAAGCGCCTTGCATGCTGTACTATAGCTATGGCCCCTATTTATGAACTTTTAATGTAGTCCTGTGTCTCGACCTTAGTAAAAATGTTGCATTGGTATGAAGATTGTTTTTCAAACACTTTTTAAAAAATATCTTTGGATGCTTTAGATATATACACTTATAAGCGAGATTGCTAAATGATGTAGTCACACTATTTTATTATTTTTATATGAAGCTTCATACAGTTTTTAGCAGTGGTTATGTCATTTTATATACCCATCAACAACGTACCAGGGTTCTTTTCCTGGGTAACTTTAAACTTTACCAGCATGTGTCCTCTCTCTCTCTCTCTCTCTCTCTCTCTCTCTCTCTCTCTCTCTCTCTCCATTCTCACTCTGGTCTTACTAACAAATGTGAGGTGATTGCTCATGGTTTTAGATTTGCATTTTCTTGACAATTAGTGATGTTTAACACTTTTCGCAGACATGAATATTGACTATTAATAGATAAATATTTGGAAAACATTTTCCCAATTTGTAGTTTGTCATTTTATGTTGTTGACAGTTTTTATGCTATTTGCAGTTTTAATCAAATTTGACATCTCACTTAAAGATATTTTTATTTTTATTGATTACAATTTTACTATTATTTGCAAGAATTATATTACTAATGCCAGAATCAGGAAATGTTTTCTTCCATGTATTTGTCTCTAGTAGTTTCATGCTTTCATGTTTAAGCTCTTATATTACTTGATTAAAATTTTATCCAATGTATCAGAATGGTTTCCATTACTGATGGTATAATCCCTTGCTTTATGCTCTGCAAGTGAAAAGTGAATAAGATCATCTGATGTTGGCATTTTCCTTTGACTCATCTTACTTAGCATGACTTCTCCCAGTTCCATTCGAGTTGCAGCAAATTGAAAGATTTAATACTACTTAGCTAAGTAGTATTCCATTGTGTATATATACCACAATTTTTTTCTGAGTGTTTCTTTGTTTTTGGAACAATATTTTAAATTATTTGCATAGGCCCTGAATCCTACTTAGGTTCTTGATGTGGGTTTTGATAAGCTAGAGGTACTATATAAATCTAGGTATAAAAAGCTAAGTGAAAACATGACTCTTAGTATTTCTTCTGACTTTTTCTTGAAATTTGGGACTTTTGTGTCCTTGAAAACATGAGTCAGAAAATTCTGCAGACTTTGTGTTTAAATGCAGTCGGTATATTTCAACCTTTCCCATGGACCAGAGTCCCATTCTCACATGATTTACTTTCTGTGACCCCTGTCCAACTGGTTGAGTTTTCGTTTCATGCTGAGTCAACCTATTTATGTGATTTTGACTTGCAAATCCGTTGGGAACTCCAGAGAGCCCACAGGAGTTTAAGGGTCCCAGTTGAGAGATGTAGATCTATAGTGAGACAAGCCAAGCCACAGTGAATCTCCTTCCAGCAGATTTTTTCAGATATGACTTTCTGACAAGCATGAACTGGAGAGAGAGTGGTGTGGGAAGCAAACTGAGACCAGCCAATTGTTTCCTATGTGCAAATTTGGACTTTTCTGGGTGATTGGAAATAGCTGGGGAGGACTTTGTTTGGAGGCGTACATAAAAGATGGTGACACTTCTGCCGGAATTGTTAAACTGAGTTACTAAGATGTCAAATAGGTTTATAAAACCTTTATCGGTTGTGTCCTAGTAAGCTCTGGTCTTCAAAAATCTGTGCATGCATATCCAAAAGAACAAGAAAAACAAGTGATGGTGTGGATCCAGGAAGAAAGAGACTCTCATCCACTGTTGGTGGGTATTTCGACTGGTACAGACATTTTGGAAAACAATATGGACATTCTTCCAAAGACTAGAAATTGAGCTCCCATTTGACCCAGCAATACCACTTCTGGGAATATGCCCTTTGAGACCAAAACAACACAGTGGAAACACCATCTACACTTCTTTGTTCATAGCAGCATTATTCACAATAGCCTGAATCTGGAAACAACCAGAGTGCAAAAAGAACAGATGACTGGATCAAGAAACCATGATACATCTACATAATGAAATACTATGCAGCTGTTGGGAAAAACAAAGTTATGAGATTTGTCTATAAAATGGATGGACATGGAGAGGATCATGCTGAGTTAAATTAGCCAGAGGGGAAAATAACAGATATAGAATGACTGCATTTATTTGCAGAATATAAAAAAATATAGCATGATACCAATATCCAAGGCCAGGAAAACATGGATCAGGAGGTCTTATTAGTGGGTAGATGCAAATGTCTGGGTGTCAGAGGTTAGGTAAGACAGAGAAAGGAACAGTATACTAATAACTATGGTATATGATAATACCAGCGTAGAACTGAGCATTGAGAGTAGGCAAAAGAATATAAATGGTAACTGCTAAATGTATGTATTACAAGCCACAATATGTAAGAGAAGGGGAGAGAGAGAGATTGAAGAGAGAGAGAGAGAGGTGAAAAAATTGCCTGTCAGATCAACAGAGCAAAAACCAGTTCGAGCCCAGGTAGGCGGCTCCCAGAAGCAGGAATCACTGGGAATTCGTCCAGATGGAGTCAGGGTTCGGCCATTCCCCTCTCCATTTTGTCGAAGTCTGGTGGCCCCGCCCAGGACCTACCCGGGGGACCAGCTTGCAGAGCTTCACAAGCGGCTGGGGGAGGCTGGAACTCGGCTCGGCGCCGAGCCCAGCTGACGATGGGATCCCCAAGGAGGGCAGATGGGTTTTGGGTGTTGGCCCATCGCCTCTGGGGGGTCCCGGAACCAGCCGGATGAAACTCGCCCATCACACTACCCACCATTTTCACTGTCCAGATGCTGGGAAACTGCCTCATGACCAGATCAACAGAGCAAAACCAGTTTGAGCCCAGGTCGCGCTGCCACTTGCGACGCGCGGTCCACTAAAATAGTGAAACAGTAATGTCTTTTAATGCACTGTAGTCCACGAAGAGCAGGAAAGTTTGTTGGGAAGGAGATGTAAAGAGGAAAGAAATGACATACAGAATCTGCCAAGTAGTTGAAGTGTGGGAGGGGGAGGGAGGTGGGAACATCGGTGATGGGAGATGGGTTTGGGTGGAGGGATGCGTGTTGGAACACTGTAGAACCAAAACTCTACATGAGCATCTTTCAATTGATGTCTAAAATGGTGTAATAATATTTGGGGGGGAAAATAATAAAATTAAATTTAAAAAATTGCCTGTCATAGACACAGGCTGGAGTGGGGGGGAGTCAGGGGACATTGGTAGTGGGAAATGGGCACTGGTGGAAGGATGGGTGCTGGAACACTGTTTGACTGAAACCCAAATATGAACACTTTTGTAACTGTATATCTCACAGTGGTATAATAACATTTTTTAAAAAAATATGTGCATGACAAAGAACTGATCAAATGGTAGAAAAAGATGGTGGGGAAAATCTGTGAAGGGGCCAGAGTGATAACACAGTGGGTAGGGCATTTGCCTTCCACACGGCCGACCTGGGTTCAATCCCCAGCATCCCATGTGGTCCACTGAGAACTGCCAGGAGTAATTCCTGAGTGCAGAGCCAGAAGTAACCACTGATCATTGCCAGGTATTACCCAAAAAGTAAAAAAAAAATTGTGAAGGAAGAAAAGTATTATGATAGAGCATCTGGATGCTTTGAACTTCCTGTGAGCAGATTGTTCTACTGGGGAAAATGGATTCCCATCATTGCATACTACTGCCTGCTGAATTCTTAGTTTAATTTGCCTACTGTCATATTTGTTTTGGTACCACTATCCATTGCAAGTGATGACAAAGGACAAAAGGCTGGTAGTAATCCCTGAACACTGCCAGGGTAGTTGCTCCTTTACTCCTCAAAGCTTTCACTCACGCAAAAAAAAAGTATTTATGTAGGGTTCCAAGGCCCTTTTTTACATAATCTACTAGTTTGTGATCATACTAAGTACTGATTTTAGTAATTAATATTTCTTAGACTTCCTTTAGTCTCTATATTTTTAATGGTATGACCACATATCACTTGTATCACTTGTCTTCCATTGTTCATCGATTTGCTCGACTGGGTACCAGTAACTTCTCCATTCATTGGGAATGAGGTTCATTATTGTTACTGTGTTTGGCATATAGAATATACCATGGGTAGCTTGCCAGGCACTGCCTTGGCTCTGGGTTCAAACCAGGGGCCCCAATCTTTTCTATGTCAGACCATCAACCATCCAGGGCCCACAGCCCTGGGTGTAGACAAGCCTGTCTCCTGTCTGCCACCTGCTGATGCACCTGGGCAATGCAGCCACATTTGCAACACCTGGGAGGCAGGATGGCCACACATATATTTTATTAGTCTCAATTTTTCTGGGACTATTTTTTGCAATGTCTATCATTTTTTGACTTTTTTAATTAAACATTGTATTATGCCACGGTGAGATATACAATTACAGCGTTATTCATGTTTGGAGGTTTCGGGTTACATAGTGTTCCAGCACCGCCCTCTACCAGTGCCCATTTCCCTCCACCAATGTCCCAATTCCCTCCCGCTCCCATAGCCTGACTAAATGGCAGGTTCTTTATCTCTTGTTTTTGTTGGTCTTTTGAATATGTGCCAGTCTCTGTGGTGTGAGGTGATATCTCATTGTTGTTTTGATTTGCATCTCTCTGATGATTAGTGATGATGAGCATTTTTTCATATGCCTTTTGGCCATTTGAATTTCTTCATTCTCAAGGTTTCTGTTCATCATTCTTCCCATTTTTTATGGGGTTTCATTAATCTTCGGAATTGATTTTTTCTTTCCAGCTTGTTGATTTCCTCCCTAAGTTTTATTATTTCCTTCCTTCTGCCTGGGTTGGGCTTCTTTTGTTGGTCTTTTTTCTAATATTTTCAGCTGTGAGGTCAGGTTATTTATGGGGGCCCTTTCTTCTTTCCTTATGAATGCTTGCAGAGCTATGAACTTTCCTCTTAACACAGCTTTTTGCTGTGTCACAAGTTCTGATAGTTGGTATCTTCACTGCCATTTTTTCTAGCAATCTTTGGATTTCCTGTTTGATTTCTTCTATGACCCATTTGTTGTTCAGCTGTGAGCTGTTTAGTTTTCAGGTGTTTGGTCTGGCTCCCTGCTTCTGTGTATGGTTAACTACTATTTTCAGTGTATCATGATCTGAAAAGATAGTTGACACAATTTCTCTCTTTTTTATTTTGTTGAGGTATGCTTTGTGGCTCAGTATATGGTCTATCTTGGAGAATCTTCCATGTGCACTGGAAAAATGTGTATTCAGCTTTTTTGGGATAAAAAGCCCTGTATATATCAACCAGCTCTCTTTCTTCTATTTTTTTTCCTTCAGGTCCAGTATTTCCCTGGTGAGTTTCAGCCTCGTCGATCTATCCATAGTCGATAAGGCAGTGTTGAAGTCTCCGACTATTATTGTGCTACTGTTAATGTCTTCTTTGAGGTCTATTAATAGTCGCTTTAAGTATTTTGCTGGCCCCTCGTTTGGCGCATATATGTTTAGCAGTGTGATTTCTTCCTGGTATACATACCCCTTAATTATTAAGAAATGGCCTTCATTGTCCCTTTTGACCTTTTTCAGCCTGAAATCTATATTGTCAGACACGAGTATGGCCACACCCGCCTTTTTGGAGGGTTGTTTGCGTGGAGAATGGTATTCCAGCCTTTGACTTTGAGTCTGTGTTTGCTCTGGTTATTCAGATGTGTTTCTTGTAGGCAGCAGAATGTTGGATTCAGTTTTTTAATCCATTTTGCCACCCTGTGTCTCTTAATTGATGCATTTAGACCGTTGACGTTGAGAGAGATTATTGTCATTGGATTTTTGTGCCATCTTTCTGTTTAACCTTGTTGTGGTTTTGGGTTGTCTTATTTTACAATAGACCCTTCAATCCTTCTTTTAGAGTTGGTTTTGAGTCTATGAATTTCCTAGGTTGTTGTTTATCCATGAAGTTGTGTATCTTTCCTTCGCATCTGAAAGTAAGTCTAGTTGGGTAAAGAATTCTTGGTGAGGCCTGCAGTTCATTGAGTCTTTTCACAGTATCCCACCATTGTTTTCGGTCTTTGAGTGTTTCATCTGAGAAGTCTTCTGTAAATCTCAGGGATGCTCCTTTGTATGTGATTTCCTTCTTTGATCTTGCTGTTTTCAGTATTCTATCTCTGTCTATCATTTTTGTCATTTTAATAAGGATGTGTCTTGGAGTGTTCTTATTGGGGTTTCTTTTACCTGGTATCCTACGGGCCTCCTGTATCTGGGAGCATGCTTTCTTCAGTTCAGGGAACTTCTCAGTGATGATGGCTTTGACAGTTTCTTCTTCATCAGGGTTTTCTTCTTGCCCTTCTGGGACCCCAATGATGTGTATGTTGTTCCTTTTTGCTTCATCCCGATTTTCTCTGGTAGTCTGTTCGTTGATTGTGAGTCTTTTCTCCATCTTCTGGTGTTGTCTACAGAATCTCTGAACTCCGTCTTTGAGATCACTAATTCTTTCTTCAGTAGCTGTTACTCTGCTTTGGTGGCCTTCCCCTGTGTTTTTCAGTTCACTTACCTCATTTTTAATATCTGTTATTTCTGCTAGTACTTTGGTCTGAAATTTACCCAATTCCGCTCTCATGTCCTCTTGTATTTTATTGACTTTGTATTCCATTGTTTCTTTGAGTTCCTTGTGAATCTTTAACAGTTCCTTCTGAAATTCTTTTTCAGAGAGGTTATATAGCTCATCGTTATTGCTTGACTCATGTGTATTAGTGACTTCAACCATAGAGCTTGAAGGAATTCTGCGTTGCTTTACCATAAAGACTATCGTAGGTTGAAAATGTGTGTTCTGGGTGACTAGTCAATAGAGTTAGTAGGTGCCTGAATTACTTTGCAGTTAGGGATGTATAGCAAGGAATGTAAGGGCAAATGCTCAGTGGTATCTCAGGTAGAGAGATATTACTTGAGCGGCAGTTTTGAATTTTTGAGTGTCACTGGGTGGTTACAGTGTCAGGGGGTCGGGTGGAGGTAGTCCAGTGGAAGATCCAAAAAGCTGAGTGTGGCTTGGTCCCCTTCTCAAAGTTACAGCCTTTTTATGCTGGAAAGAGGTGCCTCGGGGGCTGCCCGCTGCGGGAATGTACCTGGTGGGGAGGCGGGGAGCTGCTGGACATTGGGGCGGATGGCGCCAGGAGGGCAGTTCGAGGAAGTTGGGTGTGGCTTGGTCCCGTTCTCACTGTTCCAGCCCTTTAGGCTGGAAAGGGGGGTGCCTCGGGGGCTGCCTGCCTCGGGAATGCATTTGGTGGGGAGAGCTGGGAGCTGCTGGGCGTCAGGCAGATGGCATCAGGAGGGCACTTGGAGGAAGTTGGGGTAGCTTGGTCCCCTTCTCACAGTTCCAGCCCTTTATGCTGGAAAGGGGTGCCTCGGGGTCTGCCCGCGCGGGAACGCACCTGGTGGAGAAAGCTGGGAGCTGCTGGGCATCGGGGCAGATTCATTTTTTTTTTTTTACTTTTAGGAATTTTGTTATTTTGTTAATGGTTTCTCTTTTTTATTTATTTTTGTTGGGGAATTGGCTGTAATGGATTGTTGAGGGCTTTATTCTGAGTCTGTGTTCAGAGATCATTCTGGTGGGCTGAGAGAACTATGTGGGGTGCCCGTGATCAATCCTTGATTGACTGTGTGCAAGGCAAGTGCCCTTCCTGCTGTACTATCTCTCTGGCCCTAAGTTTCTGGTAAGATTAAAACATGTCTTTTAGTTCATTTGTTTTGTTTTGGTTTTTTGCCTTCTTTGATCATTCTCGCTTGGTATTTTAGTACTTTAGTAATATATCTGCTAGTGATTCAGAATATGATATTATAAACATTTTTGATTTAGTTTTATATTTTGATAAGATTTATGTGCATAATTAATCACATTGTGATTGGTTTGGCCTTATAAGATAACTCCATTTTAAGTTACACAGTTCTCACTGTAACTGTGTTTATAATCTCTTTAGCATTTTTAAAAAAAAATGATTACTTATTGGTTTGTTAGAGAAAGATATTACTTTTCTTGCCATACCCTTTGATACATATGTACTATATGTACACATGCTTTTTTCTTTTCCCATCTAAATGTTTTTATAAAGTACTTCATTTTCTATATTATTAGATATATTTCTAACTTATTGCTGCAATAAAATTTCTACAAACTGTGGTCTTAGCAATTTTATCACCTTACATTCTGAAGGTCATTTTATTTGTTGTAGAAAAAGTTTTCTACAAATCAGTGCTTTAAAAAACTCATTATTTTATATTTCATAGTACAGCAGTCTTGGTGGACATGATGAACTCATATAGTCTCTCACCCTGTTCGTTCCATTCTAGGCCATGGGTCCCGATGTGGAGTTCTTCAGCCGATCTTTTTGGTCCTATCTTGGCATTAAAATCACCGGCTATGATCTTGTAGAAGGTGTGATCTTTTTTATGGGACTCCCAATTCCATGTAGAATTTCTCAATTTCATCTTCTTTGTATGTGGATGTTGGTGCATAGACAATGAAGATAGAAATTGCTGGCAGTGGGCCACATCTCTTCAAGTGTAATCGTCCTATTCGGCTTTTTAGGCATTCAAATGAATCGATGTTGATGGCCATGTTCGTGTTGACAAGGACACCAATGCCACCAACGCCTCTTTTGTCACATGTTCCAAGGAACAGTTCTTCTCCATTGTCAAATACAGCATGATGCAACTGTCGCCTCCTTGTCTCAGTCAGACCAATGATGTCGTACTTGATCCTTTGTGCTTGCAGCATCAGATCCTCAATATATGCTTCCGATGCCAGCATACGTGCATTGAAAGTACAGACAGTCATTTTAGTCCTTCTTCATTTTGGCAGCCTAGGATGGCCGTGTAATTTTATCAGGCACTGCTTGTTTGCCTTTCTTACTGCTGCCGTATTAAGGGCTCTTTCGGGTTCAGGAAAATAAACATTTCTGTTACTGGATTTGGCATATCGAACATGCATCGGACAGCTTGCCAGGCTCTGCCATCAGGCGCTATATTGTCACTACTTTGTGGGGCTCTCTCAGAGGGGTGGGTAGAATATTTACGGTAATTTGAAGGTAAGTGGCGGGGCAGCAGCAGCACGCAACAGGGAAAGCTGGTTCCTGCTCTGCCAGGTGTACCTGTGTCTTAGGCTCAAGCATTCCTGGGCTTGAAATACTCTCCTCTAAAGGCCGGGTCTCTGCAGGGTGGGTCCTTGTAGGCTGGGTTTCTGACAAGCCAGGCTGGAGACTGGATTAATCTGCTGAGTGGAGATCTTACCAGCTGCGGAGTGTGGAAGGTGAAGATCGCTGCCAGCAAGGTGTGGGGGGTTTCTCTGTTCCAGAAGGCTGAAGCGAAACATTGGACATGGGAATCTCCTGGCAGACAGTTCCACAATGAAATTGACCTCATCATCTTCAATCGACGGTTTTGTCTGACCAATGTTGCTGTCATCCCCAAATTCCAAACAGGATCGGACCACTGTCTCCTTCATGCAAAATTCTACTTCCTGCAATGGGGGAGAAAAGGCTGCAAAGTTTAAGAAGAGAACTCCCAGAACAACCACCAACTGGAACTCTTTGGCACCATTGCAGCAACATGGGAAGATACCATCATTGATGACATCGATGAAGAATACAACCAACTGGTTCAGCACCCCCATGATTGTGCGAAGAATGCCGAGAGAGAGAAAGACACAAAAAGGACGCTTGTCTTCAGAAACTCTTGAGCTCATTTGCCAACGTGGCAAGGCGCGAGCCTCAGGAGACCAAATGCTAACATCCAAGCTAGCTAAATGGTGCAGAGAAGTGATAAAAGAAGACCTCAAAGACAGAAGAGCAGAAATACTGGAAGATGCAGCAGAAGGGGAGAAGCATTCGCACCGCCTGCCTGTCCTTCACCAACTATAATACCAAGATGACTGCCCTCCGACGCCCTGATGGATCTATCACATCTTCCAGAAAGGCAATGGAGAAGATTATCCAGGATTTCTAATCAAATCTCTTTGATAGCCACATCCACCTGCCCACATACCAAATTCCACAGGATGGACATGTCATTCCCAACGTTCTCCCTTCTGAAATCCGACATGCCATCTCGGCGGTAAAGCAGGGAACAGTCCTCCTGATATATGTTTCACTTGACCTTGGATATTGGTATCTTAATATGTACATATATATTTATGTTATGCAGATAAAAGCAGTCATTCTGTGTCTGTCTCTCTCTTATCACAAACGTGTGGGAGTCAGAGGCTAGGTAAGAAAGAAAATAGAACAGTGTGCTAACAATTGTCGAGGGTACTAATGCCAACCTAGAACTGAGCATTAAATAGAGGCAAAAAGATACACATGACAACCTATTAATGTATGTTCTGTAATCCATAGTCTGGAGGGGAAGGAAAGAGAGAAAGAGAGAGAAACAGAAAGAAATAAAGAACCTGCCATGGAGCAGGGCTGGGGGAGGGAGGAGGAAACCGGGGACATTGGTGGTGGGAGATGGGCACTGGTGGCGGGATGGGTGTGGAACACTGTATGACCAAAACCCAAATATGAACTTTTTAATTGTATATCTTTGTAATTGTAAAAATAAAAAATTTTAAAAAAAGAAGGGAACAGAACCAGGCCCAGACAAAGTCAGACCTGAACACCTGAAAAATCTGCCGTTGGTACTCATTAATACACTAGCTCGGCTCTTCACACTCTACCTGTCCGAATGCAAGGTGCCCTCCCAATGGAAAACCAGCAGGGCAGTTCTACTGTTCAAGAAGGGAGACATTCACGACATCGGCAACTATCGCCCCATCTGCCTGTTTTCCGTCTTCTACAAGCTGTTTACAGGAGTCATCCTGAACAGGTTTAGCAGAACACTCGATGAAGGACAAGCATGCGAGCAAGCGTGCTTCCGGAAAGGATTCAGCACAATCGAGCATATCCACAGAGTAACCAAGCTCATTGAGGTTTGTAGGGAGTACAAGATGCTGCTCTGTCTCACGTTCATTGATTTAAAGAAAGCCTTTGATTCTGTGGAGACTGAAGCAGTCATCGAAGCCCTAGCCAAACAGGGTGTTCAAACCCAATACATCAAGATCCTTCATGAGCTGTATTACGGATTCACCACCAGGATCTCACCATTCTACAAAGAAGTGATCATTAATGTGAAAAGAGGGGTTCGACAGGGTGATACGATTTCACCAAAACTCTTCAGCGCCACCCTCAAGAACATCATGCAACAATTAGAATGGGAAGGAATGGGAGTGAAGATAGATGGTCGGCAACTACACCACGTCCACTTCGCTGATGACATCGTTCTAATAACACCAAACCTTAGCTAAGTGGCACAAATGCTGGCCTACTTCGACCGAGAATGTGGAAAGATAAGTCTACAGCTGAATCTAAAGAAAACAATGTTTATGAAGAATGAACTAGTTCCAGAGGCCCCATTCACTCTGAATGGAACAAATATCTCTGAATGCAGCAGTTATGTGTACTTAGGTAGAGAACTCAACATGATGAAAGACCTAAAACCTGAGCTGCGCAGGAGGAAGATCACGGCATGGAATGCCTTCAAAGGCATTGAATAAATAGCTAAAAGGACAAAGAACCTCTGACTCCAAGCACATCTCTTCAACTCCACCGTTCTCCCTGCATTAACATACGCCTCAGAGACCTGGGCCCTATGAAAGCTGGATGAGAATGCTATTCGGGTCTCCCAGAGAGGAATCGGATGAACTATGCTTGGAATATCACACCTCACTCAAGTGAGAGATTGAATCCGGAGTTCAGACCTCCGTCGCTATTCCAGAATCAGGGACACTGTTTCGTTTTCCAAGGTCTCAAAAGTCAGATGGGCTGGACATCTAATGCGATTTGGAGACAACCACTGGACTAGAGCCATTACTGCCTGGATCCCACGGGATGTCAAAAGATCACGTGGCTGCCCACCTACAAGGTGGTACAGACTTCCTTGTCAAGACCCTGAAGGAACGGTTTGAGGCTCTTCATATTCCTGAATCAACCAGATGCCATTGGGCTGCATTGGCATGTGATAGAGTACAATGGAAATGTTACTGGCGCCTGCTCAAGCAAATCAATGAATAACGCAATTCAAGTGCTCAAGTACAGCAGTCAAAAAATTATTCTTTTATTTGAGAAAACTAGTTACTTCTATTACACTATTGGCCCACCCCATACCTATACACACATTTTTTCTTTATCTATCAATCATCATTTTGATTGATTATAAAGTTGGAGTGGTTTACCCTTGGGAGACTAAGTGGTGTCTGAAATTAAGTCTAGGAATCCCTTATGGGCAGACTCAATCTGCTGTGATACCCTCTATTAGGTACAGAACCAGTCCAGAGGCTCCTAAACTCCTGCTAAGACTCTCTGCAAACTATCTCCAACCTTGTCCTTAAGCTAGCTCAGCCAATCCTTCTCTCTGCTCCTCTAAATCTCTATCCTGCCAGGCTCTCCACTCCTTCAATTAATTCCTGCCAGAAATGCTGAAACCCAGTCTCAACTGACTCCTCAATTTTTTTTTTCCAACTCTACTATGTCCCCATAATTTGAATATCGGCCATTCCTTTAAGAAGTAACAGACATCCCTATAAGGGATCTCTCAAAATCTCTTAAAGGGACCCAACAGTTCTCAAAATTACCTAGTTTTTATTTAATGTACATATTTGTTTTTTATTTATGATATAAAATTGCCATGAATTAGTGCTTTAAAGTAGGCAAATTCATTGCTTTACTGAAATGAATGGCATACAGAATATAAGGCAACAACCAGACTTATTTAAACTACTAGTTTGTGGTAATGTTACCGATCAATAAAATGAACCACATAAGGTAGAATTATTACAAATGAATATCTTGTATTCTAATGTCAGAGGTCAAAATTCTTTTTTTTTCATTTTAAAAATGTCAAGAAATATTGTCAGAGTCGAAGTACTGGAGGAGAATCTGTATCCTTGTGTAATTCATTTTTTAGGATGCCAAGACTTTACGTCCCAGGGTCCTTTCCTCTGTCTGGAACTTTGGGTGCTGAGGACTTTGATCCTGTTCTCATCTCACTGACATATCTAATCCCTTAGATTCCGAATCCTCTCTATTATTCTTCCTCTCTCCTTACACCTCCCAAGCATTGGGTTTGTTTTCCAATTCAATGGATGAAAATATATCCAATGTCTTTTATGTTCTAGCACTGTTTCTGTGGTTCTTCTTCCAGCTGTCAGACATTTTTAGCTCCAATTTTTGTTTCTTCTCAAGCAGGACTCTGTAATTAATTACTCAAACTGCATTCTGCCTTAAAACACTTATACTCATGGAAGGAATTTTTCATTTTTCTGTTCTTTTACTATTTCTTTTCTTTTCTTCTTTTTTCTCTGTTTATAGTCTCAATTCCCTCTTAGGAACGTATATTGTGATACTTAAGTTGTCTCCAGGACAAAGTTTTGATTAATTTGTTTCTAGGATAATTTATTGCTTTCTATCTTCACCTGGAGAATTGTACCCTAGTGGAGCCCAGTTCATTTACAGATCGCAGTGCTCAGAATGGTTTAGAGAGGGTAGAGTTGGTAGAAAATAGTGATACTATTCCACCTATAAATATAAAATTAGATAAATAAATAGCAAAATATTTTCCATATATTTTTAAATGTTTCCTTTTTTCTCTTTGTTATTCTTTTCTACAATTGCAGGGAAGTGTTCTTCCAATAATATGCAAATTTTACTATTATTTCCTATCATAATTTTTGTATCATTTAAATAATTTATTTTCTCTTCATTTTTAATACAGGTAAAAGGACAGGTTTCTCCTAAAATAAAAGGGTAGGTTTTTCAGAAGTAGAGCATTCTAATAAAACTTTCTATAAGTTGACATGGTAGTAAGAGAATTAGTTACCATTCATTTATATGGAAATTGTGTTGTGTGTGAGGAATTTCAGATATATACACAAATAATGCACCAAATCATCACAAATAGTGTATAAGACCTCCAAGAGTATCAATACAGAGTCAAAGTAGGAGTTACAGGCATGTCTCACACACAATCTATGCGTAGGAATTCCAGGAAAGGAATTTGTTGGGCCCACTCATGCTGTCTTATGCTGCCGCCTTTATTATGACTATTGCAAGCCAAATGTTGGATGCTTTTTCACATTTTACCTTTCATCATAAAAATAAAAATTGTTGCAATTTCCTAGCTAGCAAAAAGTAGGACTGAAGTCAGTCTTTTATGCAAACATAGTGATATAACCTAAAACATCCAAACAAAAAGGTTACTTTTATTTCGCAACAGAAAAATTTTTAAGATTTTTTAATTTAATAATTTATTATTTTATTTTATTTTATTTTTTATTAAATATTTTATTATACCACTGTGAGATATACAATTACAACGTTGTTCATGTTTGGAGGTTTCGGTCACATAGTGTTCCAGCACCCCACCCTCCACCAGTGCCCATTTCCCACCACCAATGTCCCCAAGTCCCTCCCCCTCCCATAGCCTGCCTAAATGGCAGGTTCTTTATCTCTTTTCTCTCTCCCTCTCTCTCTCTTTTCCTTCTCTTACACATTGTGGGTTAGCAACAGAAAATTTTATCTCAATATTCCTATGACCACATACTGACTTTTTGACATGCACTTATACAAAATATATTGTTTCTTTATTAGTCACATTTTTTCTAGCTTCATATGTTTTTTCTTTTCTTTTTGGGTCAGACTAGCTATGCTCAGGGGTTGCTCTGGGCTCTGTGCTCAAGAATTACTCCTGGCGTTGCTCAGGGGACCATATGGAATGCCATAGATGAAACCTGGATGGGCCACATGCAAGGTGATAGCCATATCTGCTGTACTATTGCTCAGGGCCCACTTTGTGTTTCTTCAAGGTTTTAAAGTCAAGTTAAGGTTGGACATAGAGCTTAGCAGTAGAACATGCTAAGGCAGTAGAAATCTGCCTGGCACATTTGAGATCATAAGTTCCATCCCTGGCAACACACACACACACACACACACAATTTTAAATTCATTAAGAAAGTGTTTTATTGAGTGAGAGAGATAATTCAGGCTTAGATTGTTTGTTCTGCATGCTAATAACCCTAGTTCAATCCAAAAAATACCACACAATCCTGTGAATATTAGTATTGGAGGTCACAAGTGAAATGAGGCTGTGAGAACTCTTTCTCCTAAAAAATACTTAATATAAGAATAGATTTCTGGGGGAAATATCTTTAGTTTAGTTTAGACAGTGGGGCTGGCAAATTATGGCTAAGCAGGAAACATCCTGCTACAGCAGAATGGGAGATCACTATAACTTTAGTGCTATACATTAAAGGTATTTATTGATCATTAAACACATAGAGTCTACACCCTATGCACATAAGAATATTGATATTAACATTTATGTTCTTAACATGAATATTAATTTATATACAATTACCACACAACAGGAGCCAGGGGAAAAATGCTGCTACACTAATAAAAAGAAAAGTGGTGCCTTACCTGGGGATGCTCAGGAACCTCATACTGTGTACCTCATTGTCTTGACAAACCATGCTTGTCAGGTAGAAGAGTCGATATGGAGTAAATATATACATATGTGTGTATACATATATATCACTATCACTATCTTCCCGTTGATCATCTGTTTGCTAGAGCAGGCACCAGTAATATCTCCATATGTCCTGTCTCATGCTAGTAGAACCCAAAGGCATCTGCTTCCCCCAGGAACATAAAAGAGCCTCGAACCATTATATTAGGTCATGGGAATGATCTAATATAAATGTTACTGGTATTTTGCATATCAAATACAACATGAGCAGCTTGCCAGGCTTGCCATCATGCGGGTGGCATACTCTTGTAGTCACCTCTTAATAAAGCATTTATTGATGAACCGCGCAGCCGCTAGCAGCCACACAAGCCGGGCTGTGATAGTCTTGTCTGCTGGGTGGAGTTGTGATGAGAGGGAAGTCCGGATGTGGAAGATGGCGGCCCCCATGGAGTCGGGGGTCGTCTGGCTTGTTGTGAGGCTCTGCTGGGGTGGCAGGCCTGGGCTAGAACCCACCATGCCTCCCGGGCGCCTCATGAGCGGCTGGGCACAGGGAGAGCAAGGAGAAGCTCTGCCCCATGTCTGACATATATATACATATATATATTATATATATATATAATATATATATAATATATATATATATACTCTCTTTTCCATCAAGGACAGTACTTTTTTACTGAGTTTAGTCTCATTGATCTAACAAATTGTGAAAGGAGGTATTGAAGTCTCCAACTACAACTGTGTTGCCATTAATGTACTACTTGAACTCTATTAGCAGTTGTTTTAGGATTGAATGCATGTATGTTTAGAAAGTAGTTTTTTTTCTTTATCTACATATCCCTTGATTGTATTTGGAAATGTTCTTTAGTGTCCTAACTTTTTTTCAGCCTGAAATCTATGTTGCCAGATACTAGTGTAACCACCGTGGTAATTTTTGGAGGAGTTATTTACATGAAGAATTCTTTTCCAGCCTTTGACTTTGAGTTTCTGTTTTCCCTTACTGTTCAATATTTTTTCAGTTCATCTTCAAGTTCACTGAATCTGTCTTCAGCTATTTCCATTCTACTACTGAGGGCACCCATTGAATTTTTCTCTTCATCTACCAAATTTTTCATTAATGACACTCTGTTCATAGTTTTCTTATTTCTACTCTAAGGAGAGTATTTTACTGTATTTTGCTGACAGTCTGTTCCACTGTTTGTTTTATATTTCATATCCTCCTGTATTTTATTGGATTTATTTTTTAGCTCATTAAACATCCTCAACATTTTTGCCTCTGAGCTTTTTATCACTGAGATTATGTATGCGGCTGTTCCTTGTCGAAGCTTCACGGTTCTTTTCTTCTTCATTCCTAATGCAATATGGAATCCAATGCAATATGGAAAAGGAGATTAACTGGTGCTCTTGGGAAGTCCCTCCCGCTGCTGCTGGTCTACCTGGGAGCTGAGGGACCACAAATTGGTGCAGATTTTGAGGTCACAGTTGGAGTCCCAAGCTAGTTTCTTCACTTTTAAAACTGTAAATATTGCTGTTTTTAATGGGTAAGCTATGGTTTATTTACTTATTTTTTGTTTTTGCACCACACCAGATTTCCTTTTGGCTCTGCAGTCATGGATCAATTCAGGTGGTTCCCAGAGTGTCAGGGATCAAACCTAGTTTGTTGTATGCAAGTCATATAAGTGCCTCATTCACTATACTATCTCTTCAGTCCCAAATCTCAGCATCTAAAACTCATTCATATTAAAGCAATATTGTTAAGTTACTTTTTGAATTTTCTTAAATGGATATAATTTCCTCAGTAGTCTTATCAAGCACAGCCTTAAGATATAGATCACATAACTACTCTTGGGACCGGAGTGATAGCCCAGCAGGTAGGGCATTTGCCTTTGTGCTGCGCCAGCCCAGGTTTGATCCCCGGCATCCCATATGGTTCCTGGAGCACCGCCAGGAGTAATTCCTGAGTGCAGAGCCAGGAGAAACCCCTGAGCATCGCCAGGTGTGACCGAAAAGGCAAAAAAAAAAAATAACTACTCTTATTTTGTTTTTTGGAGCCACACCCAGAGATGCCAAAAGGTTACTCCTGGTGAGGCATTCTTGAATTACTTCTGGCAGTGCTTGGGGGACCATATGGGATGATGGGGATAGAACCCGGCTCGATTGTGTGTAAGTCAATTGCGCTAATTGCTGTATATATCTCTGATTCCCACATAACTTTACCTTAAAATTGTTATTTTTCTTTCATTGGTAGCTATATCTAGGAGCACACAAATAAAATATGATGAATAGTACTCATTATTTATAGAATTTAATTTTAATATAAAACTAGAAAACTAATACAAATAAATGAATTCATTTAAAGAGCATATTATAATCAATTATAAGGAAATATTACATGCTATGATTGCTAACAAATCATAAATATTGTGAAAGCTAATGCAACACTTCCCACTATTAAAAAATCATCGCATAGTTTTTTCTTAAGTTTTTGGGTTTTTTTCAAGATTGGAATGAGATAGTAATAAATCTTAAAAAAACAATAGGTATATCAGAGAGTACAATTTATACCACCTTTCTATTTTTTAGCTATTTAATGTGACAAAATAAAACTCTAATATATATATATATATATATATACATGTATATATACCCCATCTGCAGGACCTAACAAAATATATTTCTTTATGCCTTCACATGATATTGATAGATATTAGAAGACACAAATGCTAATAAGAACTATCTCCTATCACATTTTGTAAGTGTAATTTAATGTATGTAACAATTTTAAAATAACTTTTAATTTACACTTTGTATACATTTAATATTAACCTGCTTTATTTCTTGTTTAGGTTATTTATTGGTTTTTCTTTTCCTGTTTTGTATCTCATAACAGCTTACAGTAGATATTTTTACACCCAAGTGAACCTTCCTTTTAATTCCCACCACCAATATCCTATGATTTCCCCCCCACCGACAACCTGCATCTGTGGCAGGAAATTTTCACTTGTCTCTCCTTCCCTCCCTCCCTTTCTCCCTCTCTCTCTCTCTCTTTCTCTCTCCCTCTCTTCTTTTTACACACTGTGGCTTGCAATGCATACAGTTAGAAGTTATCATGTATATCCTTTTGCCTACTTTCAATGCTCAGTTCTGCGCTGGTATTATCATTTACAATAATTATTAGTACACTGTTTCTACTCTGTATTGCCTAACCTCTAATTCCCACACACTTGCTGTAGGTTCTACCCACTAATAAGACCTCCTGATCCAAGTGTTGTCTGGTCTTGGATATTGATATCATGCTATATTTTTATATCCTGAAAATAAATGCAGACATTCTATATCTGTCCTTTTCCTTCTGTCTAATTTCACTCAGCATGATCCTCTCCATATTCATCCATTTACAGGCAAATTTGATACTTCATTTTTCTAACAGTTGCATAGTATTCCATTGTGTACATGTACCACAATTCTTTATCCAGTCATCTGTCCTTGGGCACTCTGGTTGTTTTCAGATTCTGGCTATTATGAATAGTACTTCTATGAAAACAAAAGTGCAGCTGGTGTTTCTGCTGTGTGTTTTAGGCCTCACAGGGATATATTCCCAGAAGTGGTATGGTTGGGTCAAATGGTAGCTCAATTTCTAATCTTTGGAGGAATGTCCTTATTGTTTTACAAAAGGCTGTACCTGCTGACATTCCCAACAACAATGGGTAGAGCCCAGTTTTCACTGCATCCATGCAAGCACTTGTTGTTCTTGCTCTTTTGGATATGTGCCAGTCTCTGTGGTGTGAGATGATATATCATTGTTGTTTTGATTTGCATCTCTCTAATGAGTAAAGATGATGAGCATTTTTTCTTTTTTTTTTCTTTTTTTGCTTTTTTTTTTGGATCACACCCGGCGAAGCTGAGGGGTTTCTCCTGGGTCTGCACTCAGGAATTACTCCTGGCGGTGCTCGGGGGGACCATATGGGGTGCCGGGGATTGAACCCAGGCCGGCACAGGCCGGCTGCATGCAAGGCAAACACCCTACCCACTGGGATATCGCTCTGGCCCATGATGAGCATTTTCATATGTCTTTTGCCCATTTGAATTTCTTCCTTGTTGAAGCGTCTGTTCATTTCTTCTCCTCCTTTTTTTTTTGATGAGGTTGGCTGTTTTTTACTTGTAAAGTACTACCAGTGCCTGATATATCCTGGATATTAACCCCTTATCAGATGAGTATTGGGTGAATATCTTCCCATTCTAATGAAGTATCTTTGTATCTTGGTCATTGTTTCTTTTGAGGTGCAGAAGCTTTTTTAGTATCATGTAGTCCCATATATTTATCATTGCTTTGAATTGCTTTGTTAGTGGTGTTTCATCTTTGAAGATGCCTTTAGCATCAATGTTGTGGAGGGATTTTCCTGTATTTCTTCAATATGCTTTATGGCTTCAGGTCTGATTTTGAGATCTTTAATCCATCTTTATCAGATTTTTGTGCATGGTGTTAGACAGAGGTCCAATTCATTTTTTTTCATATAGCTGCCCAATTTTCACAGCACCACTTGGTGAAGAGGCTTTTCTTGCTCCATTTCCTATTTTTTTGCTCCTTTATCAAAGAGAAAACGATCATGTATTTGAGGATGGGTGTCATGGTGCTCCACTCTATTCCATTCGTCAGTAGGTCTGTTTTTACTCCAATACCATGCTGTTATAATTAATACCGCTTTGTAGTATAATTTGAAGTTGGGAAAGGTGACACCTCCCAACTTCTTTTCCCTAAGCATTGCTTTAGCTATACATTGGGTTTATTTTTCCATATGAATTTCAGGAGTTTTTGGTCAACTTCTTTGACAAATATCCTTATAGGGACCACATTCAATCTGTATAAAGCTTTTTGGAATATTATCATTTTGACAGTGTTTATTCTCCCAATCCATGAGCAAGGAAAATGTTTCCATTTCCTTGTGCCCTCTTTTATTCCTTGACGCAGGGTTTTATAGTTTTCTTTGTACAGGTCCTTTACACTTTTAGTTAAGCTGATTCCTAGTTATTGATTTTCTGTGGCACAATTGTGAATGGGATCATTTACTTAATATCCCTTTCTTCTCTTTCATTATTTATATATAGGAAAACCACTGACTTTTTGATATTGCTTTTGTACCCTGCCACTCTACTATAGATATCTATTGTTTCTAGAAACTTTTTTGGTAGAGAGTGTAGGGTATTCTAGGTATAATATCATGTCATCTGCGAATAATGATAGCTTGACTTCTTCCTTGCCTATCTGGATGCCCTAATGTCCTTTTATTCTCTGATTGCTATGACAAGTATTTCCAGTACTATAATGAATAGAAGTGGTAAAAGTGGGCAACCATGTCTTGTACCTGATCTTAGGGAGAAGGCTTTCAGTTTTTCTCCATTGAAAATGATTCTCCTGTGGGATTTTGATAGATGGCTTTGACTATATTGAGGAAGGTTCCTTCAATTCCCACTTTCTGGAGAGGTTTTATAATGAACAGGTGTTAGATCTTGTCAAATGCTTTCTCTGTGTCTATTGATATGATCTTATGGTTTTTATATTTTCTCTTATTGATATGATGTATTATGTTGATTGACTTGCAAATTCTGAACCATCCTTGGATTCCAGGGATGAATCCTAATTGGTCATGAGGTATAATCTTTTGATGAGTCTTTGGATTTTGTTTGCTAGTATTTTGTTGAAGATCTTAGCATCTGTGTTTATCAGGGAGATTGGTGTTTAATTTTTCTTTTTTTTTTTTGTGTGTGTGTGTGTGTTGTCTCTGCCTGCTTTGGGTATCAAGGTGATACGTGCTTCATAGAAGCTATTTGGGAGTGTTTCTGTTTTTTCTATTTCCTGGAAGAGCTTGAAAACGACTGACAGTACATCCTCCTTAATGGTTTGGTAGAATTCACTAGTGAATCTGTCTAGACCTGGGGTTTTGGTCAGACTTTTTAATTACTGTTTGAGCAGTAATTTACTGTCTCAATTTTCTTGATCGTGATAGGTTTATTTAGGTATTTCAGGTCTTCTTGTTTCAGCTGTGAGAGGTTATAAGACTTTAGGAATTTATCCATTTCTTCAAGGTTCTCATGTTTCATGGCATACATGCTCTCAACTTGTTCTCAGCTGTTACTCTGCTGTAAAGGCTTTCCAATTAGTTTTTAATTTCACTCACATCATTTTTAATGTCTGTTATTTCTGCTTGCATTTTCATTTCCATTTTTCTCACTTATACTTTCATTTCCTCTTGCATTTTATTTGCTCTGTGTTCCATTGCTTCCTTAAGCTCCTTATACATCCTTAACAGCTCCCTTTGAAATTCCTTATTGGAGAGAATATATAGCTCATTATTATTGCTTCACTCATTGGCAAGCAGCTTCACTCACTGAGCTTGATGGAATTCTGCCTTGCTTTACCATTATGACTATTACAGGTTGCAACTTGTGTGTTCTTGTGTGACTGGGCAGTACAGTGGGGTTTCTTGATGGTTGTTCAACGAGTTTTGTGAGAGGTGGGGAGTATTGTGGCTAATGGACCCAGTACTTCTATACAGGATATACAAAAACTACATGTGGATGCCAGGGCATCCACTCGGTTTTGAGTTTTGGGGGTGTGAAACCTGCAAGAGTCTGATCCCTTGTGCACTGGCCCCAGAATTGGGGGGTTGGTATGGGCACAGGGGAATCGGAAAGCAGCTGGGATAGAGCTGGTGAAATCAGGAACAGATTGACATGGGGAGTTTGTTGAGTACCATCAGTGGAATTGGGTGCTCCAGGCCAACGGACTTCTTTGTCCTCTCACTTGCCCTGGGAAAGGGGGTTGGTGTTGGGTATGAGCACAAGGGAATTGGAATACACCTGGGGTAGAACTGGTGAAATCAGGGAGCAGATTGGTGCAGGGGGTGTGTTGGGTCCTGTCAGTGGAACTTGGGCGCTCCAGCAGTTATGTTTTTGATTTTGATACTCAACAATATTTTGCTTTTTAAACTATTATTTGTCAATAAAAATAAGGATAACAGTGATTCTTTCACCTTTTTTTTCCTTTTGACATTTTGGAGATGTTACTGGTGCCCGCTTGATCAAATTGATGAACAACGGGAAGACAAGTGATTGTGTGATAGTGATAGTGATAGTTGTTTTTACAGTTTTATCAAAAGTATTTTAGGAGTATAAATATTTTCAAACTTACTGTTTATTTCAAATGTAAAAAAATTCAACTTCAATTTATATGTAATAAGATTCACTTTATTTAGCCTCTCTACTACAGTTTTTTGGTGTTGGTTACATTAACCTGGCATTTTATATCCTGCTTGTTACTTTCAAATTTTATTTCAAAACTTTGTTGAACATTTGGTGTTGAAAATCAAATTTTTTGTTATTGTGACCCTTTTTAGCAATGTTTATCATCTGATTATATTATTGTACACCAGGGATATTATATTAGCAGTCTCATATTGACATGCTTTTATTTTCCCTTTGTTAAAACAAATATATCTTTGAAAAATTTGTCTTAAAATATTCAGAAGAGTTGAATGTATTCTAAATATGACCACAATTTAAAATTATTTTTCTTTTCTTGCTATTACTTCCTATAAAATTCACTTTGTCATTCTCATACTCAAAGAGCAATATGTATGATTGCTTTGTTATATTCTGAAATAAGAAATTTTAGAGAAGAGTAATACCAGAGGATTTTCTTTTACATTTATTTCCATTTCCCCCCTCTCTGGATTCTTAAAAAATTCACATAAAAGCTTTTACATTTTTGTAAAAGCTTTTACATTCTTTACACTTTTACATTTTACATTTTTACATTACACTTTTACATTTTTGCAAACAGTAATTCACTTCATTATAAAACTCAATCTTTCAATTATTAGCAAAGTGTATTTTATAATTTCATATGCATTTTACACCTTTTGAAACTGTAGTTTTGCATAAAATGTAATAAAACAAAAAGTTTATGTAGTCTCTCATTTTTTCTCTTTTTTTCCAAAGTGTTTTAAGGTAATAATGTCATATATTTAGTTTTAATCAATCAAAATTCCTGATCACTGACTTTGTATATTTTTTTATTTTAAAAGTATCTTCTGACTATAAATCATTTACTTTTATGACTATATTCTATTCGTTTTGTAAACTTTATTTGCATCTAGTTCACTTCTTTGCTTGATGAAATTCTCTTTGAACTTTAAGGTCTATGAAATTTTATATGATTACAGTTTAGAATGATTTTTCCCTGTCTTAGTTATGGTCTTAATTCCTATAAAAGTCACTTTGTAATCTCTATACTCAAAGAGTAGTATATATGGTTGCTCCTCCAGGAAGTCTTCTCTGATTTTCCTTGCACACATAATTTTTATTATTATTACTTTATTAAGGCCCTTGTTACAATAGTGTTAAATTTTCAGAAATACATTATTCATACACCAAAGTGCTATTTCTTCCACGATGTCTCTATAGCCCCTCTCATCTGCACCCCTGTCATTTAGTAAACTCAGTTTTATAGGCACGTTCCCAGACTGTCATTTTTTACTCCCTTTTCTTTTCATCTAAGATGAGTGAAAACATACAGTCTGTTTTTTCCCTATTTACCTCATTCTATTCAGCATGATACCCACCTATTCAAGTTACAACAAACAGCACGTGTTCATCTTCTCTTATAACTGATAGTATTCCATTGTATATAACACCACAATATCTTCAGCTGTTAATCTGTTCTTAGGCAAATAAGCATGCAAATATAGTTCAAATCAATGATTATGGGCTCTAGGCATAAATGTTTATTTATTTATGCTTTAATATTAACAAATGTTAATTTGTTTAATCTACAAATGTTAATGACCACTATCCTATTTTTGTATTTCATCTTTTAAGTGTCTTATAATGTCTAATAAACAAGTCCTTTTTTATGCAATTCTTTAAATTCCATTATGAATGTTTTTAATATTACATAACTTGATTATTTTTTATGCCACCATGAAGTCAAACATATGGGTAATAGAAAATAGGAAAGCTCTGTTGTTAACATTTTGAAGAAGTGTCCTTGTTGTTTTCCACAGAAGCTCTAATAACCAATAATACTACTAACAGTGCACAAAAGTTCCTTTTCACCACATTTTCACCTTAGCACACCACACCATCACCACATCACAATATATCACCACACAAATCCTGTTTCTTTTGTTTTTATCAGAGATATGATGTGGTATTTCATGGTTATTTTGATTTGTATTTCTATTTGAAGAACACTTTCAAATATTCTTATAGGGCATTTGATGTCATACATGGGATGAACATAACATTTTTTTCTCACTCACTAAGGAATTTTCTTTTTTCTTTCTTTTTTTGTCGTTTCTTTTTGTGACATGTTATTTGTTTTGTTGCCTCAGTCAGTGGTACTCTGCATTAATTCCTAACTTTGTGATCAGTGAGCACCCATGGCATTTCTCAGGGTATCATATATGATGCTGGGGATCAAGTCCAGACTGGCTGCATGCAGCCTGCAGATAAGACTGCATCTCACCTGCTATGGTATCTGTCTGACCAGATACTCTTTAGTTGATGTAACACCATTTATTTATTCATGCTTTTGTTTTGATAGCAAATCAACTCAAATTATTGATGAAACCTCTGAAGTAAATATTAATGAGATTTCTTTTCTTCCTATGTTTCTATTAAAGTGTGTTATTGGTTAGTTCTTATATTGAAGACTTTGATCCATTTTGAATTAAATTTGTGTATGGTGTGAAATAGAGATCCAGATTTTTTTGTCTGTTTTTGCCTATAGCCAGTTTCCCCTCATCTTTTGTTCAAGAGTGCTTGCTCCATTTCTCACACCTGGCTCCTTTACATAAATAAATTGTTCTCATATCTGAGGTTCTATGTCTGTGATCTTAATCCTATTACAGTTATCTGGAAGCATGTTTTTATTTTATCACTACAGTTTTAATTGCTATGACCTGGTAGTCTAATTTAAAATTAGGTTAAATAATGCTTCCCAACTTTTTCTTCCTCAGCATTGATTTTATTACTAAATTACTAAACACATTTTATTATAATTTGTTCCATGTACCCCAAGAAAACCATAGGAATTTTGATGTGACCTTATTGAATCTGTATAGTGCTTTGTTAAGAAGGGTCATTTTAATGCTGTTAATTCTTTCTATGACTAAGGTACATGTTTCAATACTTTCTTTGCATAACTATTTCACTTTTTTAAAGTTGATTTTCAAGAGTTTTTTTTTTTTTTTTTTTGCCTTTTTGGGTCACACCTGGCAATGCTCAGAGGTTTCTCCTGGCTCTTGGGAATTACTCCTGGCAGTGCTCATGGGACCATATGTGATGCCAGGGATCGAACTTGGGCGGCACAGGCCAGCCGTGTGCAAGGCAAATGCCCTACCCGCTGAGCTATCGCTCTGGCCCAGATTTTCAGGTTTTTGATCGAGGGGTAGACAATTGTAAATGAGATTAATTAAAAACATTTACCTCATTGTGTACATATAGAAATGCAATAAATTTCTGTTTTGTAGACTGTCACATTAGTGGTATATTGTTTCTAGAATTTTCTCTGTGTGTGTGGGTATGTGCCTATACTCTTTAGTGTTTTTTGATGTGCAATATGGCATTTGCCAGTAGTGATTAGTTTTTATCTTATTTTCTGCTGTCAATTAAATTTATTTGTCCCTCCTCATTTAAAACCATGGTTTACAAAGTTATTACAGACATTGTTACAGCAATCAATATAAAAATTCATAATGCATTTATTCCAAGCTTTCAGTATCCAGCACCAATCATTTTTTAAAAATACTTGATTATACCAACATGAGATATACAATTACAAAGATGTTCATGTCAGGGTTTTAGTCATACATTGTTTCAGAACCCATCCCTCCACCAGTGCCCATTTCCCACCACCAATGTCCCCAATTCCCTATCCTCTCCCTTAGCCTCCCTGTATGGTAAGTTCTTTTATCTCTTTTGTCCTTCTCTTTCTCTCTCTCTCTCTCTCTCTCTTTCTTCCTTCTCTTACACACTGTGGATTGTGATACATATATTTAAAGGTTATCATGTGTATCTTTTGGACTGTATTCAATACTCAGTTCTAGGCTCGCATTATCACTTGCAACTATTGTTAGCACACTGTTCCTTTCTCTGTCCCACACAACCTCCGACTCCCAGACACGTGTGGTAGATGCCACTTTTGAAACGACCTCCTGATCTAAGTTTTGTCTGACCTTGGATATTGGTATCATAATATGTACGCAGGTATATATACCTGCGCATATTATTATAAACAAATACACACATATATACATATATATGTGTGTGCGTGCATGTGTGTGTGAGTGTGTGTATCTATATATTTATGTCATGCAAATAAATGAAGTCATTCTATATCTGTCTTTTTCCTTCTGGCTAATTTCACTCAACATGATCCTCTCCATGTTCATCCATTTATAGGCAAGTTTCATAACTTCATTTTCCTAACAGATGCATAGTATTCCATTGTGTAGATGTACCACAGTTTCTTTAGCCAGTCATCAATTCTCGGGCACTCTGGCTGTTTCCGTATTCTGGCTATTGTGGCTAGTGCTGCTATGAACATGAAAGTGGGGATGGTGTTTCTGCTGTGTGTTTTTGGTTTTCCAGGATATTTTCCCAGAAGTGCTATTGCTGGATAAAATGGAAGTTCAATTTCTAGTCTTTGGAGAAATTTCCATATTGTTTTCCAAAACGGCTGTACTAGTCAACATGCCCACCAACAATGGATGAGTGTCCCCTTTTCCCTGCATCCACACCAGCACTTGTTGTTCTTGCTCTTCTAATATGTGCCAGTCTCTGTGGTGTGAGATGATAGATCATTGTTGTTTGATTTGCATCTCTCTGATGACTAATGATGATGAGCATTTTTTTTCATGTCTTTTAACCATTCGAATTTATTCCTTGTTGAAGTTTCTGTTCATTTCTTCTCACCATTTTTTGATGGAGTTGGCTTTTTACTTTTTGTAAAAGTTCTACCAGTGCCTGATATATCCTGGATATATCAGGCATATACCCTGATATGTACCCCTTATCATATATATATTCCCCTTATCAGATGGATATTGGGTGAATATTCTTTAATGTATATAATATAATAATTTATATAATACAATAAATTATATAAATATATAGAATTTATATATTAAATATAAATATATAATTTATATATTATATAAATATATAGACATATATAATAAATTTGTATAATATAATAGTATATTTAATTTATATAATATACCCCTTATCAGATGGATATTGGGTGAATATTCTTTCCGATTCTGTGGACTGTTTTTGTATCTTGGTCATCGTTTATTTTGGGGTCCAGCACCAATCATATCACCAAAGTGAACTTCCGTCAACCAATGTCCACATTTTCCTATGCATCCCTGAAGCCTGCCCCCATAGCTGGCCCAATTTATTTATATTGCTTGTTACCACTAAATGGTCAGTGGAATCAACAAAAAGTACTTTGTTAAAAGAAAATTTGTGAAAATTGATGTGTTTCACCATGGTGATATTTAAGTCTTGTCGAGGGTTTACTAAACTTTTGTTGCTAATTGACCTCTGTTAATATTTTGTTGATCAAGCTCATTTGGCTTCTAAGTTACATTCCCATCCAATATAGTGTTTTGTTAGCATTGTTGAGTTTAGAGATGTTGCTCCAGAAAGTCCAGAATATTTAAAGTGGCAATGAGTTTACATAGTAGTGGTGGTGGTTGAGAGTATGCCTACTGGGGCTTTTGGAAGGGTGGGGAGATGCAGGGTGGTCACCCACACCAACTCCAAGTAGGCCTGGAGTTTTCAGCCAAAAAACCTGGAATACGGGAAAGTTATGGTAGTTGGGCATCTCTATTGAGCTCCGTAGTGAGGTGATGGAATCTGGCTGTAGACATGATGGCAGCTGTTTGGGTGTGAGTGTAACTTCTGGGACTTTTGCAGGTGGGACTTGTGCCACAACCCCCTGAAGTGGCCCTGAAGACTGAAGCCAGGACCCGTGTATCTAAGAAATATTATTCTGGTCTTCTTTTTTCAATCCCACTCCCTTTACTATCTCTTTCTTACATAATTGCTAAGGCAAGAACTTCTAATATTACACAGAATAATAGTGGTGAGAGTGAACATCCTTGTTCTGTGCCAGTAACTCACATGCTATTAGTATTAGTGGTGGGGCTTGTTATAAATGGTATTTTCTACTTGTCACAAGCCTTCTTTCCCAATTTGTTGAGTTTTTAAAAAAATTATAAATGGGTGTTGAATGATCGAATAATTTCACAATATCTGAAATGATCATATGCTTTTTTAGCTTTCTTTTTATTAATTCAGCCATACTTTTTAAAGACTAGAGTTATTGTATCTCCCACCTCTTGCTCACAGTAATTCTTCTCCCCATGTCTCCTCACCTATTAATATACTGTTTGGGGGTCCTTTAATTTGCAACTTTGAATCATCAATCATCTCCTGATTCCTATTTTATATACAAAATGCTATTATATACCTTACATATAAATCACACCTTATATATTAAAGGTGCATATTTTATATAAATAAATAATTATATTTATATATAAATATTTAATTTATATAATATAAACATATTAAATTTATCTAAATTAATATTTATACAATATAAATATATAGTATATATTTTATATATTAAAATAAATTATATATGTAACTTTTATATACCATAAATTATACATTATATATACTATAAATTCTCCATCCAACAGTTACAAACCTCAGGCCTTGAATTACAAAACTATGATAAACAAATGGGGGAGTGGTGGTGAACAGGTGGACAGGAGTGAAGTGGAGGTTCTTGCACATTTGGTGTTTCTGGATTCAGTATCTTCGGGCAACATTATCATAAAAGTTGACACTATTTAAACTACATTGTTTAAATTATGATAAATAATAATAAATTGTAAAATAGAATTACTTTAAATTTCAATCATTTATCTGTGTTTGTAGTAATCACAACTATCTTCAGTAAAGTAAGTCAGAAGGGGAATTGGACACATAAAGAGATAATTTCATAAATGGTATAGTATTAAAACTAGTTAGGGTTTATGCTGGGTAAAAGTAACCTCTATAAATTACGATTCGTTTAAAATAAATCAATACACAAATTGTTCCATTTTCTCGCACTCACTAGATCTCTACTATCATGTTCCTAGTTTACATCATTTCTCGTTTACATGTAATTATTTCAGGATTTTCCTAATTAACCACTCTGCATCCTTGTTTCCTCAGACTGTTTCCCAATGTTCTTTAAACAGAGATATTATTATCATTAGCTTATTTAATGTACTTTGGCAGCTCCCCAGAGCTTACAGAAGGAAATGAATATACATTTTAGTATTTTAACCATTATTTCTCATTGTTAACTGCATTTTTCATATTGTGGTTGAACAAATATATTGGTGTTTTCAATAAGACCCATATAAAGTAATTCTTCCTTTGTGTCACCTATGCCAGCATCATTTACTCTGGCCCCTGGATACTAATAATTTCATTTTTAAATTAGGATCATTTCTGCTTAATATTTCTTCATCATTTGATTTTAACCAATTACTCCCTAAATTTGATTCATTTATCTCCTGTCTCAATTTCAGTAGTATCTTCTTATAACATAAACTTTTTGATTGTGTTTCCCATTTATTTGTGAGGTCCTGAAGGATGAGAGTCATTTTCTCATTTTGGATTCTTTTCTCTTTGCCTTGATAGCAAGTGGCATTGAACATAACAGATGCTCAATAAATGCTTTTAATAACTGAATAAAATAACAAACTATGTTATTATATGAAAACTGTACCCAGAAAATAATTTCAGTTTTATCTAATATGTATCTTTTCATCTGGTACCTGCTGCACAGACCAGGAATTCAGTGGGGAACCTAATTCTGGATGATACCTGCTGTTCTGAAGCAAAATTAGATTCTTTGAACCTTATTATCTTATTTGTTAAGATGTAGCTGAAAAATGCCGACTCTCAGTTGCTATAGAGCCTCATAATGAAATAAAACCAGCACACTATGTTAAAATTGTTATGGATTTAAAATATTAATTTTCTCATATCAATTACAATAGAATTCTCAGTAGAAGTTTTGGAATATATATATAAACATATATATATATATATACAAATTTAAAATCATGTATGACTACCACTCAGAGATCATTGGTATTTCACAATATATCATTTCATAATATAAATAAAGCTAGTGGTATGAACTATTTTGTGTTATTTCTTCTTACAGTGCTATAGTGACAATAATAAACAACTGATGATGCGTTCAGTTAGATATTTCATGGCAGGTATGTGTATACTATTATAAGAATAAAACAATAAGTTTGAAGCAGAAAGTTTTAATTCAAATTGGAATAAACAATAAAAAGAAAATCTTTATTTCCCCTCCTATCACCAATAAATACCAAGCAATGATTTTGGTTGTCTTAGACTAACATGATAATTTCCTGAGAGTGCATAGAGGGTCTCACCACATGGGAAGAGGTGATTCTACTGGCAAGATTGAGAGCTTATTCTAAAGGATGAAAGGGATGATGATATTGACACCGAGTAACCTAGAATATCAATTATGACAAGAACATTTTCCTCTATTTGAAATAAGAATTGAAAACTATTTTACTTAAAATCGTTCAATTCTCAGATAACAGAAATGAAGCGTTTTCTCTTCAGTAAAAACATTTAATTATTGCAAATATGAACAATGCTAAGCGTAATCATTTTAGTGAACATTAAGGCTTATAGGAACAACTAGATCACTAGATCTCTAGTCACTAGTCATCCCTTTGTTCATCAATTTCCTCAAGCAGGTGCCAGTAACATTTCCATTTGACCCTATCATGTGCCAGTGTAGCCCAATGGCATCCGGATATTTCAAGAATTCAAGAGCCTCAAACCGTTCATTCATGGTCTTGACAAAGAAGTCTCACCATCTTGTAGGTGGGCGGTCACGTGATCTTTTGACATCCCATGGGATCCAGTCGGTAATGGCTCTAGTCCAGCGGTCATCTCCAAATCGCATTAAATGTCCAGCCCATCTGGTTTTCGATGCCTTGGCAAACGAGACAGTGTCCCTGACTCTGGAACAGCTACGGAGGTCGGAACTCCAGATTCCTTCTCTCACTTGAGTGAGGCGTTATATCCCAAGCATAGCATAGCTGTTTTTGATTCCTCTTTGGGTGACCCAAATAGCATTCTCATCCTGCTTTTGTAGGGCCCAGGTCTCTGAGGCATATGTTAATGCAGGGAGAACTGTGGAGTCGAAGAGATGTGCCCGGAGCCGGATGCTTCACACACACACACACACACACACACACACACACACACACACACACACACACACACACATATATATATATATTCTCAGATATAGGAATAGGAACAGCATAAGGTCAAATTATATACTATGTTAAAATTTTTGTTATATATTTCCGGAGGGAAATGACACCATTTCCACTCTCAAAAGATTACTTTGTTTTATCTCTGAGAACACTGGGTATTTTAATTTAATTAATTTTCTCATTTTTATTTGGGGGGTACACAAAAAAACTCAGGTATTAATCCTTGTTCTGTGCTCAGGAATCACTTCTGGAAGTTCTTGAGGGATTATATATGATGCCAGGATCAAACCAGGGTTGGCTGTATGAAGGTGAGTAGAACAATTAACCCCTGTACTATCTCTCTAGCCCTTTGTAAAATATTTTAGATTAGACCAAGGGAACCTGCATAAGTCAGTATTGCTTATCTATAAGCTAAATTAATGTTTCTTTGGTATTGAAGTAGCATTTGTAACAATCTATTGTTTCCTAACCAAGTATATATTTTTTCTCTTTCCAATTTGCATATTTGTTCTTCGAAGTGAGCTGAGTAGAAAAACGAAACAAAGTTATTTACAGAAGAAATATTTTGGAAGAACCCAAGGTCATCTGAGAAAATATTGTTTTTAATTATCCAACCCTTTCTAAAATTTCAAAGAATCATTCTCTTATAAAGAACAACTTAGGCAGACAAACAGCAGAGCTGCTACCGGTTCTCCCTGTGTTTGGCTGAACATGAGGCAGGGGGGGGGTGGGGCATGTTCTGGTCCTGGCCTGTCCCAGTAAAGTCTCAGAAGCCAGCAAAACTTCATGCACCATAATCGTAGCCTGTTGGATGACAGGCTTAGTCAGCTTGGGAGGTTTGCTGTTTTATCCACTCATAGCTTAATCTATTTACATGTTCTTAAGCCAGGATTCATACTAATGAGATCTCTCTTCTGTGTAAACATAGAGGGTGTGGCAGTTATGGAAGTCACCTTGACTCTGAATGAGTAACTCCTGACTTATTATTATACATCTACTAAGACTTCTGGGCTACGAGAGTATCCCACCTGCACGGAAGAGCCTGGCAAGCTACTGTGTCGTATTCGATATGCCAAATACCAGTAACAATTATAGACCTCATTCCCATGAGCTGATTGAGTGGTTTGAGGCTCTTTATGTTCCTAAGCTAGCAAATGCCCTTGGGCTACACTAGCATGTGACAGGACCTATGGAGATGTTACTGGTGCCTCATCGAGCAAATCGATGATTAATGGGAAGACAAGTGATACAAGTGATACTAAGACTTCTATGTTATCTAGATTGGGCAACAGCTCCTCTTTGTACCCACTGCACCCAGTGTGGGACAGTTAGAATTTACCAGGAGACTACCACATTGCCTACATTGAGTCTATCGTTTAGGATTACAGGAAAGATCATACTAGTTTTCCTTCAAGCAGACAAGCCTGACCCTTTCATTATAAGGTGAACAAGATACTCAGAATCACCCTGGTGCAGATAATAAATAAGAAGGACCTTGTGGGTACCATCTAGATTACATGAGGTCCATGAAATTAAGATGCATTACTTTATACCAGCCCCCTCTCTCTCTCACCAGTGGTTTACATAAGAGGTAATCTCAGAAGGTAACATTCCTTGGCATAATCCTTTGTTTATTGCTATAATATGGTGTGGCACCAATCTTACACTCTGTTTAGGGTTCTTTGTTGACAGAACCCTCCCTGAAGGGTAGGACTCCTCTCTGGTGGGATCCTTTTTGGTGGGAGGCTTGGGCTTTCATGCACGTTCTAAGTTCTAACCAGAGCTAGAGTTCTCTCACTATATTGCATTGTGGTGGTAGAGTTTTTTTGTATCATTAAAAACCTTTTTTTGGAACTGTGCCGGACTCATGAGTTTTCATCCATTCCCCAGCAGCCTCAGAGGTAGAAGAGAACTTCTGTCCTGATATTGTTGGGGACCCCAGCAGATCCCCGGCAGCAGCCATTTTCAAGTCGCGAACTCCACAGCTCATCAGAGCCCCACCCAAGAGAGAAGCCAATTTCAAAACCATGTATGTGGGCCACTATGGCTAACCTCATCAGGCTTTCACAGAACTGAAGCTGAGAACCATCCTCTCAATTCTGCCCCTCTTGGAAGGCCTGGTGGTCATGCCTATGAACTGCTTCCAGAGCTGACAGCTGTGATCCAGAGACAGACAAATGGCAGAGCTGCTACCAGTTCTCCTGTGACACTTGGCTGCAAAGTGGTCACATGATATCTCAAAGCCTGATGTACCTGATGTACATACTAATGTACCAGGTATCCTGTTGTAGCACACTGCTGCCATAGCCTCCACATTTGGCCTGGAATTGCCTTCTGCAGGTTACTTTGTAGATAGGAGGAGGACGGTTTGAATGTGGCAGTTCATCTGACATGTATTCTATACTGGCTGATATAAATATTCTCTCATACTGCCACAATCATCGTGGGACTAGCTAGATCTTACTGGTATATTTGCCTGGCCATGTTGGATCTCCAATTAGTCCAGAGAGAAATGCTGTTTGCCTCCAAACAAGCAAGCATGACTCTCTGATAACTCAAAAGATAATATAGAGAACTGTCGGGGCACTCCGCGGGCGTCCCCGACAGTGCCGGGAAGCGAAGTTCCCTTCTACCTCCGGCCGGCGAGGAACGGATGAAAACTCAGGAATCCGATGCAGTTTTGAAAGGCTTTACTTATCACAGGTTCAGGCATACAAATCAGCAAAAGGAAAAACCCGATGCTTAGGATTCCAGGCTAGAACCCCAGCCACGTGTAGGCCAAGATGGCGACCACCACGTGTAAAGCTTCCAAGCAGGGCAACGCTCACAGCGAGCAAGAGCCCCCAAAAAGAAGCGCGTGAGAGTGAAAACCGGCTAGTTTATACCCCTGCAACTCAGACCTTCCTCCCATTGCTATGGAAAGCAGGGAGGGTCCAATGCCCTTAGGTAATCCCTCCCTGCATCTCACCTAGGGCCTTTACTGTGCTAATGTTTTGAGCCGGGAATGCAGCGGCCCTTAAAGGAGTCCTGCAACAGAGAACAACCATGAAGTAAAGACGAGACGTTTGTAAAAGCTTGAAGAAATATTTAATTGGCTATAGAATATTCTTTGGTACAGATGCATGCCTTTGTATTCTGAGATACAGTTCATCTGAGAAGCCCCCCCCACCCCCCAATATATAGCCTGCAAGGGCACAAGATCTTCCCAGGCAGATCTTGGCTCGGCAACATTAACATCTCAAAGGGCCTAGGTGAGGTCCTGGGAGATGTTACCTGAGGGGATTTGGCCCTGACTGTTTTTAATTGGAGTGGGCGGTCTGTGTTGCAGGGATATAAAAATTGTAGTCTGCTTTCTTTCTGGTGTCGCTGGCACTCTGTTTTTGCCTCTTTGCCCTCTCCTCTCTGTTCTTCCCAGCTGGGCCTTAACACATGTGGCAGCCATCTTGGCCCACCCATGTATGGGACCCAGCTGGAACCCTAAGTTCGGCATTTACCAATTATGATGTATGCCAGAACCTGTGAGTGTGAAGCCTCATAAAACTGCTGAATTCTTGTGTCTTTCTTGATCCACTGACCACCAGTCCTCTGGGGCAAAGGGGACCCCTACACTCTGCTCCCAGATTTTGTCGGGGCACCCCCTGGTGTATCCTAAAAGTACCCAATCACATTTGATAAAAGTAAGTGGTCATGACTTTATCAATACCATTCCCATATATGAACTGTAGTGGTCAATATAATTAGTGCCATGAGGGGAACAGGCATGGGGAAGGGGGTGGGTGGGAATGGAGGGTCTTTGTTTGTGGTGGGAGCACACTGGTAGTGGGATTGGTGTTGAATGATGAATATTTCTAACAACTATACTGTGAAAAGCTTGGTACTTTGTAAATCACAGTGTTTACATAAAGAAAAATTTAAAAAAGCATAAAATAAAGAATAACTGAGTCTACACCAATGAATACTGTTTTGTTGCATTTCCATCGAACACCTCTCCACATACACACTAAATTTTTTTTTATTCACCCTTAAATTACATGATTTCAAATAGATTTCTGGCATGCAGGTCAGACACTGATTTATTAGTCTCAAACTAGTGCTTTTTACCCACTGGAAAAGGTTAAGACATTCAGGTGCCATAATAGTAATGATTTATTTTTATTTCCCCAGATGTTTCTAGGAAAGGGTGATTAACGTAGTGTGACTTGTACATCTTCTCTGGCCAGTTTTGCAGCTCTGCATAAACTTATAATGTTTGTAAGTTTTCCTGCCAATTGTATGATATCATTAGATATAATAGATCTATGCATTTGCAAGAGTTACAGTTTGGTTTTTTGTGTATAAGACATTATGCTTTTAAAATACACCTCACAATCTATAGCATAAACATTCTTGGAAATCATACATTTATTGAAAGGTGCTTAAGAGCATTTAGACCATGCCTCTATTTAGTTGGCTGTCATTTGCATTACTTCATTTTCTACTTAGAAATACATATAGAATCTGTAACTTGAATAAAATATTGATAAATGTCTTGTTTTCTCCTTTATTTTATTTTTACAGTCTTCTCTAACTCTCAGAGAACCTTATGAATCCACTTAGCTTTTGCTCTACTAAGACCAATTGGTTGATAGGCTGGGAGACAGGGGAAAACACTGGATAAATTAATAGCAGTCTGTGCCCGAGAAGCATGCCTGGCTGATCTTGAAATCCTCCTGAAACCTGAATTATTTGTATTAAGATAGGCCAGTACTCAGGCCTTATGAGTCAATTCTTTGTAACAGTTGCCAATATTTTTATACCTGAGAGAGCAGCTTCATTCTTTATTATTGCTCAGGAATCAATACTCCCATTGCCCTCACAAAATGCTATACAAGCATTATTGGCATTTCACTTGGCAGTGAAGGGTATCAACATCAATCTCGCCAACTGCACACTTCACTAACCCTGCTCTACTTCTCCTGTGTCTATTTGTATTCTATCTGGACTGTCCGTGCCTACTCGATTTGAATGGGAATCCTTAGCACTGCCCTGACATGTTCTGTGATAAGGAAATAGAAAGGTATTTTTTAGCCCCTGTAGACCGGTCCCACTATCTGTTCTGCTGCCTATTTTGTACTTGGACGTTTACAGTATATGATAAAATGCATTTTACCACCATCCTGTGGGTTCCCTAAAATTGTAATTACAGAATTCTTTATTAATAACCAAATAGTAGCTCCTAACTCCAGCTGTTAGATATTTCTGTGAAAATTTAGAGTAATAACTGGAGGTTGAGAGTGGTTGTTAAAGTGAAAGACCTTAAGATTGAGAATTTGTGTATGAGGTATGGCATGAATAAAGGGACATGGAAGCAATGACATTTGTTCTAAATACTAATTTGTAAATCATCCTTATTCAGTAAATGCAGTAAAATATTTTTCACCCTACATGTGAACTTTCCTTTATTTATTATTATTTTAATTTAATGTTAGCCACTGTGTTTTACATTTTCACAGCACTGTTGATGATATAGTTTAATGTATATAACATTCCACCACCACATTCACCTGTGTCCCTTTCCCATTTCATTTCAGTGTCCCTTAATCAGCCCTCAGGCCCTTCCTGCCTCTACTTCCAACTTTGCCTCCCCAGTCTCTGAAATATGCAATTCTCAGGAGGTATCTAAAGAGAAACCATTATAGGGCATATTGTCATGTCACTGTCATGCTGGGCATTATCAATAATAGCAGATATTTGATCAAAAAGAAATATGTAGAATATATAGAGAATTATTGCAAGTCAATAATAAAATGCTATTATATTAAAGACTATTTAAACATAGCCATTGACCACAATGGGAAGTCACACACACCCAACCAAGCAAAGTACCAGTGTTACAGAGGATATAAGAAATTGGCATCTTTGTATATTGTTGGGGTAAATAAAAATAATGAGTTGCCTCCCGCTCAGCAAGCCTGGCAAGCTTCTCGTGTTGTATATGATATGCCAAATTCCAGTAACAATTATATTAGGTCATTCCCATGACCTAATATAATGGTTTGAGGCTCTTTATGTTCCTGTAGCAAGCTGATGCCCCTGGCTCTACTGGCATGAGACAGGACATATGGAGATATTACTGGTGCCCGCTCTAGTAAATAGATGATCAACGGGAAGATCGTGATCGTGATCGTGAAATAAAAATAATAGAGTTGTTGTGGAAAATAATTTAGAATCTCTTCAAAATGTCAAACATAAGATTACAATATGACTCCAGCAATTTATTTCTTAGATACTTATTATAAAGGATTAAAGTAGGTGCCCAAGGACTAGATAGAAAAGCAGGTTGAGTACTGGTCTTGCATGCTGATGCCTGGGTTTAATTCTGAAACCCTACATAGTCCACATACCACTGCCAGAAATGATCACTGAGTGCAGAGCCAAGAGTTTTGGGGCCAAACACAGTGTTGCGCAGGTCTTGTTGCTCCTGCCTCTGCACTCAAGGATCACTCCTGGCAGGCTTTGGGGACTTTATATTTGCAGATATCAGAACAAAGTCAGCCATATTAAAGGAAAATACCCTATCCACTATATTATCACACTGCCCAATAGTTTGAATTTTATTTTTCCTGTATCTATGTCGTATTACATTGATTAACTAAGATATATTAAATCATTCTTACATCTGGGGATAATGCTTGCTTGTTATTTTGAATATTTTTAATACTTTGCTTTGCTTTCTTTGGTAATGGTTTGTTGAGAAACTTTCTAGTTTTTCATGTATATGAGTCTAAATACTTTGCTTTGCTTTCTTTGGTAATGGTTTGTTGAGAAACTTTCTAGTTTTTCATGTATATGAGTCTAAATAAAATTAGTTTAATATTTAGTGAAAGCAACCCATAGAGCTGACCTCCCGGTAAAGGGCTCCAAGGATTTGCTCTCATGAGCGAGGGAGAGACCATGCTGGCTGGATTCGGAGTGCAGTTTTGGACCCTGCCCTTTCCTCTGCCTCCATGCCAATTGCCCAGGAAGAGAGAGACCCACCCATGCCAGACCCACAGCTAATCTGCAACCCTGGAAGAGATCCAGACCCATCCACTTCAGACCCACAGCTGCGCTGCTCGGCCTGCCCCACGTGGAAGCAACCCATGGAGCTGACCTTCCGGGAAGGGGCTCGGCCAGCCCCTGGACGAGTCCAATATTGCTCCAAGGGTTTGCTCTCATGTGCGGGGAGAGACCATGTTGGCCAGACTCAGAGTGGAGTTTTGGGTCCTGCCCTTTCTTCCGCCTCCATGCCAGTTGCCAGACCCACATCTCCTTGGCATGGCCACGCAATATTCTTAGAGAATGCTGATTTTAGGATAAGGTCCATCCCAAGATCTTTCTCATTTATACATTATATACAGTTCTAGACAGGTTCTAACTGATACCAGTAAGCCTAGCAAGAAGCCAGAGCAAACCACACATCATGCAGTCAGTCATTCTCAACATTCAGACTCCATAGTTGCTCAGAGCTCCATCCAAGAGAAAACCTGATCTTTCCCCTTTAAGTTGCATCAGTAAATGCTCTAGATGAGAGCCTTCTACTGAGACTATACCACCTACAAGGCAGAGCCTGACAAGGTACCTGTGTTTTATTTACTTGTTATGTCAAAAACTAGTAATAATTATGGACCTCATTTCCATGACCTGAAGAATGGTTTTGGGCTCTTCCTGTCCCTGGAGCAAGCAGATGCCCTTGGGTTACACGTGCTTGTGACAGGATTTATGGAGATGTTACTAGTGCCCACTCAGCAAACCAATGAACAATGGGAAGACAGTGATACAGTGATTTAGTGATGACTATTTTTTTTTTTGCCTTTTTTGGGTCACACCCGGCAATGGGCAATGCTCGGAGCTACTCCTGGTTCTGTACTCAGGAATAACTCCTTGCGGTGCTCGGGGGACCATATGGGATGCCGGGATCGAACCCAGGCCTGCAGAGGCCTACCGCTAGGCAAACGCCCTACCCACTGGGCTATCGCTCCGGCCCCATGACTATGTTTTTTTTTTTTTTATGTCAGGCTTACATTTGATTTACAGAAACTGTTTGGGAGGATTGCTATTTCTTTGACTTTCTTGAAGGACTTGATTAGGATTATAGGTGAAACAACTTTAAAAGTTTGGAAAAACTCACCATTTGGGCCTGAGCTTTTGTACTAGGGAGAACTTCCTGCTGGTAATTGGTAACTTCAAGTGCTGTTTCCTCTTGATTAAATTTGAAAGATGCTAAGAATTAAAAAATTTGTAAATTTCTTCTGGAGTCTCAAAATTCACAGAGTTTATTTTTTTAAGTATTTTATTATACCACCGTGAGATATAAAAATAAAAAGATATACAATTAAAAAGTTCATATTTGGGTTTTGGTCCTACGGTGTTCCAGCACCCGTCCCTCCACCAGGACCCATCTCCCACCACCAACGTCCCCGGTTCCCTCCCCTTCCCCAGCCCACCTCCATGGCAGGTTCTTTATTTCTTTCCCCTTTCTCTCTCTTTCTCTTTTCCTTCCCTTCCAGACTATGGATTACAGAATATACATTAAAAGGTTGTCATGTGTATCCTTTTGCCTCTATTTAATGCTCAGTTCTAGGTTGGCATTAGTACCCTCGACAATTATTAGCACACTTCCCTTTTCTGTCTTACCTAACCTCTGACTCCCACACGTTTGTGATAATTTCCACCTTTGACAAGACCTCCTGATATATGTTTCACTTGACCTTGGATATTGGTATCATAATATGTACATATATATTTATGCCATGCAAATAAATGCAGTCATTCTGTATCTGTCTCTCTCCTTCTGGCTAATTTCGCTCAACATAATCTTCTCCATGTCCATCCATTTATAGGCAAATTTTATAACTTCATTTTTTTCCAACAGCTGCATAGTATTCCATTGTGTAGATGTACCAAAGCTTCTTTATCCAGTCATCGATTTTCGGGCACTCTGGTTGCTTCCAGATTCTGGCTATTGTGAATAATGCTGCTATGAACATAAAAGTAGGGATGGTGTTTCCGCTGCGTATTTTTGGTTTTCCAGAGTAGATTCCCAGGAGTGGTATGGCTGGGTCAAATGGGAGTTCAATTTCTAGTCTTTGGAGGAAAGTTCATATTGTTTTCCAGAAAGGCTGTACCAGCCGGCATTCCCACCAACAATGGATGAGTGTCCCCTTTTCTCCACATCCGCGCCAGCACATGTTGTTCTTGCTCTTTTGAATATGTGCCAGTCTCTGTGGTGTAAAGTGGTATCTCATTGTTGTTTTGATTTGCATCTCTCTGATGATTAGTGATGATGAGCATTTTTTCATATGTTTTTTGGCCATTCGAATTTCTTCCTTGCTGAAGTTTCTGTTCATTTCTTCTCCCCATTTTTTGATGGGGTTGTTTGTTTTCTTCTTGTAAAGTTCTACCAGTGCCTGACATATCTTGGATATTAACCCCTTATCAGATGGGTATTGAGTGAATATTCTTTCCCATTCTGTGGACTGCTTTTGTATCTTAGTCACTGTTTCTTTTGAGGTGCAGAAGCTTTTTAGTTTCATGTAGTCCCATATGTTTATGTTTCCTTCTAGTTGCTTTGTTAGTGATGTTTCACCTTTGAAGATGACTTTAGCTTCAATATGGTGGAGGGTTTTTCCTATATTTTCTTCAATGTACTTTATGGATTCAAGTCTGATATTGACATCTTTAATCCATTTTGATCTGATTTTTGTGCATGATGTTAGACACAGGTCCAAATTCATTTTTTTACATGTCGCTGCCCAATTTTCCCAACACCACTTGTTGAAGAGGCTTTCCCTTACTCCATTTTAGACTCATTGCACCTTTATCAAAGATTAAATGATCATGTGTTTGAGGTTGGGTGTCAGGATACTCAATTCTATTCCATAGGTCCACAGGTCTGTTTTTATTCCAATACCATGCTGTTTTAATTACTACTGCCTTGTAGTACAGTTTGAAGTTTGGAAAGGTGATGCCTCCCCATCTTCTTTTTCCCAAGAATTTCTTTAGCTATCCTTGGGGGTTTATTGTTCCATACAAATTTCAGGAGCGTTTGGTCAATTTCTTTGAAGAATGTCATCGGTATCCTCATAGGGACTGCATTGCATCTGTACAGAGCTCTAGGGAGTATTACCATTTTGACAATGTTAATTCTCCCCATCCATGAACAGGGAATGTGTTTCCATTTCCTTGTGTCCTCTTTTATCTCTTGCAGCAGTGTCTTGTAGTTTTCTTTGTGCAGGTCCTTTACATACTTGGGTAAGTTGATTCCTAGGTATTTGATTTTCTGTGGCACAATTGTGAATGGAATAGTTTCCTTAATATCTCTTTCTTCTCTTTCGTTATTTGTATATAGGAAAGCCACTGACTTTTGGGTGTTGATTTTGTATCCTGCCACTCTACTATATGCATCTATTGTTTCTAGGAGTTTTTTGGTAGAGAGTTTAGGGTTCTCTAGGTATAATATCATGGCATCTGCAAATAATGATAGCTTGACTTCTTCCTTGCCTATCTGGATGCCCTTGATGTCCTTTTTCTTCTCTGATTGCTATGGCAAGTACTTCCAGTACTATATTGAATAAAAGAGGTGATAGTGGGCAACCTTGTCTTGTCCCTGATCTCAGGGGGGAAGGCTTTCAACTTTTCCCCATTTAGAATGATGCTTGCTGTGGGCTTTTGGTAGATGGCTGTAACTATCTTGAGGAAAGTCCCTTCAATTTCCATTTTCTGTAGGGTTTTAATCATGAACGGAAAATTCACAGAGTTTAAATTTTTATAACAATCTCTTATATTCCTTCAAATATCTGTGCAATTTCTGTTATGTCTCCCCTCATATCTAATTAAGTTCATTATATTTTTCTTTTCTTAATTTACTTTTTAAATGTATTTTATAAGGTAAATATGAACTGTGAACATAAATTACAAAGATGTTCATGTTTGAGTTTCAGTCATACAGTGTTCCAGCACCCATCCCTACCCAGTGTTCATTCCCCACCATCAATGTTTCCTGATTCCCTACCCCCTGCTTTGGCAGGCCTCTATAGCAGGCACTTTGCCAATCTTTTCTCTCTTTCTCTTTCAGTCTGTTTGTCTGTCTCTCTTCCTTCTGTTACACATTGTGGCTTGCAATGCATACATTTAGAGGTTATCATGTATATCCCTTTGCCTATATTCAATGCTCAGTTCTAGGCTAGTATTATCATTTCCAAGGATCATTGGCACACTGTTCCCTTCTTTGTCTTACCTAACCTCTGACTCTCACACACTTAGTTATTTCTACCTATTGACAAGACCTCCTAATCCATGTTTTGCTTAATGTTGAATATTGGTATGATACTATATATGTCTTTTTATATCCCTCATATAAATGCAGTCATGTATATCTGTGCTTTTACCTCTGGCTAATTTCTCTCAGCATGACACTCTCCATGTCCATCCATTTATAAACAAATTTTATAACTTCATTTTTTTCTCGCACCTGCATAGTATTCCACTGTGTAGATGTACCAAAGTTGTTGGGAGCTGCTGTGGTCCCTGATAGTATCAGGACAGAATTTCTCTCCTACCTCCAAGACCGCTGGGGGGAACTCACAAAAGTGAGTTTAGTGCAGTTCCAAAAAGGTTTTTTTATTGTACAAACGCTCTACCACTACAATCCAATATAATGAAAGAACTCTAGGTCTGGTCAGAACGTAGACCATACAAGAGAGAGCCCAAGTCTCCCACCAAAGAGAGAGAATCTTACCCGAGAGGAGTCCTACCCAAAAGAAGGAGCAGGAAAACGGGGCAAGTGCCTCAGGTCAGTCCCCTTATATACACCAAAGTAATCCTATCTGTGAACAGGGATGGTCTTATCAACAAAGAATCCTAAACAGAGTATAGAAGGGTGGTGCCACACCATATTATAGGTATAAAAAGAGGATTATGCCAAGGACTAATCCCTTCTGAGATTATCTGTTATTTAAAACACTGAGAGAGAGATGGTATAAAGTAATACATCTTAATTTCATGGGCTTCATTTAATCTAGATGGTACCCACAAGGTCCTTCTTATTTATTTTCTGCATCAGGGTGATTCTGAGTTTCTTGTTCTCCATATACTGAAAGGGTCACCCTGCCTGCTTGAGGGCAAACTAGTTTCATCCTTCCTATAATCTTAAAGATAGTCTCAACATAGGCAGAATGGTAGTCTCCTTGTAAATTCTAACTGTCCCACGCTGGGTGCAGTGGGTACAAAGAGAAGCTGAGCCCAATCTAGATAACATAGAAGTCTTAGTAGATATATGATAAGTCAGAAGTTTGATTCAAAGTCAAGTTGACTTCTCTAACTGCCACACCCTCTATCAGTGTTTACATAGAGAGAGATCTCATTAGAATGGACTTTGGCTTAAAATAATGAATTTTTGCTTAAGAACATGTAAGTAGATTAAGCTGAGAGTGGGTAAACAGCAAAGCTCCCAAACTAGTTAGGCCTGTCATCCAACACAAAGTTTCTTTATTCAGTCCTCTGATCTCAGGCACTTGGGTTGTTTCCAGAATCTGACTATTGTGACTAGTGCTTCTATGAACATAAAAGTGCAGATGATGTTTCTGCTGTTTGTTTTTGGCTTCCCAGGTTGTATTCCCAGAGTGGTATTGCTGGGTCAAATGGGAGCTCAATTTCTAGTTTTTGGATGAATGCCCATATTGCTTTTTGAAAAAGGCTGTACCAGTCGACATTACACCAACAATGGCTGAGAGACCCTTTCTTCCTGCATCCACGCCAGCACTGGTTGTTCTTGCTCTTTTGGATATGTGCCAGTCTCTGTGGTGTGAGATGGTACCTTAATATTGTTTTGATTTGTATCTCCCTGATGATTCGTGATAATGAGCAGCTTTTCTTATAACTTTTGACCATTAGAATTTCTTCTTGGTTGAAATTTCTATTAATTTCTTCTCCCCAATTTTTGATGTGGTTGGCTGTTTTCATCTTGTGAAGTTCTACCAGTGCCAGATATATCCTGGATATTAATCCCTTATCAGATGGGTATTGTGTGAATATTCTTTCCCACTATGTGGACTGTCTTTTTTATCTTGTTCACTGTTTCTTCTGAGGTTCAGAAGCTTTTTAGTTTCATGTAGTCCCATATGTTTGTCTTTGCTTACAATAATTTAATCTTTGATAAAGGAACAAAAAGTACAAAATGGAGCAAGGAAAGCCTCTTCAACAAGTGCTTCTGAGAAAACTGTGCAGTTACGTGTAAAACAAAAATGAATTTGGATCTCTCTTTAACACCATGCACAAAAATCAAATAAAATTGATTAAATTTATCAATATCATACCTGAATTAATAAACTACATTGAAGAAAACATAGGAATAACATTCATGACATTGAAACTAAAGGCATCTTCAAAGACGATTCTTTTTTTTTTTAGTCTAATAGTTTACAGCTCTTATTTTTCTGATAACCACTCTTGGTTTTAAACACATTTATATTTTTAAATATTCATGTTTTATTGAGTCTGTTTCATTATTTCCTTTATTCTACTTACTTTGAGTTATTTTTATAGGTCATTATTTTTTTGCACCTTAAGTTGATTTACTAGCCTCTTTCTTGTGAGCAGTTGAAAAGCTATGAATTTTGCTCTTACAACTGTTTTTTTCTGTATCCAGTATATTATAGTAACATGTGTCTTCATTCTCATTTTTTTCCAGAAGAATATTTGTTATTCTTTGCTGTGTTATTTGACTCACTAGTGTTTTATTTTATTTTCAAATGTTTTATACTTTTCTCCCACTTTCTATTTGTGATTTTCTCTTTCAGAACTTTGAACTCTAAGAGGATAGCTGACATTATTTATACCTTTTTTATGGAGAGAAGTTTGTAACACAACATGTGATGTATCTCGGAGAATATTCCATAAACTTTAGGAAAGATTATATGCTCTATTTTGGTGAGATAATGATTCTCTATATATGTTACCTCCTTCTCTTCCAAGTATTCTCTTAAGAGTTTCCTTGAGATTTTTAACCAATTGATCTATCCAGCTCTGGTGGATCACAGCTGGATGGAGTGTGAGTGTAAACTGGAGTGTAAAATAGAGTGTTAAAATTTTCTACTATTGGTGTCTGAGTGCAGCTGTCAGGGTATCGACACTTAGCTGGTGTCCAATATCCAGCCTTCCAAAACCCCAGCAGCTGCACCCACACCCCTCCTTGGCATACCTCCAAAGGCTCAAGTGAACCAGTTAACTAATATTCTCTACAGAAACAACAAACTTTCATTTATTTCAGGTACACTGGTTTCCAGGTTGAATTCACTGGTGTTTTCTCAAATCTGAGGAGGGAAGCCTCAAATACTCCCCTTTCCTGATACATGCAGAAGCCCTGGAAGCCAGAACACCTTCCATAGTCACCACTGCCATCAGTTCATTGGCTCAAGTTTTGCACCCAGGACTCTAACCTATGCTTCCTTTGCTGTGGTTGGAGTGTATGAAACATGAGACTAGACAACACAACTGTTGGGGTACAGTTGGAAATCCCATGGCCATCTCAGGGAAATCATAAACAATTTAGAGAGCAGCACCGGGACAGGACCAGTGACATGGTTCGTGGAAGGTGAGTAGACTGCTTTGGACAGGGAAGTTGTTCACAGAGCAGGAAGCCTTATGAACAGGAGCTGGACATCATTCACAGGTCAAGGTGAGGCCTGGACATATGGAGAGGGACCTGGAGCCATCAGTACAGTAAACTAACTTCCAACCTCGGAGTTTTGTATGTAAATCTTTTATATAACTCTCAATAAACAGCCAGGACAAGAAAATCTACTTTTTAAAGAAAATTATTATACCACTGTGAGATATGCAATTACAAAGAAGTTCATGAGATGTTCATATTTGTGTTTCGGTCATACAGTGTTCCAGTAACCATCCTACCACCAGTGCCCATTTCCACCACCAATGACGCCAATTCCCTCTTCCCTCCCATAGCCTGCCTCTATGGCAGGTTCTTTATTTCTTTCTCTTTCTCTCTTTCTCTTTCTCTAGGAAAATCAACTTTTGTATTTACAATATGACTCAAATCTCTGGCAAAAACTAAAATCTGGAATCTTATCCAAACATAATTTTCCATGTTGCTGTCCTTGGATCTCAGAAGGTCTGTGAAGGAGCTTGGAGATATTTATATTGTAAAACAATTAGGGGATGAATTGTGTATCACTTGATCACTTGATCACTTGACATCCCATTATTCATTGATTTGCTCAAGCGGGAACCAGTAATATTTCCATTTGAACCTATCACGTGCCAGTGGAGCCCAATGACACTGGTTGCTTCAGGAGTACAAAGAGCCTCAAACAACTTGATGAAGAAGTCTACCATCTTGTAGGTGGGAGGCCACATGATCTTTTGACATCTCATGGGATCCAATTGGTAACGACTCTAGTCCAGCGGTGGTCTTCAAATCGCGTTACATGTCCAGCCCATCTGATTTTCGATGCCTTGGCAAGCGAGACAGTGTCCCTGACTCTGGAACAGCGATGGAGGTCGGAGCTCCAGATTCATTCTTTCACTTGAGTGAGGCGTGATATTCCAAGCTTAGCTATTTTGATTACTCATTGAGAGACCCGAATAGCATTCTCATCTTGCTTTCACAGGGCCCAGGACTCTGAGGCTTATGTTAATGCAGGGAGAATGGTGGAGTTAAAGAGATGTGCCCAGAGCCAGAGGTTCTTTGTCTTTTTAGCTATTTCTTCGATGCTTTTGAAGGCATTCGTGCCTCTCTCTTCCTCCTGCGCAGCTCAGGTTTTAGGTCGTTCATCATGTTGATTTCTCGACCTAGGTACACATAACTGCTGCATTCAGAGATGTTTGTTCCATTGAGAGTGAATGGGGCCCCTGGAACTAGTTTGATTTTTATGAACATAGTTTTGCTGAAATTCAGCTGTAGACCTATCTTTCCACATTCTCGTTCAAAGTCAGCCAGCATTTGTGCCACTTGACTAATGTTTGGTGTTATTAGAACGATGTCATCAGTGAAGCGGAGGTGGTTTAGTTGCTGACCATCTATCTTCACTCCCATTCCTTCCCATTCTAATTGTCGAATGATATTCTCAAGGGTGGTACTGAAGAGTTTTGGTGAAATGGTATCACCCTGCTGAACTCCTCTTTTGACATTGATGATCACTTCTTTGTAGAATGGTAAGATCCTGGTGGTGAATCCAAATAGAGCTCACGAAGGATCTTGATGTATTGGGTTTGAATGCCCTGTTTGGCTAGGGCTTCGATGACTGCTTCAGTCTCCACAGAATCAAAGGCTTTTTTAAATCAATGAACGTGAGACAGAGTGACATCCTGAGCTCCTTACAAACTTCAGTGAGCTTGGTTACCGTTTGGATATGGTCAATTGTGCTGAATCCTTTTCGGAAGCCAGCTTGCTCCCATGGTTGCCCTTCATCTAATGTTCTGCCAATCCTGTTTAGGATGACTTTAGTGAACAACTTGTAGATGACAGACAACAGGCAGATGGGGCAATGGTTGCCAATATCATGGATGTCTCCCTTTTTAAACAGTAGAACTGTCTTGCTGGTTTTCCAATGGGAGGGCACCTTGCATTTGTACAGGCAGTGTGTGAAGGGCCAAGCCAGTGTATTGATGAGTACTAAAGGCAGATTCTTCAGGTGTTCGGGTTTGCCTTTGTGCCTGGTGCTGTTCCTTTCTTTTCTGATGAAATATCATGCTGGATTTCAGAAGGGAGAACGTTGGGAACGACAGACATATCCATCTGTAAAATTTGGTATGTGGGCAGGTGGACGTGGCTATCAAAGAGATCTGAGTAGAAATTATGGATAACCTTCTCTACTGCCTTTCTGGAAGATGTGATAGGTCCATCAGGATGTTGTAAGGCAGTCATCTTGGTCTTATAGTTGGTGAAGGACAGGTGGGCATTGCAAATGCTTTTCCCGGCTTCTGCTGCATCTTCCAATATTTCTGCTCTTCTCTCTTTGAGGTCTTCCTTTATCGCTCATCTGCACTGCTTTTGCAAGCTTGGATGTTAGCATTTGGTCGCCTGAGGCTCACACCTTGACATGTTGGAGAATGAGCTCAAGAGGTTTTGAAGATAAGCATCCTTTTGTGGTTTATTCACTCTCGGCATTCTTCGCACAATCATGGAGGTGCTGAACCAGTCAGTAGTATTCTTCATCGATGTCACCAATGATGTCATCAATATGGTATCTTCCCATGGTGCCACACTGGTGCCAAAGAGTTCCCATTTGGTGGTCATTCTGGGAGTTCTCTTCTTAAACTTTACAGCCTTTTCTCCCGTTGCATGAAGTAGAATTTTGCACGAAGGATACGGTGGTCCGATCCTGTTTGGAATTTTGGGACGACAGCAACATCGGTCAGACAAAACCTCCGATTGAAGATGATGTGGTCAATTTCATTGTGGAACTGTCCACCAGGGGATTCCCATGTCCAACGTTTCGATTCAGCCTTCTGGAACTCTGAGTTCCCATGAAAGTTCTTGGTGGACATGGTGAACTCAGATATTCTTTCACCGTGGCTCTCTGTGATTGTGTCAAGATTAGAAATTTTATTTGAGATATTTTGAGTAACTCTTGTATTAATCGTTTTATACCATATAAAAATGAAACAATCATTCTAATATTAGAATGATTTTTGTCATTTATTTCCCAGTAAAAGGGAATAATAAATCATGATACAGTTTGAATAATATAACTTAGAGAGGCTCACGAGAGTACTTAAAATAGTAAAGTCCTATTGATTTTTAGTTTAAGTTGTATTTCAAATCCAGGAATCAGAATATTTGTGTGCGCTTATATCAAGTAAATTCAGGGAAATTCAAGAGGCTATTTTTTCCTCAAAGGATATGCAGAAAATTACATGAACTATGTTTGCATTCATACATATGAGTGGACCTATATTATCAATATTTCTAGTAATATCCAATTTCAGAATTGCATTACCTTTATTGGAGTGAAATAGCAAAGCTGCTCTTTTCTGGGAGAGAAAAAACCGGTTTGTATGACTTGTGATTCTTTTTTGTAAGTTCTTTCTATTCATGAATCCCTTGGACTAGATAAAAAGAAAAGTGGCTGAAAAGATTTTCACTCTATTTGTATTATTTACATGCTAAAATATAAAGGTTTTTGAATTTTATTTATTAATTTTACTACATCATTATATCTTAATTTACTTAAATATTTCTATGATAAAAATTCTGAATGCTCGGAATGATAGTCCAGTCGGAAGGGCTTTTGCCTTGCATATGGCCAATGGGGATATGATCTCTGGCATCTGATATGGTGCCCTGTTTACTGCCAAGAGTAATTCCTGAGTGCAGAGCTTGTAGTAACCCCTAAGCATCGCCGGGTATGGCCCAAAAAGGCAAACAAAAAAATTGGATCTATTCATCTTTTAGGTAACAAACATCTCTGAAACTAGAATCAATATTCTTTAACGCTAGAACCAGTTTATTGCCTATTAAACATATGACAATAGACAAGTTATCTAGTGAGCATAGTTTTCTTTGTTTAGTTGATTTTTAAAAGCCTGTCCCTGTTTTAATAATTGTTGAGGTTAATTCAAATGATAGTATCAATTATTATTACAATAATATAATTATCAATTATTATAATAATATAAGATTATCAATTATAATAAGCACCATCATCTTTTGCCTCATGCTTAATATTGCTCTGCTAATTAATATTTAAACATAATAATGGATCATTAGTTGTATTCTATTCAGGATAAAAGTTGTGTCAATTATATTAAGACTAAATGTCTTAGAATACCTGTTTGATGCAAATTCTTATTATCTATTCAGGTAGCATAATATTTTCTTCCTCTTTTTGTAGATTTTTTTCATACATTCCAAAACTTATGGTGGTATTTCCTGCTTTCAATTATGTTGCTGGCAGGAAGCAGGCAATTTTTTTAAAATCATGTAACTCAGTTATAACAGATAACAAAATTCCCTGTTATTACATGACTGTTGAAGCATCTGATTGTAACATTTCAAAAAACTACAAAATTTCAGTCTTTTGTCTTGTGTTTAACATTGCTCTCCTAATTAATATTTAAACATTTCCATTCACATGTCTTTGTTCATGTGCAATAGTCTCATTTCATTGTCAAATCAAAGTACAGTATTTTGAAGACATTAGCAATTAAACTCAACATGAAATTACATTGCAATGAACATATTCAACTGAAATGACAAAAATGTGAGCAGCTATGATAAGCTTGTCCACTCAGTTGGTATAATGTTCTTTAATGTTACCACCCAGCAGTCAGAGAGTGTAAGACAACCGCTGATTTAAGGGATGTTAAAATGAAATAGTTAGAATTGATCATTCTGGATGAGAACTGAATGCAAAAAAGTAGGTAAAGGAACAAGGATGATAAACTTTCAGTATCTTTATTGCAAATCACAATGCCCAAAAGGAGGGAGAGTTAGAAAGAAGGAAAGTACCTGCCATAGAGACAGTCTGGGTGGGGTGCATGCAAGGGAAACTGGGGATATTGGTGGTGGGAAATGAGTCTATTAGAGGGATGGGTCTTGGGACATTGTACGACTGAATGCCTATCATAAACAGGTTTGTAACTGTATCTCAAAGTAATTCAATTTATGAAATAAATAAATTAAGGCAGGGTGGGTCTTGCTTCCTGCCCTAGGTCAGGGTGTCCATCCACATAACCTCAGCTCTTCTTGAGTTTTAGATTGTGTGGAAGCTTATTTCTAACTTTACCTGCCACTGCTTGCTTTCTGTCAGCTGTCTCCAATCCAGGTCACCGCCTAAGCAGCAGTTCAACAACTTCATTCCACCTACCTCACACACTATAAACCCCTGCACTGAACCCTTGTGATCTTGCTGTTGCTCCACCTCTCCCACTGTGTATCTGCCAATATAACAAGGGACCAAGCACTTCTTCTGCCTCTCCTACTGAAATCTCTTCACAAGGAGTTGGCCAGAAATCAATAGAGGCATAAAGAGCAGACTGCTATTGTGAACAGCATATTTGATCGTAACTCTGGCTTTTGGAATATAAAACTTCACTGCTGGCAAGCACAAAACTTTAAAAATAATGAGACAGCAGAAGACTTTGGCTACTCAGCATATGAGAACGTGAATTTAGGTAAGTAATTAAATATATCAACTTTCTACACTGCTCAAGGATTAGCTCAGAAGAGTGGTCTTTGCAAAGGAACAGGAATAAAAGAAGTACTGAAAGAGAAATTCAAACCACTATTAAAAAAAGTATTGCAAAACATTAGAGGATTGAGGAGGTAATGAATATGATAGCAAGTCAAGCACTAGAATATAGCAGATTGAAAACTGTATTCATGAACTTTAACACAAAACATGAGGCATTACATGAGCCACTAAACGCAATAACAATGTAAAGCATTTGATGAAAATGTAAATATTTATCAGTAATAGGAATAATTGCCAAAAACTAGGAATAAAAGAAGGTAAGGGAAATGAAAGGGAAAAATTACTGATGGAAGAGATAGTAGCTAATAACATCTCCAGAATCTGCACTGAAACCTTAGCTCAGATACAATAGCTCAAAAGAGTACCAAGGTGGAGAAGGCAATTGGGACAGAGAAGGAATCACCATGACAATGATAGGTGGAAATAAGAACTTCATGCTGTAATTAGGTAAAGGAACAAATGTGATCACCTCTCAGTATCTGTGTTGTCAGAATACTAAAAAGAGGAGAGAGAGTGAGAGGGAGAGATAGAGGGAGAGAGAGAGAAATAGAGAGGGAGATGGAGAGAGAAAAGGAAATAACTTGCTATAGAGGCAGGCTAGAGGTGGGTTGGTGGTGGGAAAATAGGAACATAGGTGGAGAGAAATGTACACTGGAGGAGGGATGAGTCAGGAGATTCTATGGCCTTTTGAACCCTGATGGTGAACAGCTTTGAAACAGTGTATCTCATGGTAATTTAATGTTAAAAAATGAAAAAAAGGAAAGGAAAAAAGAAATAAACTCAGTCAGACGAACAAAGGACACCAGGATACGACACAGTCAAAATGGTAGAGTCAAAGGAAACATTTCTTAAAGCAGCAAAGGAGAAGCAAAACCACAAACATAGGGAAAGCAACATAAAATTCACAACCGAATTCTCAAAGGAAACCCGACCTGCAAAGGGATCATTGATGGAACATTCTATGTCTTAAACCCAATGATGGATAACTTTGTAAATAAGTGCTTTAATAAAATACAATTTAAGGAAAAAAGAAGGGATCAAAATTAATATTCAAACTTGTGAATGAAAAATATCTTCAACCTAGAATTCCCTACCCTGAGAACTTGTCATTCATATTTGAAGAAAGGATGAAAATGCTTTCAAACAAGCAAGACCTGGAGACATTGAACACATATAAAGAAACTTGGTGAGGGATACTAGTAGCCTCCTATTACAAACAAACAATGGCTTTATCTTTGCTAATGGATGAGGTCCTTGAAGATGTCTTTGATGTCCAGATACCATAAAATGTTGCCTATGTCTTACTCAATGTGTTCTAGACTGTTGGGTGTATATCTCTAGATGTTAGTGTAATTTGAATATTTTTTGTACTCTATGATATGTTTCATTTTTTACAAGTGCAACACAATTGGTTTCATTTGCAAAGATAAAAACAAAACGAGCAAGTGGGACCATGTGAAATTAATTGGTTTTTGTATGGCAAGAAACAGCTAAAATAAAACACATTCTGACTGGGGAAGATATTTACATATAATACTTTAATAAAGGGCTAATAGTAAATATTTAGAAAGCTCTCACAAAGCTCAGCAGTAGACATTCTTGTTGAACTTTGTAAGAGCTTAATAAATCTTAAATATTATTCTTTATCTTATGTTTTATGCTAATATTTCTCACATTCAGCAGGAGAGTTTTTATTTTAGCTTGAGTATTTCTTGTCAAAATGTTCTTTCAACTTTAGGTGGTCTCATTTGCTTATTTTTTGTTGTTTTTTATTACTGTAGTGAAATCATTGAATGCCCATTTATGGTTTATTTTCTGGTGGGTTCTATCTACATTTTTATAGATTCTCATATAATTACAAGGCATTTAATTTAATTCTCTCTGACTTAGCTTTTGTTCTGTCATTAGGCTTTCTCTCCCTCCCCTCATCCTCTCTTTCCTTCCCTCCATCCCTTCCTTCGTTCCTCCTTCTCTTTCTTTCAACCTTCCTTCCCTCCCTCCCTCCCTCTCTCCCTCCTTCCTTCCTTCCTTCCTTCCTTCCTTTCCTTCCTTTCCTTCCTTCCTTCCTTTCTTCTTTCTTTCTTTCTTTCTTTCTCTCTTTCTCTCTTTCTCTCTCTCTCTCTTTCTCTCTTTCTCTCTTTCTTTCTTTCTTTCTTTCTTTCTTTCTTTCTTTCTTTCTTTCTTTCTTTCTTTCTTTCTTTCTTTCTTTCTTTCTTTCTTTCTTTCTTTCTTTCTTTCTTTCTTTCTTTCTTTCTTTCTTTCTTTCTTTCTTTCTTTCTTTCTGTCTGTCTTTCTGTCTTTCCTTCTTTCTTTATGTCTGTCTGTCTTTCTGTCTTTCCTTCTGTCTTCCTTCCTTCCTTCCTTCCTTCCTTCCTTCCTTCCTTCCTTCCTTCCTTCCTTCCTTCCTTCCTTCCTTCCTTCCTTCCTTCTTACCTCTCTCCTTCTTCCTTCTCTTACACATTGTGGCTTGTAATACATACACTTAGAGGTTATCATGTATATCTCTTTGCCTATGTTCAATGCTCAGTTCTAGGTTGTATTATCATTTCTAATGATTATTAGCACACTGTCCCCTTCCCTGTCTTACCTAACCTCTGATTCCCACAACTTTGAGTCAATTAGTTTTTTCTACACCTATTAACATGTAATTTTCCAGTATAATTTTTTAACCTCTTTCCCAAATTGGCGGGAGAAAATCTTGGTTTATTAGTGGAGAAACACTGACACTGAAGGTGGGTGGTTGTTGGAATATTGTCTATCCAAAACTACTATTAATAGCATTGTAAATCGTGGTGCTTAAAAGAAATAAAAAAATAGATATATACAAATATTTCAATAAATACTGAAATATTATTGTAAAACGAAACACAGAAGAAATGTATCTCAGAATCAGTTGAATATTGCACTTATGTAATTAGACACACTGACACCTTTATTTGTGATATAAGACAGATGGTGATGGCATGCTGCTATGGCATCTTAATAATGGTAGTGTGAGAACGATTAGCCGAGTATCCTGAGTTGACAGAAAGACCTTTGTTTTTGTAGTTCTTATAGCATCTGCTTTGATTCATCTCTCATACACATTAAATTCTACCACCTTAAACTCTTCCAGCTTTGATATAGTATAACTTTAGCTCGATTTTGACCATTTTACTGTGATCAAGGCTTTATTTTTAGGTCTTTGACTAGAAAGTATGCACCAAACAACTACTTCATCATGATTATTGAGGGATAAGAATAGTATGATGTATCATTAATTTGTTGTTTTGTTTCAGGTTCACAGCTCGTAGGGCTCAAGTCTTACTCCTAGCTCTATCTTCAGTGGTCACTCCTGGTGGACTCAGGGACCATACAGGGCCCCATGACTTGAACCTTGGTCTGTTGCATGTCAGGCAAACATCACTGTCTCTCCACGCCACCGTATCATTACTTTATTTTTTGTTTTCTTTTTTTTATTTTTTGGGGAAGATGAGGTTTTACACCTTTCTCTGCACTTAGAGTAAGTTCTGCATTGCGTGGGGGGTAAAAGGGGCCATTAATGGTATGAAGTATCTATATGGGTCTGTAATATGCAAGGCAAGTAATTTACCAGTTGTACAACGTCTCTAGATCTCTATCACTGGTATTTTGATATTCATTTTTTAAAAAGTAAAGGAGTACCTATAATTTTGAAAAATATAATAAATTATGTAGTATTTTCAGTGTTTGATTTTTAAAATGATGCTGAAATTTTGTTTAATTCAGTACATTTTTATTCTCATAACTTTTTGTTCCTTGTCTTTGTAATTGGTCTGATGTATCATCATCTAAACCTTTCAGTGTGTTGAATGGACAGAATCAGAACACAATTCTGGTTTTTGGAGAAACCTGTGAAAGGAATATCATAGGGAGACTGTAGCAAAGTGGATGGTTTAAAACAGAGATGTATTTTCTCCCAGTTCCAAAGGTTATAAATCTGAAAACCAGGTGTTGATAGTGCCATTCTTCATATGACATTGATAGGTAATAATCCTTGCTGGCTTCTTTATAGTTGCTGGTACTTTGTAGGCAATGCACGACATTCCTGGCTTGCAAATGCAGCACTTCAAGTTCTATCTCCATTGTCAGTTGGAGTTCTCTGATATCTCTGTAATTGACATTTTGTTTTTTCTTCTTACTAAGAAGTTATTTTTTTTAATGTCTTATTCTAATGACCTCATTTTAACTGGATTACATTTTCAGAGAAACACTTTCCAAATAAGGTGACATCCCTAAGTACTGGGGAATAAAATTTTGACATTTTTCAGAGGAAATAATTCAATCAATGAAACATGTCAGCATGATTTTATGAAATGTGATCAATGCATTACTATACAAGTCACTATTCCTTGAGTTCAATAAGTCCATTTGTTAGTAATTATATCACCTTTATTTTCAATCCTATTGCTGTCTATTTAATAGAGGATCTAAAAGAGAACTGTTGGATTTACTGACATCCCCAAGGTTTTGTTCCTGACACTTTTCCTATTAGGCAAGTCCTCTAATTTTGCTCTCAGAGCAAGAACAGTTCTTTGTTTATGATGACTGTCTCCTCTTCTAAATACTCAGTTTCCATTCCTCTGGTAATCTATCCTGTATCCAGGCTTTGCTTGCCAAACTTATCATTTCCCAATTAAAAGTGGGACTGACACTGGCATCCTGCCAATTCCAGGCTCCTGTGTCCTTTGCTAAGATTTCTCATAAAACAAGGATGGTTGTTGAGTGATTTCATTTATAAGTTTTCTTAGAGCCTTGGGATACAATTCATCTAAGCCAAATGACTTGAATTCATATAAAGCAACTTTACTAGTCCTGGATTTTATATTCCCTTATGAATGCTTGTTCAATACTTGGCAGAGAAATCAGAAGCAAACCCCAGAATTTAGACATTAGATATTCTGCTTTACTTCTATCAGGCTTGAAAGTAATATTTTTAAGTACCTGGAGTTAAGTGTTTTAAAGTTCATGAGAAAAATAACTAAATTGTTGACAGAACATTGGGCAAGTGACACCCTTATGTACTGAAATAGCTTACTTGCCTGGTGCTTAACTGAGAACACAGAAAGCCTGCAAGTTGTAGGAAAGGGCTTCCTGCTAGCAAGAACTCTTCAACTAGGAGTTTTAAACTAGGCTTAATGTGTTGATAACCAAGATGGAAATTTTTGTTGCTCAGGAAGATCTCTTCTGCACGGCAAGCACGTGTAGTGCATGGTATAGAAACAGTTCCTTTAGCGCTGCGGAAGACCGCCTCTATGACTTACTGAACTTAGTGTAATGGCGTAAGATAGGCCCTTTCATCCATCACACTAGAGAGACCACCCCAGTTCTTTCAGTTTTGTTTTCTGGCTTTCTTCCCCCTTTGTAGGAACAGATACTTGTGTTTAAAAAGGAAGAGTTTATTTCAAGTAGAAATGACCTTAGAAACCAGCTCCCAGGCATTTTTGAAACCCATCCTGAAACCCCTCTCATTTTTACAGATGGTGTAGAAGTCACAAGTCTGTTATTTGGACTGTTTCTTCTCTTGCCTGTTGTACCTGATTTTTCTATTTCTTTCTGGATAGTCAGGAAAAGATTTAATGTTTAATATTTAAACACTATTTAATATCTAAAGATAAGATTATCCAAACTTCAAACCAGTGTTAAAACCAGTTGGAAACCAGCTAATAGTTTCTTAATCTTAGATTTAGAGATGAATGTAAACTGTATTCTGTTGAAATGTGCAAGCGCTTGACTCATGCCATTGAAAAAATTCCTGCCTTTAAGTCATTGATTAATGGGACCAACTTAAAACTTTCGTAGCCTGTAGCCTTAAATCTTCAGCTGAGGGCCGGAGCGAGCCCAGGTAGGGCGTTGCCTTGCACGCAGCCTGCCTAGCCGCCCGGTCGACCCCCGCATCCCATAGGTCCCCTGAGCACGCCAGGAGTAATTCCTGAGGCAGAGCCAGGAGTAACCCCTGAGCATTGCCGGGGTGACCCAAAAAGCAAAAAAAAAAAAAAATCTTCATGCTGATAGGTTTGTTTGAGTTCAGTGCAGTCATGAAGTGATTGCCTGGGATTTCGGCATAGCTCCCTTGTTGGCTGGACAGGGAGATAAGAGCCTTCCCAAGGACACGGCGCTGGTTGTGCTCTATGGAAATTGCCGGCGATTCTCCAGTCAACGGCAGAGGAGGGAAGGGCCCGCTACACCGGGCTCCAGTGCTGCTGTCAGAATAGAAGGAATTAAGGTTCTGTTCGTGGAAACCCAACAGAATTTGTTTCAGAATTCAGATTATCTGCTGTGATAATTATTTCTGCAGGAAAATGGATATTTAAAGCTCCTTTTAAAACCTTATGTGGCATATGTTTGTACAAATTGTCTTCATCCTCGTGGTGTTGGTGCTTACTCATCTGAGCCACGGTCCCCAGGTCTTTTGCTTTTTTTTTCTTTAGGAGTGGGAAGCTTTTGCTTTTGCCTTAAAGTTGTCCCTAGGAATGAACAGGTCTTTTCATTTTGTACAGCTTCTGCACATGGATTGACATTAGTTTATTATGCTAATGTGTGAGGAGAAAGTATCTAAAGCAGGAGAGCTTTAATGAACAAACATATATTTTCTGTGAGTTAAGTAGGGTGTGTGTGGTTTTATATTTTAAATTTAATATGAAGAAAGAAAGTTTGGTCCTCAGAAATACAAATTGGTATTTTTTTAAAAAGCAAAAATAAAAACTTGCTACTCATTCTTGTAAAGGTGCAAATGTAAAATTTAGGGGGGAAAGGTAGGGATGTTTATCAGCAGGTTCACAATTTTGGATTTGTCATTTAGTTTTGTTTTTAATAGTGATATGAATGGCATAGTGTTAGTTGAGTTCTGGACGATGCTGTCAATTTTACTTTAAAATGAGAATCTGTTGTTTCTGTATTTTGTTTCCAATAAAACATATTCTTTTTTAGAAAAAAAAGTAATTTTTTTGTTTCAAAAGAGGTCTTGGTCCTCTTTTGTTCACTTTCTGATTTGTGAAGCAATATTTCAAGAACTTTTTTTCTTTTCTTATATGGAATATGTTTTAACTCATTTTGAACTGAGTAACTTTTTTCTTTTTCCATTCTCAAGACATGAATTTCCTTAATATATTTGCTCCTTGTTAACCTCTTCTAAGACAATATGTCATTTCATGATTATGTAATTTCATAATTATTCTGTATCTAACTTATCTAATGTAAATTTCCCAACTCTCCTAAATAGAACATTTCAGAGTAATTGGAATAACATAAAAAGTTAACATGGATGTGATAATATCTGATATATGCCTTTCTAAATTTCCAAACAGGGCATTTTTTACAATCAAATCAATAATGATTTAATGACAGCAAATAGTCAATAAATATTAACATTTCTTTTATTTGTTTATACATTTATTTTTGTAGATTTGTCAGTTAGCTTGAAAGAATCCAAACAAGGACCACCTATTATACTGAACAGCTTTGGCACTGGTAACCAATTCTGTGATACTACATTTGACAATAAATTCACAACCTAGAGAGAAGGAGATGCTTTTTAAAGTTGTCTCTTGAATGCTACACATCCACAAAAATTCAAGTTTTGTGTATTGCTTTTATTCATTCATTTATTTATTTGAATCTCCATGAGTCACACCATTAACAAGTGGAGGAGGACAGATGGGTTTTGGGTGTTCGCCCATCACCTCTGTGGGATCCCGGAAGCAACCGGATGAGACTCGCCCACCACATTAGCTGCCATTTTCACTGTCTGGATGCTGCAGCACATCAGAGACGCCCAGGAGGGACACTGACCTCAAGACCAGATTAACAGAGAAAGACGAGTCGAGCCCAGGTAGGCAGCTCCCAGAAGTGGGAAGCACCAGGAATTCGCCAGCTGGAGCTGGGGTCTCCCCTTACGCTATTTTATCTGAGCCTGGTAGTCTCTCCCAAGAGCTTCCTGGAGGTGACCAGCCATAGCATGCAGAGCCTCAGACACAGCTGGGGAACTGGAACTCGGCTTTCCCCTAGCTCAGCTGACCATGAGGCCCCAGGAGGACAGATGGGTTTTGGGTGTTGGCCCATCACCTCTGGTGGGTCCCAGAAGCAGCTGTTTGAGACTTACCGAACACATTAACCGCTATTTTCACTGTCTGGACACTAACCACGAGGCCCTAAGTCGCAGGGCCACTTGCGGCCATATGGTCCATCAAACTAGTGGAAACAGTTATGTCCTTTAATGTACTGCATTCTACGATGTGTAGGAAAGGCAGGTTGGAGGGAGAGATAGAGAAGAGAGATACAGAACCAGCCAAATAGTTGGGGTGCGGAGGGGGGAGGGTGGTGGGGACATTGGTGATGGGAGATGGGTTCGGGTGGAGGGATGGGTGTTGGAACACTGTAGAATCAAAACTCGAGCATGAGCATCTTGCAATTGTATGTCTAAAAGTGGTGTAATAAAATTTAAAGAAAAGAAAAACACATATAATTTTTATGGTTCTGTTAGGCTAACAGTGCATTAGAATTATGAATTATTACACATAAATCTTAGAATCCAGATATTCTCTGTCATTTTAAAAAAGTAAAACATTTACTTTTCCAAGTCCTTAATATTTCACTTGGATGAGGAAAAAAATATTCCCTTGACAAGCAAATTTGCTATATACGGTAAACATTAATTTTAGTAAAATCTGGGAAATATGTAGTTGTGTATTTTGCTTTAATTTAATGTCACAGAAATGCATTTGTATTATTCATTGTGTTCTTCTGAGTATTATTTAATGATATTGTAAACCCACCAACAAATTATTCAGATCCATGGGCACACTCTTAAATTGAGTAGGTCTTGATTTTTAAGAAAGAATACAGGTTGCCAATATGTGCTCTAATTTATTTTTCATTCCTTTTTGACAAGCCGAATGTAATTAGTATCTTAAAATTTGACATCTTTTTTCAGCAAATAATTATGTGTCAGCCCTTCTCTGAGGGTATAGAAAACACATTGGGAGAAATACCTGTTTGGAAACAGCCTGAACAGTAAAAGTCAATCTTCATTTCCTCAGGATTGTTTTTCAGAAGCAGTCTTACGTGTGCTTTCGCTTCACTTCACCCAGATGAGCATGGCCGCTTTCTTTAGCCTTTATGTTTCATAACACTAGGCTATATTGTTCCCAGGTACATAGTTGTTTACTTGTAGCATTCCTCACACTAATATTCTCAGCTTCAAATCATAATTGAAGTATATTTCTGAGATTTGCAGATGATGAATTATGAGACAGCATGCAAAGCACCAAGATTATTTCTGCATGGTGGATCTGTAATACAATCGACTCAGCCATTTAATTTCAAATTAGACTTCCAAATTCTGAAGTTAGTATCTAATCAATAAATTATCTCAGTGATTGTAATGAGACAGAGGATCACAAAAGTATTATGACATACTGCTCCAGGAGTTGCTGCTTACCATACTGGTTTTATAAGATAAAATAAGTTCATCTCTCTTTAATGCTGAAAAATTAACAACACACCATCTCTCTTATGTTTTGTAATAGTTTTTCCTTCCTGATAGTCATTCTATCCTGTTGTTTGTACTAGCACATCTTTCTATATAATAAGTTTTTTGTAGGGAGAGTCATAAATAAACTATTACTATATAACCTTTATCCATGCATTGCCTGCTTTCAGAAAAATAGAATTAAAGGAGAACTCATCTTTATGTATCAAACTTTAGGTTTCTAGATTGGATGCCAGTGAATTTATAATTTCATTCTCCATGACTCTTGATCCATATACAGCTCTTGCTGTTATAGTTTCTGTTTTTTGAGGGGGGCACATCTGGTGGTGCATAGGGCATACTCCTGATTCTGCTTTCAGGGTGCTTTCTTGGTGGAGTGCAAAGGACCATATGGGATGCCAGTCATCAAACCCTGGTTGGCTGCATGCTTGGGCAAGAGCCCTATACAGTATAGGGCAAGAGCCTTATTCTAGAGTACTATAGCTTCAGATCTTCTACTCTTTCCATATTTACTTTATTTTTTATTGACGTCCCGTGATTTACACAGTTATTCATAGTTGAGTTCTAGACATACAGTATTGAGGCACCAATCAACTTCCCTCCATCATTGTTCCCAGATTTATTACAATTTGGTCCCCTCCCTCCCCTCCCCTCCCTCCCATCCATTCCCTCCCCTCCCCCCCCCTCCCTTCCCTTCCCTTCCCTTCCCCTTTTCTTCTCTTTTCTTTTCCTTTATTTTTCTTTTCTTTCTTTTTTTCTTTTCTTTTTTCCTTTTCTTTTCTTTTCTTCTTTACTTTCTGCTTTTCTTCTCTTTCCCTTACCTCGACTTCCCCTCCTTCACCTTTTCTTCCCCTCCCTTTACTTTTCATTCCCTTTCCTTCCCTTCTCTTTTTTACTTAAGGCACCATGATCTATACTATGTTAATAATTGTGTTTCATTAACACAACATTTAAAACCATGGCCTCACCATATTGATTCCTCCCCTTATTATGCCAGTTCTCCCCTTTATAAACTCATTTCTCAGGTCCTGTTACACTTGGTCATTTGTTATTCCTTACTAAGTATCTAATGTAGTGTTTGATTTGGGCCATGCACAATGGTCCTTAAGTCTACTCCCAGTTCTGTTATCAGCCATCACTCCTGCTGTGCTTGTGTGTGAGACCATATGTGCCATCACAAATCAAACCAGAATAAGTCCTATGCAATGAAAGCACCTTAATCCTTATACTATCCCTTAGTTATAAATCACTTCACTTGTATCACTTGTCTTCCTGTTGTTCATCAATTTTCTCGAGCAGGCACCAGTAACAACTCCATTCGCTGGGAATGATTTCCATTATTGTTACTGTCTTTGGCATATCGAATACACCACAGGAGCTTGCCAGGCTCTGCCGTGGCTCTGGGTTCATCCCAGGGGGCCCAGTCTTTTTCTATGTCAGACCATCAACCATCCAGGGCCCATGGGACAGAGCCCTGGGTATAGACAAACCTGTCTCCAGTCTGCCACCTGATGACACAGCTAGGCACTGCAGCCACACCTACAACACCTCAAGGGGCAGTTGGCAGTTTAGCTCTAAATCTACCCTTTTAAAACATTATAATTTAAGAGAATTATTTTTTCATTTTCTTATTGCCATACTACATGAAAACAAATATTCAAGGAATACATCTCTCAGTAGAATAGACACTGTCAGCTCTTTAAAGTAAACAAAGATCTCAGATTAATCCTGTGAATATTATCAGTCATAATTCATATTTTGTCAACATATCATCTGTGGTACATTTTCACTCTTCAGAACTCTGTTCTGATTACTGTCATTTTAATTGTGCTACATTTATGTGAATAAACAAATAATTTTAAATGTAATGCACCTTGAACAAGATATTAAGTATTCATTTTATTTTAAGAATTTAGATTGCTAACCCTTATAATTTACATAACTTGTTCAAGTTCCTTTTTAATTCAATTTTTCAGTAAATGACTAGGGTGTGGGAAGACGGTCACTATTATTGGCTTAGTGAGATATTACATGATTGCTTTATGATTTCCCAAGCTAAATGTAAAATTAAAAATAGATACAGCACATTCCAGTATGACATCTTGAATTGATAAAATTTTTTGACAAAATTGAAATCCACATAAATAAACTCATAAATAAACCAGTAAAGTAAACTTTTCATCTGATGTAGCATTGTATGGTTTAAATACATAACCCCAAAGAGTTAAGACTTGACTAATTCATGAGTGTCACAGCTGGAAAAGAGTGAAATACATATAAAAATAAACCATAAAAACGGCATGAATCAGTAAGGATAATATAAGAAAGCAGTACTGAGAGTATTAAGGGCTAAATAATAGGTCCTATGAAGGTTAAGTAGATAGAATAGAGAGTGCTGGACTAAAAAGAATGCAAAAGTACCATTTAATATCAGAAAATATGAATTAAAATCAGAATGCCCATACATATTTGTTACAATTGCTAAAATTAAAGGAGTAGACAACAGTCTTAACAAGCTGCATTGCTATTACAACTTTTTCCATTGTATATTTCTTTCATTTCACTTTGTTTTCACATATCTTGTGAGTTCTAGATTGGATGTGGATAAGCCACGAAGGTGATGTCCATAGAGAAGCAGTGTCTTGTTAATGGAGATACAGTCAGTTAGTGATATGGCCACCACCTAAATTCTGTCATTGTATAGAACTTTTCTTCTAAATTATGGTAACATTGAAATATTTCTACCTCCCTTTCTCTTTCTTTATTATTTATTTATTTTTATAATACCACCTTTGTGTGTTAAATTCTCTGAATTTGTTTTGAGAGTCAAATTAAACAGATTTCTTTTATCTCCAATTAATAAGTAGCTTTGGATTATTTAATTCTGATTATACAATTTTTTTTCAGAATGAAATATGGGAGAATCATAAACTTTGCAGTTTTCCTACAAGTCACCTTCTAAATCTTATTTGACTAGATATAGGAAGATAATGGAAGATATTTAGGCTTTTTTTTCAAGTACAACTGTCTCCAAGTTGACTAATTTGTAACTGTCAGGGATCTAGCAGTTAAGAAATATATATTAGTTTGGAGATTTAACAATGCTAAATTCACTTTTTTTTGTTTGCTGTGACAACTTAGGTGACTCAGACACACTTAGGATCTGTTTTCTTAATTTCCTTTTATGGTTGTAAAATGAAGATTAAAAAATGTAAATCTAATAAAGATACTGGTCATGTCAGCCATTTATCCTGGAGCTATATTTTAGTAATTTGTGCTACAGAGTTATGAACTTTCAAGGGTTTGGATGGGGAAGTATTGAGAATAGTCTAAGTCATGATGAAACTGTAGACAAATCCTTAGCTCTACTAAGACACTACTGTCTCACCAAAGTGCATTTTCTTTTCCTGCAAATAGAGGAATATGTATAGTGAATTCCAGGGATCAGTGTGATATTGGGGGAAAAATGTCCTTTTCTTTTGAGTCCTCATGTCCTCCAAAGATGCAAAATGATAGTGTGCTTCATCAGTGACAGCGATGAGTCTTACTAGAATAAAAAGACCATACACTGGCCTTCCACAGATGCTATCACATAGTTTATCTTATTGTTTGTTATGGAATTATAACTCCATATCCAAGGCAGGAAGAAGGATGAATTAAGGGATCCTTTATAATCTATGACTTGGATTATGAATAATTCCTTAAAGTGACAAAGCTTGAAGAATCTTTTTATATCATAGAAACGAGACTTGAACGTATAAATTTGAACATTATTGTTTGTACATTTATTTTTATTTTAATCTAGCACAAGGAATCCTATGTCTATATATAAATCTCCTGCTTATTGGGGTTATTGTAAATATTGGAGATGTTCTTGCATTGGTTTTAAAATACTTTTAGCTGTAGAATAATAGGTAATATAAATTATTCCATTACTTACACATGATCACCTGACCACTTGACATCCCATTGTTTATTGATTTGCTTGAGCGGGTGCCAGTAACATTTTCATTTGACCCTATCACGTTCCAGTGCAGCCCAGTGGCATCTGGTTGCTTCAGGAATACGAAGAGCCTCAAACCATTTGTTCAGGGTCTTGACGAAGAAATCTGACGAAGAAGTCTTGTAGGTGGGCGGCCACGTGATATTTTGACATCCCTTGGGATTCAGTCAGTAATGGCTTTAGTCCAGCAGTCATCTTCAAATCGCATTACATGTCCAGCCCATCTAATTTTTGAGGCCTTGGCAAACGAGACAGAGTCCCTGACTGGATTGTTGACGGAGGTTGGAACTCGGGATTCCTTCTCTCACTTGAGTGAGGGGTGATATTCCAAGCATAGCTCTTTCGATTCCTCTTTGGGAGACCCAAATAGCATTCTCATCCTGCTTTCGTGGGGCTCATGTCTCTGAGGTGTATGTTAATGCATTTGAATCTCAACAAACAATGTTCATGAAAGATGAACGAACAGAGGTCCCACTCACTCTCAACGGAACAAACATCTATGAATGTAGTAGTTATGTGTACCTAGGTCGAGATTCATCATGATGAACGACCCAAAACCTGGGCTGTGCAGAAGGAAGAGAGAGGCATGGAACACCTTCAAGAGCATAGAAGAAATAGCTAAAAGGACAAAGAACCTCTGACTCTGGGCACTTACACATGATTAAATATATATCAACTGTGCTCATATTTGGTCTAATAGGCAGTCAATAATTCTATACAAGGATACAACTAAAATGAACTTTGTCTGATAGTACTGCTTAAGATCGTGGGGTATTGTAAATTCAGAGTCTAAATTATATACAATATCCTTTGTCATTTTTGTAGGGTTCAGACCCATTAGTTATCAAGGGACACTCTTTGTTCTATGAGAGGGTCACCTTGGCAATAGTTGGGGAACTATGAGGTTCAGGTGATCAAATATATTCATTGATCTAGCCAACTGTGCTTTACCTGATCCTAATATTATTACTTAAAATATTCATTGTATTGTTGAGTTTTCAAAATGCATTTTCTATTAAAATCATTAGTATCTGTCATACTCATCTCAATAATCAGGTTCCCACATATGATTAACTGTCTTGGACATTTTATTTTATTTTTTTTTTTATTATTTTTTCCTTTTTTTGGGTCACATCTGGCAATGCTCAGGGGTTTCTCTTGGCTCTACACTCAGGAATTACTCCTGGCAGTGCTTGGGGGACCATATGGGATGCCAGGGATCGAACCCAGGCTGGCATGGGCCGGCTGCATGCAAGGCAAACAACCTACCTGCTGGACTATCGCTCCAGCCCCTGCCTTGGACATTTTAACTACGTAGCTTTTGTTTTCTCTAACTAGCTAGAACTTCCCGGAGGACTTGAAAACATGGCTTATGTTCAGTTAGAAACGTTAAAATATGCATATATTTGGGTTTTGGGCATGCAAAATAAGCACTCTGCCTGCTGTACTATTTCTCTGTCCCTAAAAATTTATCATGAAAATCTGGATCTCATTAATGTCAGTAGAGACTGGTTATGTACAGATCTGATTGACACCACTGGTATGTATCACAGGATGATTGACCTATTTTATATTACTTAATCTCATAATATTTCCCACATAACAGAGACTAAACAATATAATTTTCCTGATTAAAGTTGGTAATATTCTATGAAGTCTTACTAGAAGATACTGGCTGGTTGTCATGTATTCTCTCAGGATCATGATTACCTTGGGAGATTCATCTTAGGTCTTCAGATGAATTGGGTCACAAGTTTAGGGTAGTTGAATTTGCAAAACCTATATATCAATTGGTCTTCCACTTACTTTACTAAATTTGAGAGATGTGCAATGATGGTAAAACCGGTCTTATCTATGAATTCCTTGGCTAAATATTGACTATGTGGGGATCAAGTTACCTTGATTTCTATTGTATAAAGAGATAAATTTTTAACATTTATGGTCAGTTGGTTTTCAAAAAAGGGTTTAAAGCTACTCAATTAAAGATAAATGCAATCTTTTTATCTAGAAAAATTGGATACACATAGTCAAAAAAATAAATAAGCCTGTCCCTTAGTGGATATTCGACTGAGGCTAAGTATCTAAACTACAGTTAGTAACACTGAAATTGCAAGTCCCCAACTTACGAGACAAATTTCAAAGGAGACTTGAAGATAGCAGCCTGGGAATGGTAGGTGAGGTAGGAGAGGGAACCTGAGAACTCTGGAGAGGAGAAATTGACACTGGTGGCAGAATGGTGATGAAATAGAATATGTCAAAAAAAACCAACAATGAATAGCTTTGTAATTCATGATGCTTTAATAAAGTAAAATTTTGGAAAAATAAAAAATGAACTAAAATAGATCTTAGTCTCAAGCTTTAGGAGTAAAAACTATAAGGCATTTGGAATAAAAAATAGGAAAAATGTCTTTATTTGTAATGGAAACTAATTAATTGGGTCTGTAAAGAAATATATTTAAATTTAGTAAAATTTAAAAGAATTCTCCTCAAAGGAAAATAGATTAGTAATAGATTGCAAAAACTTTATGTGAAGTATACAGCTGCTTTCCAGAGTTGCATGAAAAGTATTTAATAGTAAGAATACAAACTAATTTAAATATACAACATACATAGATAGGCATTTCCTCACTATATCACTGTATCACTCTCTTCGCCTTCATCATCGATTTGCTCGAGAGGGCACCAGTAGCATCTCCATATGTCCTGTCTCATGCTAGTAGAGCCCAAGGGCATCTGCTTGCTCCAGGAACATAAAGAGCCTCAAACCATTCCTTCAGGTCATGGGAATGATGTCTATAATGTTACTAGTATTTGGCATATCAAATACGACATGGGTAACTTGCTAGGCTCTGCCGTGCTGGTGGCATACTCTGTAGTCACCTCTTAATCCAGCATTTATAAGGAAGATATAAGGATGAAAAGTAAGCAAGCAAAAATATGCCTAATATCGTTAGTTGGTATGAGAATTGATAGTTAAAATTAAAAAATATACAGCTAAATATGTTCAAGAATGGCTAAAATACAGAAGAGTAAAACTGATGATGAGGGTATGGAGAGATCAAAATCCTAGTACAATGCTACTGGTTATGAAAAATTACTTTATTCTTACATAATAAAAATTGTTCTGGTCAGAAAATTGTTATGTGAGATTTGGTATATTTCTTCTCTGATTCATTCTGGGTCATTTTATAGCTATACCCATGTATACCATGCATTAGTAAGCAAACACAAATTATTAGTCTACAAATATCTATAGATTTCCCCCCCATAGAATTATTATCTAATGTTTCCAAAAACTTACAAATAAATTTTCATGATAGAGTTTTGTAGTATTAACAAAGTAGTATTAAATAAGGCTATACATACCATAAAAATCATTATAGCCATTCAAATATCTTCTCCAAGAAGTAAAATACTGAGGGATGTTTTATTGACACTTTGAAAACAGATAATTTGAATAGAGGGAAGATGCAAATATAACATTTGCATGCAAACTAGAACATTCATTTCACCAAAATGTGGAAAAAGTGTTTTTAGAGAAAAGTTTAAAAGTACAAATATGGACCAAAGAGATATTAGGGGGTTAGAGAACTTGCGTTGCATGCTGCAGGCCCTGGCTAATATTGGCACTGTGTATCATTGCCCCAGCACCACAAGGAGTGAACCTTGAACCCAGAACCAGGAATATGTCTTTTCTGAAACATCCAGGTGATATCCAAATACCCCTACTACAAATTAATAAATAAATAACCTTGTGAGAGGTATATCTGGCCCTGCTCAGGGTTCTACATTCAGGGATCATTCTTAAAGGGGTTAGGGGCTCAGGGTGGGAGTACATGCTGTGCCAGGTATTGAACCTTTGTGGGCTTCATACCAGGAAAGTCCCTTAGCTGCTATTACTATGGTGCTATTGAAAGGTGTACTACTTACTGTAAAGCAATCATATCAGTGCTCTCTGAGTGGACTAATGGAAAAGTAGGCTGATCCTTTATATCATTGAAACACTAAACATTATTTTTATTTACGTTTTTATTTCTTGTAAAGATAATATAATTTTTTCTAATATTTAATATGTAGATAAGAACCAGGACATTCATCTCATTTACTGTATTTACGTTTTTTTTTTGGACCACACCCAGTGATGCTAAGGGTTTATTCCTGGCTCTTCACTCAGGAATTACTCCTGGTGGTGCTCAGGGGACCATATGGGATGCTGGGATCGAACCAGGTCAGGTGCATGCAAGGTAAACTATTAAATCCAACCAACTGTGCTATTGCTCTGGTCCCCTATATTTATTTGAGAGTGGTCAATGAGACGTACTGAGAAAGGATGGACCCTTAAAGTTTAGAATATGGGATTCAATGTTATGCATCCTTATTTGTTATATCCGAATGCAGCATACTTTAAAAATTGGGAAATTGTCTTTGACAAAGGTCCATGTACTAAAAATAAATATAATGTAGAATTTTTGTCAGAATAGCAGTGACTCCATTTATAACTGTACCAAAAATAAAAAAAACAATTCTTATCTAGTTTTATCCGACAAGAATATAAATAATTAATATTTAAATAATAAACTTGTTTGGCCTTTTCGCTTTGGCTTTTGGCTCCTCAGTTTTCAGCTTTTTGGCTCCTGTGGTTTTTGGCTCCTCAGCCTTTTGCTTTTGGCTTTTGGCTTTTTGCTCTTTGGCCTTTTGCTCCTTCTTCTGGGTAGGACTCAGCTAGGGTGAGATCCTCTCTCTTTGGTGGGAGACTTAGGCTCTTTGGTATGGTCTAAGTTCGGACCAGAACTAGAGTTTGTTCATTATATTGGAGTGCTGTGGAAGAGCTTTTGTACTATTAAAAGCCTATTTGGAACTGCACAGGACTCGTGAGTTTCCGTCTGTTCCCCGGCATCCTCAGAGACATGGGGAAGAGCTGCTACTGACTCTCACTGTGCCCAGCCACTCATGAAGTGCCCAGGAGGGATGGCAGATTCTAGCCCTGGCCCACCACCCCAGCAGAGCCTCACAACAAGCCAGATGACCCCCACTCCATGAGGACCTCCATTTTCCACATCTGGACTTCTTCCTCGTCAGAACTCCATCCAGCAGACCAGCCTATCACAGCCCGGCTCACCACGGCCGCATATGGCTGCGCGGTTCATCAATAAATGCTGGATTTTGAGATGACTACAAGAGTATGCTCCCTACACGGCAGAGCCTGGCAAGCTACCCGTGTCGTATTTGATATGCCAGATACCAGTAACAATTATAGACCTCATTGCCATGACCTGATGGAATGGTTTGAGGCTTTTTATGTTCCTGGAGCAAGCAGGTTCCCTTGGGCTCTACTTGCATGAGACAGGTCATAAGGATATGTTACTGGTGCCCGCTCGAGCAAATCGAAGATAAACGGGAAGACAGTGATACAGACAGTGAATAAACTTGTTAAAATTCATTTGTACTACTATTTTTGTTAAGAAATGTGTATTGAAACTTGGCTGATTGGCAGTTCTGCATCACATATATGCTGATGTCTCCTCTCTCATTGGATATGCAATCCATCAATTTGAAGACAACTAAAATATCACTTCTATTTTACACACCTGATTATGAACATTTCTGAAGAAGAGCGTATTATTAGAGATGTGGAATGTAATTAAGACACAGCAAGGAAACTGGCAACTATCAAATATCAGAACTAGACGGAGTTCTTGTTTAATTGTGCAACTGCTTCTCTGGATTGTGAATTTTGATATTATGTGGCATTGCATGTAAGTTTCTAGGTATCTTTATCAAGACATCTGCTGTTTTCTGGTGTTCCAAGAGGTGTTTTGCCACTTACTGCACAAAGCCAAGTGTTAGAAAGTGACAATAGAAGACTGCAAGCAAAATAAAATTTCTTAAATCATTAGGTAAATGAGTCACAGATGCCTAAAATTATCTATTTATAATAGCTGACCCTTATGTGCTCGGTGGGGAGGAAAAGACATCTATTTGTCCACACATTTCTGGTATTAGTCATCTGTTGCAAGACTCTAACTTAATTACATAACTTTGAATTAGTCAAGATAATATTTATCAAATTCTTACTAAGTTATGAGTGCTAGAAATAACATACTATTTGTTGAGTGCAGTAAATCTCATAAATATATCCGATGAATTTTTACAACTCTTATTGTAGGTATTATAGGTTGTGGTAAATTGTATGATTTCATCTTTTCTTACAACTGCATAGTTATCCATTGTGTTTATCCACTCTTCTGTAATTGAATATTTGGGTTGTTTCCATATCCCAGGTATTATAGTAGGCACTGCAATAGGAATAAGTGTTGCAGGACACCTAAAAAGCCTAAAAGCCTCTGCATCTGCCCTGGATTCCCTCCTGCAGATCACTTTGTAGATAGTGGTTAGTTTAAATGTGGCAGTTTATCTCACCATGTATTCTGTACTGGCTGGTATAAATATTCTCTCATGCTACCACAATCATCGTGGGACTAGCTAGATATACCAGCATATTTGTCTGGCCACGTTGGATCTCTAAGTAATTCGACCAGAGAGAAATGCTGTTTGCCTCCAAGCAAGCAAGCATGGCTCCCCTGATAACTCAAAGGCAACTAAAATACAAAACTACCATGAAGTAGACGAGACTCTTCTGAAGGCTTGGAGAAATATTTAACTGCATTAGTATAGTCTTTGGTACAGAGATATGCCATCTCAGAAACCCCCTTCTCTACCCTACAAAGGCATATCCAGGCAGATCTTGGCTCAAGACATTAGGTGAGATGCTGGGAGAAATTACCTGAGGGCATTTGACCCTCCCTGCCAGGTGAAGTTACATTTAGCTTATAGCTCCTCCCAGCTCTGCTAGAAGGCTTTGAATTAGCTCTGGGTCCTTGTAAACAGCCAGAAGGGCTCCTGAAGTTGCTACATTTCTATAGAGCTATTTTCCTGTTTTCATCTTTAGATAGCCCAGCCCAGAATGGGCTGGGTTGGGAGTTTAGGGGGGATTTCTAGCTATAAAATAAGCTGCAAGAAGAAAGAAAGCCCCCTTTTATTGCCATTTTGGCTTCCCTTGGCGTTTTGCTCTCCTTCCTCTCCATTCTCTGTTGGGCTTCAACACATGGTGGCAGCCATCTTGGCCTACATTTGGCTGGGGCCTAGCTGGGAACCCAGAGTCTGGAGGTTTTCACTGCTTTTGGATTGTATATTGGAACCTGTGTTAGTAAAGCTCTTTTAAAACTGCATCAGATTCCTGAGTTTTCACCCATTCCCGCCGGCTTTGGAGGTAGAAGGGAACTCGCTTTTAGGCACTGTCGGGGACCCCTGAGGCATCCCCGACAAATAAGTGTGCATAAATCTTTTCAGATTAATGTTATTTTATGTTGCTATTCTTTGGGTAGCTCTCTCTCTCTCTCTCTCTCTCTCTCTCTCTATATATATATATATATATATATATATATATATCTTCTTTATTGGCCACAGCCAACATTGCTTAGATCTTACTTGTGACTTTGTGCTAATTGTGCTAAGGCGTCACTTCTGGTCAGGCTTGAGGACAACATAGGGTGCTAGGTGTACATCCTGGTCAGTTGTGCTTAAGGCAAGTACCTTTCCTTCTGTACTATCTCTTCTGCCCCATAGACTACCTCTCTGAGCTATCTTTTTTCTGTTTTCCATGGATGCTAAACCAGAAGACATTCCAACCAACACTGAGTGAGAATTCCTTTTAGCTACATCTCACCAACTGTAGCTGTTCCTAGGTTTTTACACATAATATTTTCACTGGTTTGAGAGATAAGCTGCTTTGTTATGGAAAGTTTCTGACACAATCTACAAGTGTACAATTAAACACCAGTGTGTTATTTGAGACTTCGTGAATTCTAGATTTAGTCTGGCCTGTGGAGAGGAAATAAAAGATTTCCTTAGCTTAGTTATTCACTGGTATTTTCGGATAGTTTAATCTTGCAGCTCTTCTCACTTTACACTGATGATCTTATGCATTCCCAGAATATGACCTCTTGCTCACCTCTGTATGGTCATTCTTAATTCCTGGGAAACTGAGATGAAGCCTTTTGATGTCTGCTGCCAGATGTTTCTCAGACTAGCCATTGCCATGTTGGTCTTTGTGTATGGCTGATATCAAGTTAAATCTTAGAGGTATCAGTATTTGCCAAAAACTGTCACTTGTCTTGTTCTTTTTACATGTAACTTAAACAGAAACAAGCACACTATTCACTCACTCATGATCTTAGCGATTAAAAATTTGGGTTAAAAAATACTTTAAAAAAAATGGGGGAAGGAGGGAGGGAACCGGGGATGTTGGTGGTGGGAGATGGGCACTGGTGGAGGGACGGGTGCTGAAACACTGTATGACCAAAACCCAAACATGAACTTTTTAATTGTATATCTTTATTTGTATGGAGATGGGGCACTGGTGGAGGGACAGGTGCTGAAACACTGTATGACCAAAACCCAAACATGAACTTTTTAATTGTATATCTTTTTATTTGTATATCTCACGGTGGTATAATAAAATACTTAAAAAAATTTGGGTTAAAGGTTTCGGTATTTTTTTTGTTTTCATTACTTTTCATTTTTAGTTTTCTCTCTCCTTGATTGCAAATAATCACCTTCATCATGGACTCATTTAGTCATTCACCCACACCTTGCCTTCCTGTGTTCAATGCTTTCCTTTTTATAAGGATTCATCTTTAAAAGCTCTTTTTAAAAAATATAGTTATTTCTTTAAAAGATTATTACAATAGTACGTTGAGGAATTTGGCAATAGGACTTCAAATTATGAATGAGAAAAGAAGCTACAACTAAAGACTTAATAGAACTTAACCATTTTTGTTTAATAAAATAGCGAGTCCATGTTGAATTTAACTAAGAACTTTGAAGAGACTACAAACATATTAGTGGAACAAAACCAAAATCATGAGTCTTAATTAGGATAATAACAGATATAGATGAACAATATTTGCACCCTATACATTTTTGTTTCGGTATTAATAAAACAAAATTTTAATTGCCAAAGTTTAAGCCATCAAACCACATATCAAACAAGAGGCTTTCAGCCACACAACTTAGATTAATCAACTTGTTCTAACATTCCATGAGCAAAATATGTATACTCACTTTAAATTTTTATGCCAAGGGGCGGAGGCGAAGGCACAGAGGGTAGGGTGTTTGCCTTGTACCAGTGTTTGATTTTGCGACATCCTGTATGGTCTCCTCAGCACCACCAGGAGAAAATCCTGAGTGTAGAACCAGGAGTAACCCGAGCATTGCAGGGTGTAACCCAAAAAACAAACAAAAAAATTATGCCATTTAAACTATTAATGTTTTGTATAAATCTGCATAAATTATTGAAAGTAAATGCATAAGTATTATCATGATGCAATTTGTTCAGTTTATTACAATTTTGCTAGGATAATTTTTTTAATAAATAAAAGGGGATGTTTTCTACCTGTCTGGTCTTATTTTTTTTAAATTTCTTGAGAATTGCTCTATTTTGTTCGAATAAACTCCACCTACCTTGGAACTCTTTTTACAGAGGAACTGGTGCTGTGATGTCTAATCTGGGCTTCTTCGAGAGTTTTCCTGTAATCTGATCTGAGAGCATTCTTCTCTGCTATCAGAAGTTTAATATGGAGGCTAATCCAGCTCCTCTGCCTAGTAATCCAAGTTGCTTTCTTTACTTTAGCTTCCTTTCCACACCTCAGCTAAACTTTTGAAAATTGTGGCATTTGTCTTAACTTTTTTCCAATTTCCATGTGAGTTGCTTCTACTCTTTCAGATTTTACAATTTTTATCAACACCTTTATTTTTATCATGATCACTATCCATCATCATCAATTTTTTTTGTTTTGGTTCTATTCTTTTTTAGGTAGGGGATTAGCTTAAAAGATGTAAAAGTAAATAAAGTTCTATTTGTTTTTCTTTCAGCCTCTTTTTTTCCTTTTTATACTTTAAGAAACCCAATATTATGAGTTCCAAGTGATGTTATTACATTTTTAAATGTACATAATGCCTATAAATAATAGCTAAAATATATCAAAATACAATACACAAAGCTTATTGTATACCTAGTATACACTTAGCAGTGTTCAAAGTTGTTTACAAGTAATCCTTCCTTGACTTTGAAAACAGCCCTATGAGAGAGGGCTGTTTTTTTTTATAACTATTTTATTTGTTTTCTGTTTCACTTTGAAGCCTAGCCAAAAAAAAAAAAATCAGAGCTTAATTTTGGATCTATATTCAGGGGGAACTCCTTGAAGTTCAGTTCTAAAATTGGGGTTAGAACTTAAAAATTTGACACGAAGTCACAACTCTGCTAAAGCTGGTGTTCAAAGAAAGGTCTCTGACTCAGGAACTTGTTGTCTGGTATACAATGCTTTTAATCACTGTGATTTTACACACTCTTTGGTAGCATTGACTAAATTAATTAATTAATTAATTTATTATTTATTTATTTTTGCTTTTTTTGGGGTCACATTGGCAATGCTCAGGGTCACTCCTGGCTCTTCACTCAGGAATTACTCCTGATGGTGCCCGGGTGATCATATGGGATGCCAGGGATTGAAACTAGGTCGGCCGCATACAAGGCAAATAACCCTACCCACTGTGCTATCACTCTGGTCCCTATTTTTAATTAATTAATTAAAAACAAACTGAGTCATACATCTTGGTGGTGTTCAGAATTACTCATTATTCTGTGCTCAGAGGTCACTTCTGGTAGGCTCAGGGGACAATACAGGATGCCAGAGATCAAGCCAGGGTTGGCTTTGTGTGAGCCAAGTCCTACTCACTATATTATCACTTTGGCCACTGAAATTATTATTTTTAAATATTCAAAATGTACTGGTGTTTTCATCAACTTTTTTCTCTCAATATGTATTTTTGAAATCTGTGTAATGGTTTGAGGCTCTTCATGTCCCTGGAGTGAACAGATTCCCTTGGGCTACACTAGCATGTGACAGGGACAAATGTAGATTTTACTGGCACCTGCTCGAGCGAATCGATGAACAATGGGAAGACAAGTGATACAAGTGGAGTGATATATATATATATATATATATATATATATATATATATATATAAAATCATTGATAGACATTTGTTTCTGTTTTGCCAGAAATATCTTTCCTAAGTATTACAAGCTGTGCTGCAATGAATGTTGCTTATGCATACACATCTCTTTGCAATTATGCCTGTTTGTCCAGTGTCTCTGTCAAGATATAAGATGAAAGTATAAAGTAAATTTAAATTATTCTTACTGATATTTAACTAACCTATATTTTTTGTTTTATTTTTGTTTTGATCCGCATGAAGTGCTTAGGGCTTACTCTTTTGCACCCAGGGATCGCTCCTGGCAAGATTTGGGAGTTGATATGAAGTTCCATGGATTGAAACTGAGTTGGCCTACTGCAAGTGAAGTGTCCTACCGACTGTATTATCTTTCTGCCCCCTAACATATATTATTCTAAGCCATTGCTGAACTTTGTATTTTTTGAAAAACACTTAGTTACATCCCCAAGAGAAACCAAGGGCTATAATTTTGTGGAGTGATTATTATCTATTAAAACACATATACAAAATAGATCAATACAGAGATATTAATATTTTATTAAATATAGGCCATCCATCTCCAAACATATTATTTTTCAACTTTTCCACGAGATTGGAGACCACTCCTACTTTAATGTATGGATCCACTTATTTAACCTGTCTTGTGTTGTAAAGAAAAAGAGAGCTGAAAATATCATTTGGAACCACAATTTTTAAAAGCAGAGTATCAGAAGAAATCTGAAAATAAATCAGATTGGATAAATATATTACTTGAGAGCTTGAAATCAATTCAGTGGAAATGGGGACTTGACAGAGCAATTTTATTTAAGAACTAGAAGACTTTTCATAGTTATACCACAATTGATGCACCTTAATGACATGAGTTAAATTAACTATTAATTATTTATTATATATGTTCCTCTTTTTTATAGGATTAAATATCCTGAGAAGCTATTCATCCAGATGGATCTTGTGAGTTTTTTACTGTCTTGGCAGAGATGAGACTTGGCCTGCTTTCTATACAGTTAATTTTAAATTGTTCATGCATTTTGTTCACTTATTCAATCTACATTTATTGAGCATTTAGTTTGCCAAGCACTGAACTACTAAACCAGACTCTTGGGATAATGGATTAGGCCAAACACTCAGTTCACATGATTTCACATAAAATAAAGCAATTTTTTCTTAAGCTTTTGAAACACTGTCAGGCAACACACAAAATAAATCATGGGTTTTACAATCAAACTGTATTCAGAACTGCTTGATAGAAATAATGATGACCATGATCCTGGATTTATCAGCATGATCTTGGTTTGTTGTAATTTCATAATTTACTATAAAGCAAATTTATTCAATATGTAGCTAAATACAATTTATTTTTTATACCTTTGTAATACATTTCATTTAAATGCATAAATGATGAAATCTCCTGTTAAACACATGTTGCAATATTTATATAAAATGTGAATGCCTAATGTTAAAGAATGTTTAGGAGCAAATTTAGACCTAGACTATGACAAAAATGAAACTTATTTCCTTTAAAACTAGATTATAATGACAAGAATATGAAAGTAATGATTTCTTGAAAACTCAGCCCTCCAGCCATTGTATTGTTGGTGTCTAACTCTGTTTCTTAAGGTATAACAAGCAGCAGCAATCCAATGGTTTACTTAGTGCCAGTTTTTTCCAAGTATGTGAAGTCCCTCTAGTTCCTTTTCTTTAGGAAACAAAGATTCCATGCACCGGAGTTATACCTCTTTAAAGAGAAAACAAAAAAGAAAAAGAAGGAGCAAGTTGAAAAGGCAGAGACGCGAAAATGAGGCAGGAAAGTGAGGAAAACGCAGAGAGCCAGGGTGAAATAATTTATAATATTCTCAGCTCTTAACTAAAAATAATTTGCAAAGAGCATTCAGAACACATGAAGAGGCTAGTAATTAGTTATTTTAGAGTCCTTATACTTTATTGTGGAACAATTTGATTAAAATTAATTTTATTACCATTTCATGGCCTCATATTTGTTATAATCATTTGTTAAAAAGAAGCAAATGGACAGCCTCTGAGCATCCCTGCTTTTTTGTTGGCTATTAATTAATTAATTAATTAGAATTTCATTATACCACCTTGAGATATACAATTACTAAACTGTTCATTTTAGGTTTCAGTCATACAATGTTCCAGCATTCATCCCTCCACCAGTGTACATTTCCCACCACCAATGTCCCCTGATTCTCTCCCCGCTCCCCAGCCTGCCTATATGGCAGGCACTTTGCATCCTCTCTCTCTCTCTCTCTCTCTCCCGTGTTCTCTTACATTGTGGTTTATATATATATATATATATATATATATATATATATATACATATATATGGGTTATCATGAAAATCCATTTAACTAAACTAAATTCAATGCTCAGTTCTAGTGTGGTATTACCATTTATAACAATTATTAGCACACTTCCTTTCTCTATCTTACCTAACATCTGACTCCCACACATTTGCAGTTGATTCCACCCACTGACAAGACCATGTCATGTTTCATGTTTTGCCTAGTCTTGATTATTAGTATCACCTTTTTAAAAATTTATATATATATGTATAAATATATATATATATATGCTGCAAATGAATGCAGTTATTCTATATCTGTCTTTTTCCCTCTGGCTAATTTCACTCAGCAAGATCCTCTCCATTTCCACCAATTTATAGGCTAATTTCATAACTTAAATTTTCCTAACAGCTGCATAGTATTCCATTGTGTAGATATACCATACCATAGTTTCTTTTTCAGTTATCTGTTCTCGGGCATTCAGGTTGTTTCCATATTATGGCTATTCCGGAACAATGCTGCTCTTGACATAGACGTGCAGATGGTGCTTCTGCTGTGTGATTTGGGCTCAGAGTATATATTACCAGGAGTTGTATTGTTAGGTCAAATGGGAGCTCAATTTCTAGATTTTGGAGGAATGTCCATATTGTTTTTCAAAAAGGCTGTATCAGTCTACATTCCCACCAACAGAGGATGAGATCCCTTTTTTCTCTTCATCCATGCTAGCAGTGGATGTACTTGCTCTTTTACATATGTGCCTTTTGGTCTTTCACATTTCTTCTTTGACAAGTTTCTGTTCATTTCTTCTCCCCATTTTTTGATGGGGTTGACTGTTTTCTTCTTATAAAGTTCTGCCAGTGTCTGATGTATCATGGATATTACCCCTTATCACACGGGCTTTGGGTAAATATTCTTTCCCACTCTGTGGACTGTCTTTATATCTTGGTCACTGTTTCTATAGAGGTTGAGAAGCTTTTCAGTTTCATGTAGTCCCATATGTTTATTTTTGCTTCCAAGTTTTTGTTAGTTCTGTTTCCTCTTTGAAGATGCCTTAGGCCTCAATATAGTGGAGGATTTCTCCTGTTTTCTTTGGTGTATTTTATGGATTCAGATTTGATCACTTCCTCACATGACATCCTGTTATTCATCGATTTGCTTGAGCGGGTGCCAGTAACATTGCCATTTGACCCTATCATGTGCCAGTGTAGCCCAATAGCATCTGGTTGCTTCAGGAATACGAAGAGCCTCAAACCATTCGTTCAGGGTCTTGATGAAGAAGTATGACCATCTTGTAGGTGAGCGACCACATGATTTTTTTGATATTCCATGGGATCTGGTGGGTAAAGACTCTAGTCCAGCAGTTCGTTCCAATCGCATTACAAGTCCAGCCCATCTAATTTTCGATGCCTTGGCAAACAAGACAGCGTCCCTGATTCTGGAATAGCGACGAAGGTCGGAACTCTGGATTCCATTTCTCACTTGAGTGAGGCGTGATATTCCAGCATAGCTCTTTTGATTCCTCTCTAGGAGGCCCGAATAGCATTCTCATCATGCTTTCGTAGGGCCCAGGTCTCTAAGGCGTATGTTAATGCAGGGAGAAAGGTGAAGTCGAAGAGATATGCCCAGAGCAAGAGGTTCTTTGTCCTTTTAGCTATTTCTTTGATGCCTTTGAAGGCATTCCATGCTGTGATCTTCCTCCTGCGCAGTCTCAAGTTTTAGGTCATTCATCATGTTGACTTCTTGACCTAGGTACTCATAATTGTTGCATTCAGAGATGTTTGTTCCACTGAGAGTTAATGGGGCCTCAGGAACTAGTTCATTTTTCATGAACATAGTTTTCTTTAAATTCAGCTGTAGACCTATCTTTCCACATTCTCGGTCAAAGTCAGTCAGCATCTGTGCCACTTGGCTAATGTTTGGTATTATTAGAACGATGTCATCAGCAAATAGGGAGGTGGTGTAGTTGCCGACCATCTATCTTCACTCCCATTCCTTCCCATTCTAATTGTCGCATGATGTTCTCAAGGGTGGCGCTGAAGAGTTTTGGTGAAATGGTATCACCCTGTCGAACCCCTCTTTTGACATCAATGATCACTTCTTTATAGAATGGTGCGATCCTGGTGGTGAATCCGTAATACAGCTCACGAAGGATCTTGATGTATTGGGTTTGAACACCCTGTTTTGCTAGGGCTTCGATGACTGCTTCAGTCTCCACAGAATCAAAGGCTTTCTGTAAATCAATGAACATGAGACAGAGTGGCATCTTGTACTACCTACAAACTTCAATGAGCTTGGTTACTGTGTGGATATGGTCGTTGTGCTGAATCCTTTTCGGAAGCCAGCTTGCTCGCATGGTTGTCCTTCATCTAGTATTATGCCAATCCTGTTCAGAATGACTCGTGTAAACAGCTTGTAGATGACCGGACAATAAGAGGATGAGGCAATAGTTGCCAATGTTGTGAATGTCTCCCTCCTTGAACAGTAGAACTGTCCTGCTGGTTTTCCATTGGGAGGGTACCTTGCATTCGGACAGGTAGCATGTGAAGAGCCGAGCTAGTGTATTGATGAGTACCAATGGCAGATTCTTCAGGTGTTTGGGTCTGACTTTGTCTGGGCCTGGTGCTGTTCCCTTCTTTACCTACGTGATGGCATATTGGATTTCAGAAGGGAGAACGTTGGGAATGAGATATCCATCCTGTGGAATTTGGTATGTGGGCAGGTGAATGTGGCTATCAAAGAGATTTGCGTAGAAGTACTGGACAATCTTCTCCATTGCCTTTCTGGAAGATGTGATAGATCCATCAGGGCATCGGAGGGCAGTCATCTTGGTCTTATAGGTGGCAAAGGATAGGCGGGCAGTGCGAATGCTTTTCCCGGCTTCTGCTGCATCTTCCAGTATTTCTGCTCTTCTGTCTTTGAGGTCTTCTTTTATCGCTTCTCTGCACCATTTAGCAAGCTTGGACATTAGCATTTGGTATCCTGAGGCTCACGCCTTGCCACGTTGGCGAATGAGCTGGAGAGTTTCTGAAGACGGGGCGTTCTTTTGTGTCTTTCTCTCTCTTGGCTTCTTCGCACAATCATGGAGGTGATGAACCAGTCGGTTGCATTCTTCATCAATGTCGTCAATGATGGTATCTTCCCATGTTGCTGCAATGGTGCCAAAGAGTTCCCAGTTGGTGGTCGTTCTGGGAGTTCTCTTCTTAAACTTGGCAGCCTTTTCTCCCCATTGCGGGAAGTAGAATTTTGCACGAAGGAGACGGTGGTCCGATCCTGTTTGGAATTTGGGGACGACAGCAACATCGGTCAGACAAAACCGTCGATTGAAATGATGTGGTCTATTTCATTGTGGAACTGTCCACCAGGAGATTCCCATGTCCAACGTTTCAGCTTTCTGGAACTGTGAGTTCCCATGAATAGTCTTGGTGGACATGATGAACTCAGATAGTCTCTCACCCTGTTCGTTCCATTCTAGGCCATGAGTCCCGATGTGGAGTTCTTCAGCCAATCTTCTTGGTCCTATCTTGGCATTAAAATCACCGACTATGATCTTGTAAAAGGTGTGATCTTTTTTATAGGACTCCTCCAATTCCATGTAGAATTTCTCAATTTCATCTTCTTTGTATGTGGATATTGGTGGATAGACAATGAAGATAGAAATTGCTGGCAGTGGGCCACATCTCTTCAAGTGTAATCGTCCTATTCAGTTTGTTAGGCATTCAAATGAATCAATGTTTTCAGCCATGTTTGTGTTGACAAGGACACCAATGCCACCGATGCCTCTTTCGTCACATGTTCCAAGGAACAATTCTTCTCCGGTGTCAAATACAGCATGGTGCAATCTAAATATCCCTGACCTTGTCTGGGCCTGGTGCTGTCAAGAGAGTTAGTATAAGTCAAGAGAGGTAGATATTTAGATTGAATTTACCCATATAGGAATACCTATATGGGTAAATTCAATCTAAATATACTGAGGTTTATAGTTGGAAAATATTGAAACCAAGGTGTAAATAATTTAGAACCAAAATAACTCACCACTCTAATGTCAGACTGTCTATTGTTTTTATAGAAGAAACAAATCCCTTAGCCTAAACATATTCAAAAGGCTTATAGGAAGGAAAAACAGTCCCTCATTAGCAATACAAAAACTCAGGGTTAGCAGGTAGAGTGTAATTAAACAACTCATATGTGGAGAAAAAATTCTTAAATTTTTTGAATATTTTATCATTAATTATGGTAGTAGATTTTTTTCCTGAAAATAGGTCCTATACTATTCCCATGGGGAGACAGAATAATCCTCCTTATCCCAATGTTGCAATCACCATGTGACTATGTTTTGCTATGTGGCAATATGAATTATGTTGATTTGATCAATTTAAGGGCTTTTATATGGGAGATTTGGTACATAAAAGAAGGGTGCTGTGTAACCAAGAGGGTTCTTACAAGTGTCAGAGTGAGATAGAAGTGAGAATATAAATGTGATCATGGATGTAGAATTAGGAAATGCTGTGTTGTAGGCTCTAAAGATGAAGAGAACGAAAAGATGAAAGAATTGTAAGCCATATAAAGAATTGATGTCTAAAGCTGATTCGATTGGCACCTTTGACCTCCGTCTAGAGGGGGTTAGTTTCAAAGAATGAGAAACACATAATGCAGCAAAGCACACAGACTGCCTGATATTAGAGCCACCGAGGCAGTGTAATTGGTGGCATAGGCAGGTCCTTCATTCAATGTGGTATCACTGTCCTCCCCAGGTTCCCGACATATGAATTGTTAAGTCAAGAGAGAATTAAGACAGTTAGCATGTCAAAATTCAGTGGGTATAATAGGAGCAGAGACTAGGATATTTAACATAATGCATTAGCTAACACTTTTATAGTATACAGTAAGATCCTGGATCATATTCCGTCTTTCTTAGGTTGCCTTCTATATCTAGAAGACCCCATTTTTTTTCTATTTTTTCCTGGTACACATTCCACTTCCCATTTATTTTGAAGATCTAACTGATTTTGCCCAGGGAACTAGTCTGACTTTGGGCTTGGGTATTTGTTAGGGGTGTGGACTCCTACAATGGAAAAAGAAGCAAAGAAGCACATTGTTGCTTCCTTGGACTTTTATAAGAAAGTTACTGTTCCTCCTCAACTTTGATTTACCCTTGTGAAAAGTCTCTAAGTCTTTTTAAATTATTGATTTAAAGAAAACCTTTGATTCTGTGGAGACTGAAGCAGTCATCGAAGCCCTAGCAAAACAGGGTGTTCAAACCCAATACATCAAGATCCTTCGTGAGCTGTATTACGGATTCACCACCAGGATCTCACCATTCTACAAAGAAGTGATCATTGATGTCAAAAGAGGGGTTCGACAGGGTGATACCATTTCACCAAAACTCTTCAGTGCCACCCTTGAGAACATCATGCGACAATTAGAATGGGAAGGAATGGGAGTGAAGATAGATGGTCAGCAACTACACCACCTCCGCTTCGCTGATGACATTCTTCTAATAGCACCGAACATTAGCCAAGAGGCACAAATGCTGGCTGACTTTGACCGAGAATGTGGAAAGATAGGTCTACAGCTGAATCTAAAGAAAACTATGTTCATGAAAAATGAACCTAGTTCCTGAGGCCCCATTCACTCTCAATGGAACAAACATCTCTGAATGCAGCAATTATGTGTACCTAGGTAGAGAAGTCAACATGATGAACAACCTAAAACCTGAGCTGCGCAAGAGGAAGAGAGCAGCATGGAATACCTTCAAACGCATCGAAGAAATAGCTAAAAGGACAAAGAACCTCTTGCTCTGGGCACATCTCTTTGACTCCACTGTTTTCCCTGCATTAACATATGCCTCAGAGACCTGGGCCCTATGAAGGCAAGATGAGAATGCTATTCGGGTCTCCCAGAGACCTCGAAAGAGCTATGCTTGGAATATCATGCCTCACTCAAATGAGAGAAGGAATCTTGAGTTCTGACCTCTGACGCTATTCCAGAATCAGGGACACTGTCTCGTTTGCCAAGGCATCAAAAATCAGATGGGATGAACATGTAATGTGATTTGCAGATGACCGCTGAACTAGAGCTGTACAGACTGGATCCCATGGGATGTCAAAAGGTTACATGGCTGCCCACCCACAAGATGGTCAGACTTCCTTGTCAAGACCCTGAAGGAACGGTTTGAGGCTCTTCATATTCCTGAATCAACCAGATGCCATAGGGTCCAACGGAAATGTTACTGGCGCCCGCTCGAGCAAATCGATGAATAATGGGATTCAAGTGATCAAGTGATCAAGTGAACTGAAGAATAAGAGGCATATGCTCTTCTAAGATAGGAAGTTACAGAGTAATTGAAAAATGATTCACAAAGTGCTCTTTTTGTATATACGCTGTATATTATACCCATCAGTTTTAATTCTGTTATTAATGAACGAATTCCTATTTTTTAAAAAAATTAACAAAATTTTCCTTGTATATATATTTTATATAATTAGAGATATAGTATTTGCCCTGTTTTTATTTTTATTTTTACAGTTCTACATTTTTTAATAATTGATACCAATTTTAGAAACAATTTTCTGTATCAACATCCTTATACTGGACATTTCCATTATTACATATTCTCAAGACTGATATCAATGAAGTTTGTCAGTATATGGAAGACTCAACCAGACAGGCCTTCATGAATTTTGTTGTTATTACTATTATTATCAATATTATTATTATTACTATTATTATTGCTTTTGGGTCACACCCAGTGATGTTTAGTGGTTACTCCTGATTAATTGCAATCAGCAATTAATACTGCCAGTGTTCTGGGGACCATACTCAGTTCTTGTCTAATCTTATTAGTCCCAACTCTTAATGTCAAATTGGTTTCTTCTCTATGTTACCTACCCTCTGCTCCTCACACGTTTTTGGTAGATTCCAACCCCTAGCCTGGCCTTGGATAGTAGTCTCTTACTATTTTTTTCATATCCCACAAATGAATGCAGTCATTTTTTATCTGTCCTTTAACTTCTGACTAATTTTACTCAGCATGATGCTCTCAGGTCCATCCAGTTAGAGGAAAGTATCAAGACTTCATTTTTTTTTCTAACAGCAGCAGTATTCCATTGTGTAGATATACCACAGTTTATTTTTTATATAGTCATCTATTCCAGGCATTGAGGTCATTTCTACATTTTGGCTAATGTGAAAAGTGCTACAATGAACATTAGCAGTTCAGATGATGATTCTGCTGTGTGTTTTTGCCCCCCAGGGTATATTCCTAGGAGTGGTTTTGCTGGGTCAAATGGGGGCTCAACTTCTAGATTTTGGAGGAATGTACATATTGTTTCCCAAAAAAGATTAGACCAGTCTGCATTCTCAACACAATGAATTAGAGTCCCTTTCTCCGAACATCCATGCCAGCACTGGTTGTGCTTGTCCATTTGGATGTGACAGTCTCTGTGGTATGAGATACCTCATTGTTGCTTGATTTGCATCTATCTTCCTGATGAATAGTTAAGAAGAGCATTTTTTATGTCCCTTGGTCATTTGAATTTCTTCTTTACCATCAAAAGAGACAACAGTCAAAGGATGACTATGTAGAAATTTAGCAACTGTTAATTAGCATTTTCTTATCTTTCTTATTCACGATCACGATCTTCCCGTTAATCATCTATTTGCTAGAGCGGGCACCAGTAATATCTCAATATGTCCTGTCACATGCTGTAGAGCCAAGGGCATCGGCTTGGTACAGGAACATAAAGAGCCTCAAACCATTATATTAGGTCATGAGAATGATCTAATATAATTGTTACTGGCATTTGGCATATCAAATACAACACGAGCAGCTTGCTAGGCTTGCCGTGCGGGAGGCATACTCTATAAACACCTCCAAATAAAGCCTTTATTGATGAACCGCGGGCCGCTATGCAGCGCGAGCCGGGCTGTGATGGACTGGTCGGCTGGGTGGAGTTCTGATGAGAGGGAAGTCCAATGTGGAAAATGGCGGCGCCCATGGAGTGGGTGGGGGGTCGTCTGGCTTGTTGTGAGGTTCTGCCAGGGTGGTGGGCCAAGGCTGGAACCCACCATGCCTCCCGACTGCCTCATGAACGGCTGGGCACAGAGAGCAAGGAACCGCTCTGCCCCATGTCTGAGAGTCTCTGGACCAGCATACCTGGGCCGGATTGAGGAAGAAACTGCTCCAGGGTGGGTGTCGATGATCCGGGCTGTGATGGGCTGCCGACCAGCCCATCTTTCTTATTAGTGGGGAGAAAAGAATGCCTCTGATATTTTAGCTGCAAAATTTGTGTCAATAGATTTATTTTGAGCAGCAATACTCAGTAGTTTTCAAAGTGAAGTGGTGTAATGGCACCTGTGTAAGAAAGAGGAGAGAAAGCCAGAAAGAGACTCAAATTATTCCTTCCAAAGGACCAATTAGTTAAAGAGAACAATTGCTCATTTGGAATTAGAATGATACAGCTGGAGCAGAATAGTGGAGTGCCAGGTGAACTTAGTTTGTTAGTTTAAACCTCTCCCACTACAAAGGCCCCCGACAGAATAGATAATGGGAGTATTGGGGATGGGAGATAATAGCAGATAAAAGGAAGTCTCCAGCCCTCTCTCTCTCTCTCTCTCTCTCTCTCTCTCTCTCTCTCTCTCTCTTTCTCTTTCTCTATCTGTGCCCTATAGCCAGGCTGACTGCAGAAAAAAAGGTAAGTCTCATGAATGTCCTGAAAGATACTGAGCAAAGGATCTCTCTCATCTTTTATTAACCGACGTTATTTCTTTCACATTCAATTAACCATGTATGTATTTGACACTCTTCAGTTACTCAAAGTCATACAAACAAAATAGATAAAGGAATCCGGTTATATTTATTTTGTATTTATATTGCAATTATCCTAACCTTTCACCTTGACATTTTTTCAGGGAAATTATATAAGTAACTCCCTAAAATATACTTGAATAATTATATAACTCCCTAAAATTCCCTCAAAACCGAAAAAATATTTTCAGTTTTGCATCATTTGTATCTAGACAAACTTCATTGTCAAATCTATCATCAAATCTATCATCTCTCTTCTAATTCATCATCTGAGCCCTATCAGTACTAAGTTCTAGCATTTTTACTTCTCTGAAACTCTTTGAAATATCTACACTACTCATCATTTCTGTAAACTTCAATTTAGTCTAAGTTGCTGCTACAACTGCTTCCCTTCCATGCATTTTCTATAACATATTAACTAGAATGATCTTTTCTTTTCTTTTCTTTTTTGGGTCACACCCGGCAATGCTCAGGGGTTACTCCTGGATCTTTGCTCAGGAATTACTCCTGGTGGTACTCGGAGAACCATATGGGATGCTGGAGATTGAACCCAGGTTGGCTGCGCAAGGCAAGTGCCCTACTCGCTGTGCTATTGCTTCAGCCCATAGAATGATCTTTTCATAGTACAAATATGACTATTATATTTCCAGGTTAAACACCACTGCTCTATGGATAAAAGTAATACTGCTTCATATACCCTGTTTTTATTTGTTTCCCTGGACCTTGACTCCAGTGTCAGTGCACATTTTACTTGTATTACTTGTATTCCTGTTCATCAATTTGCTCAAGTGGGCACAGTAACATGTCTATAAGTCCTGTTGCATGTTAGTGTAATCCAAGGGCATCTGCTCACTCCAGAAGGATGAAGTACTTCAAACCATTCATTCAGGTGATGGGAATGAGGTCTATAATTGCTACTGGTTTTTGCATATCAAATACAACACAGGTAGCTTGCCAGGCTCTGCAGTGCGGGTGGGATACTCTCAGTAGTAGGCTCTCAGTTTGTGCATTTATTGATGAACCACAACGGGAAGAGATCACTTTTCTCTTGGGTGGAGCTCTGACGATCTGTGGAGTTCGAATATTGAAAATAGTTGCCCTCATGGTTTGGGTGTTGCTCTGGCTTCTTGTGAGGCTCTATGGGGATGGCGGGTCAAGGCTAGAACCCGCCTTCTCTCCCGAACGCCTTATGATCAGCCGGGCATAGGGAGAGCTGGTAGTAACTCTGCCCCGTGTATATGTGTCATCTGTCTCTCTCTTACATTTTACTATCATCTTTAAAAATATCACACATTTTCATACAATATCAGATCTCTGTGGCATAAGGATGTCTATAGATGCTTGGAGACTCTCATATTTCCTTGAAATTCTATATATTAAGAGTCATCTTTTCATAGATTCTTATAACTAGATCAACACCAACTCACAAAATTATGTACTTCTCGTTAACAGCACTGAGAACAATTAAGATTTGATCTATTTGTTATGTTTGTTTAAATGATTGATTATTTAGCTAGGATATCTGAAAAAATACAAAGTATTCTACTCTGTTTCATATTTTTTAATATATTCAGTAGACAGAGTCCTAATCAGGTAATCACTAAGAAACACCATTCAAGTTTTATAATCATTTTTTTTGGCGAAAATATGGTATAATATTAAATGTCCTTTTTAGGTACTTACCAAAATCTCAGTTGAGTTGGTATTTTAACAATGGTGACATTGAAAGTGTTACATTAATATATTTTTCAATACCTATTAAAAGTGGTTAATTTTTATAGGCAATGTCCCTAATCCAAATTAGTTGTATAACTTCCTGCAGATGAATAGATTTATACTTCATAATCTTATGAAGCATATGAAATCAACCATTCCACTCTAGATTGAACTTATAAATACACAGAAAAACAACCCCAGAATGTAGGTATAGTGAATCCCATATATTTAATTAGTTTAGCTAAAATTCCAAATTGAATTATAGTGAATTCTGTCCATCATTTTCCTCTGTAAGAAAACATGCTTCTTGTTTCTTTTAATATCAGTTTTCTGTGTATTTCCATTTCTTGTGTGAATTGCAATGAACGACTAACTAGGTACTAGGTAGGCTAAGTCATTGGGAAGAGACGATGAAAAGCCAAAGAAAGGAAGGATTTAAGATTATTTCTACTCTCTTAATAGGCAGCTTCCCTGCTGATATTCCCTACTTAGTTCCTGTTCATGGCACAAAATGCTCAGTGAAGGGTTACATATCCCTTGGATCTCCTTTAGTTCTTCTTCCATTATATATTGTTTGCCTTGGGAATTCAGCAAATTCATGTCTTGCTTCTTTAGTCTTAGCCTGTGTGTGACACTGTCTTCCCCACTGTTGCTAATACATAGGTTAGTTCGTGATCTGTTATTTCTCAACTATGCTAATGTGTTTATTCCCGTCTTCTGCACTTAATTCTTTATTTGAAGTACTTATATTGATTTATTTTTCCTGCTGGTTAGGCCTTCACTAATGCTTTTTAAAAATATGTCCTGTGGGCCTGGAGGCGATAGTCCAGCGGGTAGGGCATTTGCCTTGCAAGCAGCCAGCCCATGCTGGCCTGGGTTCGATCCCCGGCATCCCATATGGTCCCCGAGCACTGCCAGGAGTAATTCCTGAGTGCAGAGTCAGGAGTAACCCCTGAGCATCGCTGGGTGTGAACCAAAAAGCAAAAAAAATATATATATATATATATATATATATATATATATATATATATATGTCCTGTATCAGGGTTAGTTCCAGAGAACAGATTCTCAAGACAAATTTAAAGCTTAGATATCTTTATTCAGCTTGAACACACAGTGTAGAACTTCTTTTATGTGGAAAAAAGGGACACTATAATTAATATGTCTCATCAATTGGCACAACAGTTACTTAAATTATATCCTGGTTTATTTGGAATGATATGCCAGTTGAATGCTTGGCTTTGGGAAAACAGTAGTGATTGCACTTGACTACAAACTTGAGATGACTTTGTGATTGTGCTGTACTGTTTACAAAATGAAAATGATAAATCTGAGCCTTAAACTATTTGCTCAAAGGAAAATCAGACAATTGGAAAGATGCATGAAATTTTACAGTTTTCTAAGCAATGAAAGATTCTTAGAATTTTTGTTATTAGGGAAAAATCATGGTTGATGATTAGAATCACATGTAGTTTTATGCAAGTTGAAAATACAAAGGGACCATTTTCTTACCTCAATATTAACACATTAATGAAAATAAAGTTGACTTCTGAGAATTTGCATGGGGGATACTTGAGAAGATACAGTTGAATATGAGAACCACAAGAACATATATACAAATTTCAATGACCAACAGTTCGCATAACTGTGTCTGATTATAAATTTTTCATCTGAAGAAATTTCCTTGAAAGAGATGGGTACTTTTTCCTATAATAAATATTATTCCTACATTAAGCAATTAGTAATCATAATGATTAGAGGGATGCTTGATATTCCAAAACCTATGGAGATGTTCCATTGTAAACTTTAGATTACAGAAATGCTTGTGAAGTGAATTGATTTCAATAAGAAAAGAATAGGGGTGACAGAGTGCACACACAAGTCACTGGTATAGACAAGGTGAGCTTGATTACTGAAATGAGCAGGAAGAGTTGAGTGGCACCAGAGATTTTTTTTTGCCCTATAGAGTTCTATTATTGTAGTTTATTAATAATATTTTCTTAGAGAATCAAATTTAAGATCAGTCCAATAGAAAATATTTGACCTATGTAATAAAAAAACACTGAATGTGATTTGAAATCCTCTACTCTAAGACAAATAGCTACAACCATGTGCACTGATGGATGTAAACTAAGCTATGGTAATGACTTTGCCTTAAATATATTCATTGTATCACTCTCTTGTGATACTGTCTTGTACACACACACTCAAAACAATGTGTATATGAATTTTCTGTCCTTAAAACAGGAAAAATTGAAATAAAGTTAAAAAATTGGGATGTACCGTTTTACTTTCTATGTTCCTTTTCCTTAAATAAACATTTAAGAAAATAAAGCATGAGTAAAATCAAAGAATTCCCTTTCTTCATGAAAAAAGACTATCAGTGTGACTTCAAAGTATTATTTAAAGTCCTATCTCTTTTCTAATTTTCCTTATGTAAGTTAGTTTTAAATATAACAATATTTAAAGAACTCACATTTACAGAAAGAATTATCTTACATGTAGTCTATAAAAGAAGTCATCAGTGACTATACTACACCCCAAATTAAAGTCTACTGAGGACAAATTCTTAATATGTTTTATAAGTATTTAAAGCTCACTCAGGTTTTAAATACATATTGAAATAAAATTTTGTTTAGACAAATATTCAAGTTTAAACACAGCATTTTAAAAGTATGCTGAACAAGTGTAATAGGAAGCCATATCACGCTATATTTTTGTGGTGCTAAATATTGAACCTAGGGCCTAAAATTTCTTTTTCCTGAAAAACAAAGTTTGTCAGGAAACTTTCTTTTCCTGAAACAAGAGAGCTCATGAATTCAGAGTCTAAGGAGAGAGCCAGGGCCCCTCAAAGAAGAACTAAGGATGATGCCACAACTACACACTTCAAATAATCTACCAAGTATTTTTTAAAAGCATCTCTGTTAATCTCATTGAATAAACTTGTAAAAGAAAAGAATAAAATATCCATGAATTCGGGAATATTAAGATCATAATTTCTTTTTTAATTTTAAACAATGTAATTGAATCACCATGAGATCACTTTGAATCACCATGAGATACACATTTACAAAATTGTTCATGATTGTTTCAATCATACAATGTTCCAACACCCATCCCCTCATCATTGTACATTTCCTGCCAAAGACGGGCCTGTTCCCCCCCCCACCTTGCCCACAGCCTGCCTCTATGGCAGATACTTTTCTTCTTACACTCTATTTTTATCTCTATTTCTTCCTTTTAGGAACTGAAGACACTTTTAAAAAAAATTGAATCATCATGAGATACACAGTTACAAAGTTGTTCATGATTCAGTTTCAGTCATATAATGTTCCAACATCTGTCATTTCAATAGTGTATATTTCCCACCAAGAATGTCCCTAGTTTCCCTCCTACCACTTCGATCCATCCTGGCTTTATGCAGGCACTTTTCTTCTCTCTGTGTCTCTGTCTGTCTCTCTATGTCTCTCTCTTTCTCCTTTTGTACATTATGGTTTGCAATACAGGTACTGAAATTGATGCAGGTGGACCCCAGTGGGACGCCCTCGACCGCCCTTAAAGAAACGACCACAACAGGATTCTTCTCAGAACATGCTTTACTGGAGCACTTTTAGTTTGATACTTATGATGGCGAAAGGACCCAGACCCGTTGTGCAAGCTGCTTTTATACAGTGCTGTTTGGCATGTCCGTTTCCCATTGGCTGGCACAAATGGTGTGATTCGACATGTCCACTTCCCATTGGCTGGCGCAAATGGTGTGATTCAACCTGTCCACTTCCCGTTGGCTGGCACAGGTCGTATGAGCTCGTATGAGCTGACGAAACATGCCGTGATTGGACAAAGCCCAATCATGCCACGCCAGGTACTCTGTGCATGCGTGGAAGCACAGGACCCAGCGCATGTGCAGGGCACAGGACCCAGCGCATGCGCGGGAAGGCAAAGTGGCAGTGGCGGAGTCAGTGGCGCCCAACAGACCCCACGGGTGACTTATGTGAGACTGGAAGGGGGAGAGATGGTGCTTTCTCCCCAGCTGCCTCTGCCACCCGGGACCCGCTGGGCAGGCTAAGGACTGATAAAGTCTGTGATGAGCACCTACACGTCATGGGCCTGAGCCCCACCAGCCCCAAGGTGGCCATCAAGCCACACCTGACGTTCACTTGATCTCTAGGAGCAGGAGTTGATCCCCACCACCCGAGGTTTCTCGGGGACCACGGACTCAGGCTGGAGCGAGGAATTGCTCTTTGCAGGAAAGGAAATTCACTCCTAGACCTTACCCAGGGCTGCTTTAGGGTTCTTGTCTTCCTCGAAGAAAAAGAATTTTCAGGAGTCGACGAACAGTGAAGTTAAAACAAGTTTTATTAAGGAGGTTTTAGGAGAGGGGAGGGAGAGAAAGTAAGAGAGAGAGTACACATCTCAAGAGGGGAGATGTGGGCAACACACGTGCTCAGGCACATGTGCTCAGCCACATGGTCTCAGGCAGCATGTGTGTCCATGCAGCATGTGTGCGCCGTCCTTTGGTCAGGATGGCTTTTATAGATTTCTCCCCAAGATACTCCCATATGGGGCATCAACCTATGTTGATAAGGCTGTTGGCAAGGGGGGAGTAGACTTTGGGAGTGGTCTTCTTTGAAAATCTCCTTTTCTTGACCTCTGTTCCTGCTGGATCTTCTGTCCTGGAATGTAGCCGAATTGCAGAGAAAGGTTGATCCAGCTCCCTCAGGGTCTGTTGTTGATAGCCTTATCAAGTCTGGTTCCATGTGACAACAGGTGTGACTCTGGATCGCTGAAGGACCAGTTTTATTTCTTCTTCAGGAATTTTTGTTGCCATGTGGTGCCCCCTGTCTGCCTGCCTACAACAATATGTTATCATGTATATCCCATTACATACTTTCAGCATTCAGTTCTTGTCCAAGTGATCATTTTCAAATATCATTGTAATAATAGTCTCTTCCTAACCCTATTACTCACAACTCACCCTGAACTAAATTGTGACAAACTTCCAACAATGGGACCAGTTCACCTGCCCCTTCTTTCTACCATCCTTGAGTATTGTTTCTTTTGAGTCCTATCATTCTAAGTCTATCTCACTCCTTCTGACTCATATCATTCACATTGATACTATCCATGTCCACCAATCTTTAGCAAATTTCATGATTTCAATTTCTGAAAAGCAGCACAGTATTCCATTGTTTAGATATACCATAGTTTTTTTATTCAGTCATCTGTCCTCGGGCACTTGGTTTGTTCCAAATTTTGGCTATTGTAAATAGTGCTGAAATGAACATAGAAGTGCAGATGGCTTTTCTGCTGTGAAAACACAATTTTTTTTTATCAGACTAACACCTGGTGTCCATAAATAAAGCTCTGATCTAGAAATCAGAGTAGGAGTTTATAGATGTTGGATATTAAATTAAAGTTTTTGCCAATTTATCTTACATTGATCACAACTTGTCATTATATTCCTTGTTCATAAACACAGAATTAGATTAAATATATTTGAAAACTGGCCAAAGTACCGCACTGGCTTTCCAAAATCACTTAGGGAGAGGAGATGAGTATTGTTTTTATTACATATTTTGATAGTCAAAAAACCTTGCAATTACATATTCTGTGTAAAATTTTAAAGACCAGGAGGTGTAGGGATCCACTTTGGTGGGAGACTTGGACCTGAGCTCATGGTCTAACTTCTGACCAAGAGCTAGAGTCTGGGGAATCCCATTATTTTGGATTGTAGTGGCAGAGCTTGTTTTATTATTGAATTAGTAAAAGTCTTTTGGAATGGTGCTGGACTTGGGAGTTTTCATCCATTCCCTGCCGACCTCAAAGATAGAAGGGGAAATCGTTTCCTGATATTGTTGGGACCCCAGTGCCTCCCTGACAAAACTCCATATATAGTGCTCAATGTAAAAATGTGCTAACAATTAATGAAAAAGTTGTTTTTTCATTTCTGGTCACACCTGGCAATGCTTGGGATTATTCCTGGCTGTGTACTTAGCAATTACTCCTGGCGGTGCTCAGGGTTTTGCAGTATACTGCTACCCAGAGTCTCTGCATCTTGCCTGGAGTTACCTCCTGCAGACCACTTTGTAGATAGGGGCAGGAAGACAGTTTGGGTCTGTGACTCTATGTGGCAGAATATCTTACCATGTATTCTATGTTAGCTATCATAAATATTTTCTCTCATTCTGCCACATTTATCATGGGACTAGATAGATCTTACCAGTATATGTACCTAGCAAAGTTGGATCTCTAAGTAATTAGACAAAAGAGAAATTCTATTTGCCTCCAAGCAGGCAAGTATGTCTCTCTAATAAGTCTAAAGGCTAATATAGAAAGCAACTATGAAATAAAGACATGAATCTTGTGAAGGCTTGGAGAAATATACACCTGACTATTGGTATCTATTGTATCTTTTGGTGCAGATACATGCCCCCACCCCATGCCATCTGCATAGGGCCTACTGGAAAACAAAGGGCTTGAAGCCTTGGCTGGGGCAATTAACATTTCAATGGGATCTAAGTAAGGTTCTAAAAAAAGCATTCCTTAGGGAAATCGACCCTAACTGCTATCCAATGATGTGACCTGGTCTGGGCTGAAAAGATACAAAGCCTGCCCTCTTCTGCCCCCTTTTCTCTCCTCTTCCTCTCCCTCTCTGCCTCTGCTTTCCTTTCAATTCTCTTCCTTGTTGGACCTTAACATGTGGTAGTAGCCATCTTGGCCAGAATTCTAAACCTACACGTGGCCAGGGCCCAGCCAGGAACCTAAAGTCTGGGGTTTTCCTATTGTTGAATTATATACCAGAACAAGTGTGAGTAAAGACTTTTAAAATTTTACGGATTCTTGCGTCTTTCTGTCTGCTGGCTGCTGATCCTCTGGGGCAGAAGGGAATCGGTATACTCTGCTCCTCATTTTGTTGGGGAACCTATAGTTCTCTGACAAGTGGAGCCTCCTAACAAGATTTCTGTCTCTGCTCCTGGATTTTGCCAAGGAACCCAGCGCTCTCTGACAAGCGGAGGTCCCACTGAGATTCCTCATCCTGCTCCCGGATTTTGTTGGGGGAACCCAGTGTTCTCTGATATGGGGACCATATGTTATTCTGAGGAATGAAATTGGGTCAGCCATGTGCAAGGCAAATGCCCTATCCACTGCACGGTTGCTAGGTCCCTGATCTTGGTTTATTTTTAATAATAATAGTCTTCCCTTGAAGCCTGCCGATGTTTTAGCTGGAGATAAACTCTTTTTTATATTTTACTTTTTGGGTGATACCCAGCAATGCTCTGGGGTTACTCCTGGCTCTGCACTCAGGAACTACTACTGGCAGTGCTGAGGAATATATGGGATGCTGGAGATCCAACCTGGGCCAGTCACATGCAAGACAATTGCCCTCCCAGCTATACTATCACTCCGGCCCTGATAAACTCTTTCTCACAGAAAAAAAATGCCAATAAATTTACATTTTTTTAAAAGTCTCAAAATATTTTTAATTTTAAAAATTAAAAAATTTGAAAACAATTTAATTTCAAATGAAGTGCTTAATGTTGAAGTGTTTTAGTGTTTCCTTGCTGTGATGTTGTGAGTTTAAAAGTGAAATAGTATCTAAATAACCCCCAAGGACAAGGTATTATGGTAGAATTTTCTAATGTTTTTGTGTGCATGAATGGTTAATGAAGAAGTTTTTAAAGCTTTTGTTTGCAATACAGGTTAAAAAATTTAAGACCAATATATGTTGGAATTAATTTTTATTGTTTTTGTTCACTTATAATGGAGATAAATGTTTTTATCAGATTAGTAGTAAAAAACAGGTCTTAATGGTTGTGTTAACATTCTCCAGAAAATATCATACTATGAAGGAAGTCATAATTGTACTTACTACCAAACGTATTCAAGTGTTCAATAATTCTAAAAAATCCCCATATCAGCATTAACCTAAGAGAGCTGAAAATCTTTCTTTCTTATCTGGATGCCCTTGATATATCTTTCTTGTTCCTAACTGCTATGGAAATTGCATCCAATATTATATTGAAGAGCAGGGGTCAGAATGAGCAACTTTGTCTTGTGCCTGATCTTAAAGAGAAGGCTTTTCTTTCCTTTATTGATACGATATATCATGTCATTAGACTTGTAAATGTTAAACCATCATTGTATCACCCCAGGATGAATCCTACTTGGTCATAGTGTATGAGCTTTTAGATGAGCTGTTGGTTTATATTTGTTTGCATTTTGTTGAGGATTTTTGCATCTGTGTCCATCAGGAATATTGGCATGTAATTTCTGTTGTGATGTTCTCCTTTTTATTTCTGATTTGTTTTATTGAGATTCTCTATCTGTGAGTCTTGCTAGTGGTTTATTTATTATTTTTTTTCAAAGAACCAACTCTTGGTTTCATTGATTTTTCAGAATGTTTTGGGAGGTTCCAGATTTTTAATTTCTTTTTCTATTTTAAACTTTATTAGAACAGAGTGATTTACAACTTTCTTCTCAGTACAGTTGTCACAAGCATTTTTGGTTCAACATCAGTTTCATCATCAGCAGGCCCCTACTGTCAACAAAAGTCTCCCACCCCTCCCCATCTCCATGTCAGCTCCCCTAGCTGGCTGTAATGACATTGATAATTGGAACATGTGTATAGGAAAGGTTTTGGTAAAGACCCAACCTTAAATTGAGTTGTTATGTAAAAATGCTACAGGGGGCTATGAGAGGAGGAGCCTCACTCCCTGCTTCAAGCCCTGCTGCTGTGTTCACAGAGACCTGCATGTTTACTGACCCCGGTGCTGTAATGGAACTGGCCAGGGATGGAGCCAGTGTCCCCCTCTCAGAGCTTTATGGTCAGCTTGGCGGGAAGGAGCTGTGTCATTTGTGCCTCTGGTCAGTCTCTCCTAGATTTACTCCGAAGTCCTGGTTCATGACCTGTGGTGAACAGTGTCTGTCAGATATTTAATTTCAGATGAAATTTTATTATTTCTACAATCCTGCCTTGTCTGGGCTCTTTACATTTGTCATTTTGCAATATGTTGAGCTGTGAAGTCAGTTATTTTTGTGGGCCCTTTCTGATTTCTTCTTTCTTTCTTTCTTTCTTTCTTTCTTTCTTTCTTTCTTTCTTTCTTTCTTTTCTTTCTTTCTTTCTTTCTTTCTTTCTTTCTTTCTTTCTTTCTTTCTTTCTTTCTTTTCTTTCTTTCTTTCTTTCTTTCTTTCTTTCTTTCTTTCTTTCTTTCTTTCTTTCTTTTTCTTTCTCTCTCTCTCTTTCTTTCTTTCTTTCCTTTCTTTCTTTCTTTCTTTTTCTCTCTCTCTTTCTTTCTCTCATTCTTTCTTCTTTTCTCTTTCTTTCTCTCTCTCTTTTTCTTTTGTTCCTTTTTTTCTTTCTTCCTCCTTCTTCTTACACATTTATTTATCCTTTCTCTTGCTTACTCACTATACTTCTCTCTTTATTTTAGCAAATATCAACCAATGGGACTATACAAAACTATGTAGCTTTTGCAACTCAAAGGAAATGGTGACACCAGGACACAGAAACATCTAGTGGAATGGAACAGCATATTTCACCAATACTCATCTAATAAGAGGTTAATATCTAAAACATTGTTTTTATTCTGGAATTAATTTTGAATTAAGAATTACCAATGAAATTAATTAGTTTGAATGCTATTTCATTTAGAAGCAGATTGAATTATATACTTGTAGATCATTAAATGTCTTCAGTTAATAGTACTAATTCAGTACTAATAAGTACTGTGTCAGTACTTGCTAAGAGACATTGTCTAATAGGTTAATTTACTAGAATATGTAGCATTTTGTTGATCAATACATGACTTTTCTCCCATGATTTTTATAAATCTGGTATCAAAGCACAGGTATCCTGGAACACTCTATTACACAAGTTGCAAATTTACAGAGTTTTTAGTTTCTGTGTCAATTTTCATTTGGAGGTCTGTGCTCAAAGAATGATTATTTTGCCAAGGGAATCCAACACTTATTCTATTGAATTTTAGTTATTTGGGACTACCCATACCCTTAATCTAATCATCAATGAATGGTGACTAAGTTTTGAGAATAATTTTACTTGAAAATGTATGTTTAGGTTGTTCCCATATAATATTAGTAGATATAAACTCAGAATTTGATTCTAATATTCTTGGTATAAACCATTATATAGAATATCATTTATTGATTTCAGATCTAATAGTAAATACTAATTAAAATCCGTATTAAACCAAAAAAGTTGAGAACTAAATATGTAGTCCTCTTATGCAGTAATATTTGTAACATCCACCAATTAAAAATAGTCACTAAAATTATGACTCAGGCACAAGTAACAGTATGATTGATGATGCAAATCAGAAACATCAGCTATGAGTTATAGAAAACTTTGGAAAAGAAAATGGCTTTTCTTAAAAGTCAAACACAAATTATTGTATGATCCAACCATTACCTAAGAAAAAATATAACCCATATGAGAATATAAAAAATATTTATAGCAGCTATCTTTGAAGTAAATCTAAATTCAAAATAATCTAAGTATCTATAAGCATATAGCACATAAAATTATGATAGCTATATGTTTCTGCATTTAAATGTCAATGTTCAAAATATTACTATATTACCCTGAGATATACAATAAAAAAACTGTTCATGATTGGGTTTTAGTTATATAGTTCAAGCACCCAGGCCTCCTCCAGTGCACCCTTCCCAACACCAGTGTCCTCAGATTCCTTACCCCACCCAGTCAACGTGTATGACTGGACTTGCCCTTTCCCTCTCTATCTCTTTCTCTCCCCCGTTCTTTTGTGCATTATGGCTTGTAGTAGTACATTTAGGGGTTATCATGTATACCCCTTTGCTTCCATTCAATGCTAAGTTCTAGTCTGACATTACCATTTCCAACAATTATTAGTAGAATGGTCCCTTCTCTGTCTTACCCAACATATGTCCCACACACACTTGTGATAGATTCCAACCATTGAAAAGTCCATCTGGTCCCTGTTTTGCCTGGCCTTTGATATTAGTCTCATGCTATTTTATTTTCTTTTTTTATATTCCACAAATGAATGCATTCATTCTATATCTGTCCTTTTCATCCCAACTCATTTCACTCTACATGATACTCTCCAAACCCAAACGTTTATAGGCAAATTTTATAACTTATAAAACTTATAAATTATATAAGTATATAAGTATGCACAGCTGTTATACTATGCATAATAGCTGCATAGTATTCTGTTATGTAGATGTACCATACATTCTTTATCCAGTTGTTTATTCTCAGGTTGTTCCCAGATTCTGGCTATTGTAGATAGTGCTGCAATGAACATGGAAATGCAGCTGTGTTTTTGCTGTGTAATTTTGGTCCCCCAGGGTGTATTTCCAGGAGTGCTATTACTAGGTCAAATGGAAGGTCAGTTTCCAGTTTTCTGAAGAACGTCCATACTATTTTCTTAAATGGATGTACTAGTTGGGATTCCCACCAACACTGAATGAAAATTACTTTCTCCCTGCATCTGGACCAGCACTGGTTATTCTTGTTCTTTTGGAAATGTGCCAGTCTCTGTGGTGTGAGATGATATCTCATTGTTTTGATTTGCATCTCCCTAATGATGAGTAATGATGAGCATTTTTTTATACAACCTTTGGCAATTCAAATTTCTTCTTTGAAAGTGTTTCAGTTTATTCCTTCTCCGTATTTGATGGGGTTATGTTTTCTTCAATGTACTTTATGAGTTCAGGTCTGATATTGAGAACTTTTATTCATTTTGATCTGATATTTGTCAATGGTGTTGCACAGAGCACTTAGTTGATTTTATTTACATGTAACTTCCCAGTTTGCCCAGCACAACTCATTGGAGAGGCTTTCCTTTCTCCACTTTGTATTTTTTTGCTCTGTTATCAAATATTAAGTGATCATATATTTGAGAATATGTGTCATACCTTCAACTCTTTTTCATAGGTCCAGAGATCTGTTTTTATTCCAGTGCTATGGTATTACTTATTAATTACAATTGCTTTTTAGTGCAGTTTAAAGTTGGAAAAGATAATGCTCCTATTTGTTTTTTTCCTACTTATTGATTTAGTTATTCATAGGTATTAATTTTTCCATATGAACATCAGAAGTGTTTGGTAATTCTTTGAAAAAAAAGTCATGGGTATCCTTATAGGGGGCCACACTGAATCTATATAATACTGCACAGAGGACATGGTTCCATTTCCTCATATTCTCTTTTATTTCCTGAAGCAGCATTTTGTAGTTTTCTTTGTGTAGGTCCTTTACATTCTTAGTTAAGCTATTTCCGAGGTACCTGATTTTCTGTGGCACAATTATGAATGGGATTTTTTTAATATCATTTTCTTCTTTTTCTTAATAACACACAAAATGCATGTAGGAAAATCATGGACTTTTGAATACTGATTTTGTAACCTGCCACTCTACTATACGTATCTATTGTATCTAGGAGATATTGGTAGAGGGTTTATGGTTCTCTACTTAGAGTATCATGCATTTGCAAGTAGTGATAGTTTTGACTTTTTTTCTATCTGGATGCTTTTAATGCTTTTTTCTTCCCTAATTGGTATGGCAAGTATTTCCAGTACTGTGCTGAAAAGAAGTGGTGAGAGTGGGCAACCTTGTCTTGTTCCTGATCTTAGGAGAAAGACTTTTAGTTTTTCTCCATTAAGAATAATGCTTGCTCTGGGCTCGTGGTAGATTGACACTATTGAGGTAAGTTCCTTCACCTCCCATTTTGTGGAGAGTTTTTATCATAAATAGATGTTGGATCTTGTCAAATGCTTTCTCTGCATCTACTGATATGATGGTACTGTTTTTACTTTTGTTATTGATATGATGTATTATATTTATTTCTTTGTCAATGTTAAACTATCCTTGGATTCCTGAGATAAATCTTACTTGATCATTTTGTATGATCTTTTGATGAATACTCAATTTTAAAATGTGAATTTAAGATAAACAAGTACTTTTCCAAATTAGGGAGGGAAGTTGAAGAAATTATTACATAATTTTATTTATCAAGTTTTTTTATAAATACTAATTTTTAATGATAGAAAAATAGTACTTTATTTTGATGAAGGACTGGGGCCTGAGAAGAGAGGGATTTTAAAGGAGATTGAGGATTTTTCAAATATGTTTCATTGATACATTCATATGTGAAATCCTGTATATGATATGTATATGTGCACCTTTTGTAATCTCAAAATACATGCTTTTAACAGATTCCTTCATTCCTCTTCCACCTCTGAAAAGTCACTGCCTCTGAGCCTCTGAGTGTTAACTCGTTTCTTATCTCAGGTCAAGTGTTTTCTGTGATACAACATCTTTCTCAACATGTGTTCATTGTTCCCCAGCTCTGTTTCACATGCTTGCATGCATATTTCACTTGTCTTGTCTTCCTGTTGTTCATCCATTTGCTAGAGCGGGCACCAGTAACATCTTCATACATCCTGTCACATGCTATTGTAGCCCAAGGGCATCTGCTCACTCCAGAAACATAAAGAGCCTTAAACCATTCCATCTGGTCATGGGAATGAGGTCTATAATTGATACTGATTTTTGGCATATCAAATACGACATGGGTAGCTTGCCAGGCTTTGCCGTGCGGGTGGGATATTTGAGTGGTGTTGTATCTGGAGGTGGAAAATTCTCAGTAAAGTTGACATTACATAAGTCTGTACTACAGCAACAGAAATGATATGTCCCATTCTGAATTGAGGGCGGGGTGGTAGTTACTACACATTCTTCATAGTGACACTCCTGGGTCATGCATATTTATATAAATATGACGTGCATATTTACCCATATAAAATAAACACATGAGTTTTATAAGATAAGGTATTATTTTTATCTATATCCAGAGCACATAAGACTTTATTAGAAATTAATATTTGATGATTGAGTACTTGATAAATTAATGGTGATGAGTGGTGTTTCTCACAGTCATTTAAGGATTGACTTACTCTTGCCTCACTGGCAAGGTAAACCTTTCCAGTTTCCAAACATCATTTGACAACAGAAAATATTAGATAATAGTTTATGGCTATAGAATGCCTACTGTATAAAGAAGCTTATTGAAGGGCATCTGTATGTCACTTGGGTCTACCAACTAGATAAGAAAAACTGTAACTGTCTTCCAACAACTAGCTTGTATCATTGTGGCTTGTTTTCCAGCCCATAGGATTTTGGCTGTAATCCCAATGAACAAATGTTGATCAGACTGACGGAGAATAGGCAGGCTGTGAAAACAGAATAAACAATGGCCCTCTAACATGTTGGAATAAAGCATGTTTAATAGTTTTGGAACTCACATTAACAATCATTCTAGATTACTTACCAGACCTTTTCTATTTACTGGAAGATTGCAGTTGCCTACAGGGGACTGAAGCTACTGTCCTGGCAAAATAGCTTAATCAGATGTGACATAACCATAGTTGTGCTCTGCAGGAATTCCCCTCCCTTCTCCAAATCGAATGCATCACGAACATGATTCTGAATTGCTACATGCTAAGATAGTTTGCAATTATGTAGTTATTCTGATTTCAAATGAAGCAGCATTAAACCCTTTGCTTTGGCAGGATGATTTTTTACCACCTCTGCTTCTAATCTCTGACATGCAGCAATAGGATTGGAGGATAGAGACTTTCCTTTCCTCTTTCTTCTCTCAAACACTGTCACTCTAAATAAGATGAGGTGGAAAAAAATCTTCTTGGGAGACCTGCTTCAAAAGCAGTCTGTCAGACCTGTGATACTCATCAGAATTTCTGAGATCCAATTGTAAAGTATGTTTGAGCTTTGCCAGGGGTAGAATGGGCCAATGTCCGCTTATAACATTTTTTAGTGTCTGGGAAGATTCAGCCTTATGCTGGAGGCAAAGGGCATTAAAAGGAAGAGCTCCGCTGTCGCCTGCTTCAAATTGTTTTTGCCTGAGGCATATAAGAACAGTGCATGTGTTGAAGATAGAGGAGGGGAGGAGGATGGAGCAAGATCTGCCTTTACTCCTAGCAGCTGAGAGAGGCAGGAACATTTAATGTTAGGAGACAAAAATTTTTTTTGACTTCAATAAAGAATTAATATAGTCAGTTATTTGTACCATGCTCCAATTGTTGACTGAGAATTTCTTTTCTATTAACTGCTAATTTTCAGCCTGATAAAAATCAATTTTCAACATCAGCATCTCAGACTACTTGTAGAGGAGTGCATTATACCAGAGTTCCCAACATGTGTTCCCTGCAGTAGGTATTTCATAAGATAAAAGGTTCAACTGAATACACATTTAGTTCAAAAGTTCTATAGTATTCTAAAGGTATCATATTTTACTCACAAATTACTGCAAATTAAGTGGTACAACACAATATAAGTCAATGTTTTTATAATCCTGAAGTTAAGAAGTTTAAGTTGGTCATAATTGGGCTATATCAGAGTGTTCTGGGGTGAGGAAAGTGTCTTCTAGAAGTTTTAGGGTAGAATATATTTCTTTACCTTTCCGGTTTCTGGAGTTTCCTCTTATTTATTGGACTGAGGCCCTTGTACCTTACCTCCACTTTATGTTCTCATAATCTAGTCTGACCCTGACATGTTTGTCTTTTTTAAAATTTTATTATAAAAACCTCTTATTTGATGAAGTACACCAGGACAATCCAGATGAATCTCCAGTCTCAACAGTCTTTAGTGTAACCACACCTAAAAATCCCTACAGCCACATAAAAGAACATATTCATATTTGGGATTAGAGTGTGGGTACTTAATGGGTGTCTTTCTAGCACACTTTCACTTACTAAAACTTACAACATATAAGGAGCCAGAAAGATATGGTTTACCAAGCTGTCCAGCAGTGATTCCTGAGTGTAGAACCAAGAGGTATCAACAGGTGTGGACCCCAACCAAAAACAAAAAACAAGACAAAATAAAAAACACAAAAGCTCATAACACTTAATAGCACATTAAAGGTTCCACAAAGTCATAGTCATTTTTATTTTTTGCATTTCCTTTAGTCCATATGCTCCTATACCTATTGACATTTTCTCTTTAGTTCTAATCATGTCTTTTGTTAGTGGAAAGCTTATGAATCAGTTTGAATCTGTTAAATTCAAAGATCAGTTTGAATAATGGCCAGTTGGGTTAATGGACAGGAATGGACTCAGATTTTTTCTGGCATCTCTTCTTATGAGTAAATCTAGGCAAGTAAAATAAAACCTGAGTCTCCGTTTCGTCATCTGTGGAATGAAAATATGCCTGGCCTAATTTGCTGGACTGGGATGTGACTTTTAGGCAATAGTATGTGAAATATGTAAGTTACAAATTAATCAATAATGTAACTTTTCTAACTCCAAGAAAAAATAAACAAAATAAGGTTCAAGTGAAATATTATATCATTGTGCTTTGGGGGCTATATCAAAGCCTTTTCCATTAAATATTTTTCTTCTTCCTTTTAGCTTATAATCATCCTTTGTCACCAACTACTACATAGAAACTTGGTTTCCTCTTGTTGAGCTAAGATTCATCAAGCTAGTAAAGGATTAGATTTATGAAAAACACATTTTAAGTTAACCAACAAGTATAAACTATAAAACTTTATGTTTTTAAGATAATGATATTTATCATTTTACTTTCCCAAGTTTAGGCAAGAGTTGATAAGTTGTAATAAGGATTGTTTTGGGATATTTTAAACACCTTGATTTCCTTATTGTTGGTTTTAGTTATAATATGACTTTGCCTAAAAGTCAGGCAATAATGATGCATCAAGTATTTAATTATCTATTATCTTTGTGTCTATTTGGATGATTATTTGAAGGATATTTTCCATTTCTGATTTTTGTTCTTCTTGTAAACTATAATTATTTATAACTTCTTGTAAATAATGTGCATTATGGTACTCCCTTAGACAACCCAAAGGATTATAAAGGTATGTGTTAGCATTATTTGAACTTGGATATTTGTGGGAAATAGGCTCTTGGGTTTCAGCCTCTAGATTTGGAGTCTTTTTGAAGGGAGTGATATTGGGCCATATCCAGCAATACTTCAGGTGTATTTTCAGTTCAGCCACTGGAACAACTCCTGGTAGGACTGTGGGATCAAACACAGTAAAAGAATCACAACAAGGTGACATGTTCAATGAAAGTGTCTTTCCAGTAGTCCAGAGGGTTCTTTTTATTGAAATTCAACCTGAAAGAGAAAATGTAGACTCCTTTAGCTGGAACAACATAGAACACGTGATCTCTTAGGCACACAAATATATATGATCTTGTAATTTGTGGTAAGTTATAAAGAAGATATTTTCCTCTTTTCATGGATTATAGAGCTAAAGTAATGTCTAAATTGATGAGGAGAATATAAAGATTGTGTGATTTGAATGAGTGCCTATATTCTCTTCTTAACTTCATTCTTATTTATTTCTTATGTACACTATATAAATTAAATTTAAAAGCATTTTTAGTTTAACATATACTATTACTATCTAAAAAGTCATTCCCAATATGTGGAAGTATTCACAATGTATGGCAATTATCATATCCTTTTGACAATATACTAAAATTTTAGTTGGTTTTAGAAACTTTATTGTGTGATAGGTAATTACGTTACTTATGACTTCTTTTCTTTTTAAATTACATTTATAAAAGTTCTTTTGATTAAATATCTTGGAATTACTTTAGATCATGACCAATTAGTTGCTGCCCCCATTTACTGGATACAGGAATAGCAGCAGTAAAGAGTGAAGATAAAATACTTGCAAAAGCCAGTGTTATTTAGAGGGGGGGACACTAAGCCTGAGTGGAAGACAGTGAAATGTGAAGATAAAGCACTTGAAAGTGCAAGTGATTTTGGAAGGGGGCATGTTGATGAGCTCTATGCCTGAGTGGCAGATAGTGGAGAAATGTCTAGGGCCTCACTTTGTTAAGGTAGGAGAGGCAATGATATTATGGTAGTGAAAGGAAAAGTATGAGGTTGCTGGCCATGTAGACTTCAAGGAGTTGTGATTACAAAATGATCTGGACACAGACTCACTATGGTGCTCCAAAGTGAGTAAAGAAGAAGAAAACTTGGATTTAAAAAGATCAGCTTCCCCCTTAGATCAGGGACAAGACAAGGTTGCCCACTCTCACCTCTTTTATTCAATATAGTACTGGAAGTACTTGCCATAGCAATCAGAGAAGAAAATGACATCAAGGGTATCCAGATAGGCAAGGAAGAAGTCAAGCTATCATTATTTGCAGATGAATGATACTATACCTAGAGAACCCTAAACTCTCTACCATAAAAACTCCTAGAAACAATAGACACATATAGTAGAATGGCAGGATACAAAATCAACACCCAAAAGTCGGTGGCTTTCCTATATACAAATAATTAAAGAGAAGAAAGGGATATTAAAGAAACGGAGTCCATTCACAACTGTTGCCACAGAAAATCAAATACCTAGAAATCAACTTAACCAAGTGTGTAAAGGACCGGTGCAAAGAAAACTACAAGACACTGCTCCAAGAGATTAAAGAGGACACAAGGAAATGGAAACATATTCCCTGCTAATGGATGGGGAGAATCAACATTGTCAAAATGGTAATACTCCCTAGAGCTCTGTACAGATTCAATGCAGTCCCTATAATGATACCCATGACATTCTTCAAAGAAATTGACCAAACACCCCTGGAATTTGTATGGAACATTAAACCCCCAAGGATAGCTAAAGCAATCCTCGGGAAAAAGAAGATGGGAGGCATCACCTTTCCCAACTTCAAACTGTACTACAAGGCAGTAGTAATTAAAACAGCATGATATTGGGAAAAAAACAGACCTGTGTGGTCCCATATGTTTATCTCTTCTTCTAGCTGCTTTGTTAGTGATGTTTCACCTTTGAAGATGCCTTTAGCTTCAATGCAATGGAGGGTTTTTCCTATATTTTCCTCGATGGACTTTAAGGATAAAAAAGCTTCTGCACCTCAAAAGAAATGGGACAAAATATTCACCCAATACCCATCTGATAAGGGGTTAATATCCAGGATATATCATGCACTGGTAGAACTTTACAAGAAGAAAACAAACAACCCCATCAAAAATGGGGAGAAGAAATACACAAACTTCAGCAAGGAAGAAACTCGAATGGCCAAAAAACATATGAAAAAAAGCTCATCATCACTAATCATCAGAGAAATGCAAATCAAAACAACAATGAGATACCACTTTACACCACAGAGACTGGCACATATTCAAAAGAGCAAGAACAACAAGTGCTGTCGTGGATGTGGGGGGAAAGGGGGACACTCATCCACTGTGGTGGGAATGCCGGCTGGTACAGCCTTTCTGGAAAACAATATGGACATTCCTCCAAAGACTAGAAATTGAACTCCCATTTGACACAGCTATACCACTCCTGGGAATCTACTCTGGAAAGCCAAATGGAATGAACAGTTATAGGTATGGGCTGAATTCATTTGTTATTAGAAACACTTTTCTTTGGTCTTTTTATGAGGTCTAGAACACAAAGTTGTATTTGTGTGACATCTTGTGAGAGGAAGTTAGGATGCAAGCTTTGTTTTTTCACTTCATTATGTTGAGAAATAAGAAATCAGGGAATACTTGTTCCAAATGCATTTAATGAATTAAAATTACACTGTAGTACATTGAGAATAAAGATCCATTCTTTGACTTTTCCTCTATTTTCTGCTTTTATCTCTAATTGGAAGGATAATTCTATTTATCATTTACTGAATCTAAAATGACTTCTTACTACTTTGGTCAAAGCATTGCAGATATTCAGGTGTTTCATTTATATTTTGGAAGCCAATTGTCTCTTAGGAAAGGAGAATAAGAGTATCACTCAGAGAGACGCAGGAGTTTTGGGAGTAGGGAGAGACAAAAATCCTAATCCTACCAATGTACATTGATGATACCATATTTTTAATGGATTCTTCCGGGACTGGAGAGATAGTACAGCTGCTGAGACTTGCCCTTCATGTAGCTGACATTGGTTGTGTTACTGACATTGCATATGGTCCTCCAAGATTTGGAGGATCTTTTCTTAATCTTTGTACTATCTTTCTGGCCCCAGAGTTTGTATTTTTATCTTTGATGTTTTGGGCATGGTTATCCCATTTGAATTAAGAGAATACTGGTTATCTTAAACTAATTCAGGGATTCACTATCTTAAGAGACGAAAGACATTGCAAGAATTCTTGTTGCTTGAGATTTTTAGTTCTATTTGGCATCTGAACTATAGCACTAGTTCATAGATTCTGCTTCCTTCCACAATGTGCTTATCATGTAGCTATATTCTACCTGTATCAGAAATCAACATCTACAGATCCATTCTTTGAAAGTTCTTTCTACTTTTATTTTATTTTGAATTTTGGGCCACACCCAGCCATGCTCAGGGGTTACTCCTGGCTCTGCACTCAGGAATTACTCCTGGCAGCGTGTGGGGGGACCACATGGGAAGCCAGGGATTGAACCCTGGTCTGCTGCGCAAGACAAATACCCTACTGCTGTGCTATTCCTCTGCCCTCAAGTTCTTTCTACTTAATTAAACAATTTTCAATCACTGAATTACAAACTTATTTATGGTTGCACTTCAAGTGTAGAATATTCCAACACAGTGCCCACAATTTTCTTCTCACTCACCAGCCTGCTTTGTTAGCAGGCACTTTCTTCTTTTATTTCATTTTAGACATCGTGGTTTGCAATATTGTTATTGATAAGGTATCATTCATATCACTTTATCCCTTTCCAGCACCACATCCTCTTCCAAAATGACCACTTTCTTTCACTCGACTATAGTGACCTTTCCCATTGCCCAGCTGCCCCAGTAGCAGGATTTCTATTGAAGACAAGTTCTCATGCTCTTCATTCCAATTACTTTAGGATATTTTAATTCCCCTACTATTTTTCTTTACACTCTGCATATAAGAGGGATAGTTCCATGCCTGCCCCTCTCTCTAAGTTCACTCAGCATGACAGCATGACACCCTCCATAAAATTCCACATTGCAGCAAATTGTATCCTTCATCTTTTACTATGACCAAATACCCTAGCTTCTTTCTCCAGTCATCTGTTTTTGAATACATGGGTTATTTCCAGATTTTTGCTGTTGTAAATAATGCTGTAATAAATATAGGAGACAAATGTCTTTTCTGAAGTTTTTGGGTGCTTGAAGTATATTTAGGGTCAAGGAGTTTCCACTCCTTGATGGATAAACTGGGAGCTCAATTCCTGGTGTCTTGAGTAATAGCCATATGGTTTTCAAAAAAGTCTGGACAGATTGACATTCCAAACATGAAATGACTGAGGGTACCTTTTCTCACACATCCACTCCAGCACAGGTTATGGTTGTTTTTGCTGTGTTCCACTTGTTCTGATTTGAGTGATATCTTATTGTTTTGAATTGCAATTCCAGTATGTATCCTCTGGGGAAAAAATAGAAGGCATCACTTAATTTTTTTAACTTGTTCACAGTGAGGTACATAGTTACAAAATTGTTCATGACAGGTTTTCAGTCATACAATGTACCATCACCCATCCATTCATCAGTGTAAATTTCCCACCGCCAATGCCCCCAGTTTCTTTCCTGCCTTCCTCCCTGCTTGCATGTATGGCGAACACTTTTCTTCTCTCTCTCTTTAATTCTTTACTTTCTTCTGTGTCTTATGGTTGCAATAGAGGACTGAAATGTTATCAGGGGCCCGGAGCAATAGTCCAGCGGGTAGGGCATTTGCCTTGCATGCGGCTGGCCCATGCCAGACCGGGTTCGATCCCTGGCATCCCATATGGTCCCCGAGCACCGCCAGGAGTAATTCCTGAGTGCAGAGCCAGGAGAAACCCCTGAGCATTGCCGGGTGTGACCCAAAAAGCAAAAAAAAAGTGAAATGTTATCAGGTATATCCCTTTACATACTTCAAACACTCAGTTCCTGTCCAAAATGATCATTCCAAACTATCATTGTCTTAAATTTCTTTTATTTCCCAGACATTTTGTTTGGCAAATGAAGGGTTTCAACTATCAACCAGTCCTCCTATCCCCTGTTTTCTATTACCTTGGATATTAGTCCATATTTTATATTTTTTATTACACAATGAATGCAATTATCTATATTTGTCCCTCTCCACCTGACTCATTTCACTCATCATGGTACACTCCATGTTTACCCATTTATAGGCAAATTTCATGACTCTGTATTTTCTAATGGCTGTGCAGTAGTCCATTGCGCACATCTACCATAGTTTCTTTATCCAGTCGTCTGTTCTTGGGCCCTTTGGTTAAGACTAGATCCTGCTTATTTAGCATCAGTGTCATGAAGGGTTTTGCCTATGTTTTGTTACATTTACCTGATGTTGAAATCTTTAATTCGTTTTGATTTGACTTTTGTTATGTACTTAAAAAGAGGCATGAGTCCGTTTTTTTACAAGTAGCTGCACAGTTTTCTTTACTTCATTTTATGTTCCTTTATTGAGGATTAAATGATATTGATATTATTTAATTCAACTTTAAATTGGGAACCTGCCTCAGAATATCCAACTGTATTCCATAGGTCTGTATGTATGTCTTTATTCCAATACCATGCTGTTTTAATTAATACTCTTTGTAGTACAGTTTAGGGATGGGGAAGGTGCTGCTTCCCATCTTAATTTTTCCCAAGGATTGCTTTGGCTATTTGTGAGGGTTTACTGTTCCATATGAGTTTCAGAAGTGTTTAGTCTATTTGTTTGAAATATTCAAGAGCATCCTTAAAGGAATGCATTGAATCAGTATAATGATTTGGGGACTATCACCATAATGACAATGTTAATTCTTCCAATCCACAAGCAGTGTGGCATTTCTGTTTCCTTATGCCTTTATTTCTTTGAGTAGCTTTTTGTAATTTTCTTTATACAAGTCCTTTACCTCCTTAGTTAAGCTGATTCCAAGGTACTTGTTTTATGAGGCATAAATGTGAAAGGAGTTATTTATTTTTTATACTCTTTCTTTGTTTTCATTATTTGTATATAGGAAAGCTATGGAATTTGAGTATAGATTTTGTACCATGTCTTCTGGAATTAGTGAGAGTTTGATTTCTTCCTTTCTTATCTGAATGCCCTTGACATCTTTTGCTTACCTTAATGCTATAGCAAGTACTTATAGTACTATAGAGTAGAAGTGGTGGAGTGGGCAACCTTGTCTTGTGCTGGAGACTAGAGGGAAAACTTTTAGTATTTCCCCATTGAGGATATTTGTCTCATAGTAACCCGTTGGCAGTGCTTCTTCAATTTCCTGGAAAAGTTTAAGAGGAGTGGCAGTAGGAACTATTTAAAGGTTTTGTTTTCACTTGGTGAATTCATCTGCACCTGATTTTTGTTTTGGGGAACACTTTTGATAAACATTTCAATTTTGATTTGCATCTCCCTGATGATTAGTGATGATGAACACTTTTAATATGCCTTTTTAGTCATTCAAATTTCTTCTTTTTGGAAGTTTCTGTTCATTTCTTCTCCTCATTTTTTGATGAGGTTGGCTGTTTTCTTCTTGAAAGTTATACCAGTGCTTGATATATCCTGAAAAATAATCCCTTATCAAATTGGTATTGGGTGAAAATTATTTCCCATTCTGTGGACAGTCTTCATATCTTGGTCACAATTTCTTTTGACGTGAAGAAGCTTTCTAGTTTCAGATAGTCCCATATGTTTATCTTTGTGTCCAATTGCTTTGTTAATGGTGTTTTGTTTTTGTAGGTAGATGCCTTTAATTTCAATGTTGTTCAGGATTTTTTCTATATTTTCTTTGATGTACTTTGTAAATTCAGGGCTATATTGAGACCTTTAATCCATTTTTATCTGAACAGTGTGCATGATGTTAGACAGATATACAAGTTCAAATTTTTACACTTAGATGTTCATTTTTACTAGCATCACTTGTTGAAGAAAGATTCATTTTTCTCCTGTATCAAAGAGTAAATGATAAAGTATTTGAGGATGTGTGTCATGATGCCAACTCTCACACCACAGATACTGGCACATATCTAAAAGAGCAAGACCAACAAGTGCTGGCTTGGATGTGGGGAGAAAGGGACTCTCATTCATTGTTGGTGGGAATGTCGACTGGCATTGCCTTTTTGGAAAATAATATGGACATTCATCCAAATACCAGTAATTGAGCTCAATTTGACCCAACCATATCACTCCTGTGAATATACCTATGAGGCTGAAAACACACATCAGAAACACCATCTACACTTTTTTTTTGTGCATAGCAGCATTGTTCAACATAGTCAGAATGCCAGAGAACAGATGACTGGAACAGTAATGAAAAGTCTGCCCAACACAAAAGCCCAGGTCCAGATGGATTCACTAGTGAATTTTTCCAAACCATGAGGAGGACTTATGACTAGTTCTTTTCAAGCTCTTCCAGTAACTTGAAGAAACAGAAACAATCACGAATAGCTTCTATGAGGCACATATCAACCTAACAACCTGATTATGTAGTACATCACGAAAAAGAATACAGACCAATATCCCTGATGAACAAAGATGATAAAATCTTCAACAAAATATTAGCAAACAGAATCCAAAGACTCATGAAAAAGATTATTCACCATGACCAAATAGGATTCATTTCTGGAATGCATGGGTGGTTCAACATTCACAAGTCAATCAACATAAAACAACATATCAAAAAGAGAAAAAATAAAAAACATATGATCATATCAATATATGCAGAGAAAGCATTTGTTAAAATCCAACACCTTGACATGACAAAAACCCTATATAAAGTGGAAATAAGGATCTTACTTCAATATAATCAAAGCCATTCTACCAAATGCCCACAGCACAGATCATTCTCAATGGGGAAAAAATGAAAGTCTTCCCCCTACAATTGGGGGCAACACAAGGTTTCCCACTCTTATCACTTCTATTCAATATAGTACTGGAAGCACTTGCCATAGCAATTAGAGAAGAAAAGGATAATAAGGCCTCTAGATATGTAAGGAAGTCAAGTTATAACTATTTTCAGATGTCATGATATTATAACTAGAAAACCTAACACTATCTACCAAAAAGCTTCTAGAAACAATTGATAACTACAGTAAAGCAGCAAAGTACAAAATTAATACCCAAACGTCAATGGCTTTCCTATATACAAATAACAAAAAAGAAGAAAGGGATATTAAGAAAACGATCCCAATCACAATTTGTGCCACAGAGAATCAAATACCTAGGAAACAGCTTAACTAGGAATTTAAAGGACCTGTACAGAGAAAGCTACAAACTGCTGCTTCAAGAAATAAAAGAGCACATGAGGAAATAGAAACACATTCCTTGCTTATGGATTGGGAGAATTGACATTATCAAAACTATAATACTCCCAAGTGCTTTATACACATTCAGTGTGGTTCCTATAAGGATACCTATGGCATTCAAAGACATTGGTCAAACACTCCTTAAATTTGTATGAAAATATAGGAAAAGCCCTCAACGACATTGAAGCTAAAGGTATCTTCAAAGATTAAATACCACTAACAAAGCAATTGTAAGCGCAGATAAACATATAGGAATACACGAAACTAAAAAGCTTCTTCACTTCATGCTGGTACGCGTCGGTCCTGCTGTTGAGGCAGCCTGGGGGTGGGTGGGAGGGGGTGGAGTACATTGGTGGTGGAAATGGGACACTGGTGGAGGGATGGGTGCTGGAATACTGTATTACCAATAATCAATTGTGAACACCTTTGTAATTGTATGTCTCATGGTGGTATAATAAAAAATAAAAAAAAAAGAAATGTAAAATAAACATACAAGAAGTAAGAAGTAAAAAAAAAGCTTCTTCACTTCAAAAGAAATGGTGACCTACATACAAAGACAGTCCACAGAGTTGGAAAGAATATAGACCCAATACTCATCTGATAAGGGATTAATACACTGGATATATCAGACACTGGTAGAACTTTACAAGAAAAAAAACAGTCATCCCCATTCAAAAATGTGGAAAAGAAATGGACAGAAACTTTGACAAGAAGAAATTCAAATGGCCAAAAGGAATATGAAAAAATGCTCATCATCACTAATCATCAGAGAAATTCAAATCTAAGTAATAATGAGATATCTCACACCACAGAGACTAGCACACATACTAAAGAGAAAGAACAAGTGCTGGTATGGATGCGGGAGAAATGAACTCTCCATCCATTGTTGGTGGGAGTGTCAATTGGAACAACTTTTTTGGAAAACAATATGGACAGTCCTCCCAAAACTAGAAATTGAGCTTCCATTTGACCCAACCATACCACTCCTATGAATATATCCTGTGAGGCCAAAACAAACAACAGAAAGACTATCTACACTATTTTTTTCATAGCAGCACTATTCACAATAGCTAGAATCTGGAAACCACTAGAGTGCCAGAGAATGGATGACTTCATAAAGAAATATGGTAAATCTACACAATGGAATACTGTGAGCTGTTAAGAAAAAAATGAAGTTATGAAATTTGTCTATAAATGGAAGGACATGGAGAAGATCATGCTAAGTGAAATTAGCCTGAGGGAAAATGACAGATATAGAATGACTGCATTTATTTACTGGATATAAAAAAATCCCAATAGAGCCTCACGAGAAGCCAGAGGAACCCCCACACCATGAGGGCAGCCACTTTCAACATCCACTCCACAGTTCTTCAGAGCTCCACCCAAGAGAAAAGCCGATCTCAAGCCCTTCTCATTAGAGTCCCACCCTACAACAAAGCCTATTTTAAGCCCAAGTATGCCTGATCCAGAGTCTCTGGACACACGAGCAGAGCTGCTACCAGCTCTCCCTGTGCTCAGCTGATCCTGAGGCATCCGGGAGGGATGGCAGGTTCTAGCCCTGGCCCACCACCCCAGCAGAGCCTCGCAAGAAGTCAGAGGACCCCCACAGCATAAGTGCAGCCATTTTCAAAATCTGGACTCCACAGCTCATCAGAGCTCCATCCAAGGAAAAACTGATCTCTTCCCTTTGTGCTCAGCTGCGTTGTGGCCACACACAGTTCATCAGTAAATGCACAAACTGAGAGTCTACTACCAAGAGTATTCCACCCACAAGGCAGAGCCTGGGAACTACCAGTGTCATAATTGATATGCCACAAACCAGTAACAATTATAGACCTCATTCCTATGACCTGAGTAAATGATTGGAGGCTCTTCGTGTTCCTGGTGTGAGCAGATTCCCTTGGGCTACACTGACACATGATAGGAAGTATGGAGATGTTACTGGTGCCTGCTTGAGCAAATGAATGAACAACAGGAAAACAAGTGATACAAGTGATAATAAATACAATGATACCAACATCCAAGACCAGGCAAAACATGGGTCAGGAGGTCTTGTCAGTCGGTGGAATCTACTGCAAGTGTTGGGAGTCAGAGGTTAGGTAAGACAGAGAAAGTAATAGTATACTAATAATTCTTGGAAATGGTAATAATAATATCAGGTTAGAACTGAGCATTGAATACAGGGAAAGGGATATATATATACATATATATATACATATATATACATATATATACATATGGCATACTCAGCATATATCAGAGGTTAGGTAAGACAGAGAGTAATAGTATCTAATAATTCTTGGAAATGGTAATAATAATATCAGGTTAGAACTGAGCATTGAATACAGGGAAAGGGATATATATATACATATATATATACATATATATACATATATATACATATGGCATACTCATATGCTGAGTATGCCATGTATATATATGTATATATATGCTATATATATGTATATATATATCCCTTTCCCTGTATTCAATGCTCAGTTCTAACCTGATATTATTATTACCATTTCCAAGAATTATTAGTATACTATTACTTCTCTGTCTTACCTAACCTCTGACTCCCAACACTTGCAGTAGATTCCACCGACTGACAAGACCTCCTGACCCATGTTTTGCCTGGTCTTGGATGTTGGTATCATTGTATTTATTATCACTTGTATCACTTGTTTTCCTGTTGTTCATTCATTTGCTCATATGCTGAGTATATGCCAACTGCACGGCAGAGCCTGGCAAGCTATCCGTGTTGTATTTGATATGCCAAATACCAGTAACATTTATATACCTCATTCCCATGACCTGATGGCATGGTTTGAGGCTTTTTATGTTCCTGGAGCAAGCAGGTGCCCTTGGGCTCTACTAGCTTGAGACAGGACATATGGAGATGTTACTGGTGCCCGCTTGAAAAAAATTGATGATGACCGAGAAGACAGTGATACAGTGATATACATGATAACCTCTAAATGAATGTTTTGGAAGCCAAAGTATGTAAGAGAAGGATAGAGAGGGATAGAGAATGAGAGAGAGAGGGAGAGAGAGAAAGAGAGAGAGAAAGAGCAAAAAGAGAAAAAGTGCCAAAAGTCGGGGTGAGGGAGGAAATCTGGGGGCATTGTTGGTGGGAAATGTGCACTTGTGTAGGGATGGATGCTGGAACAATGCATAACTGTAACTCCAAACATGACCATCTTTATAACTGTATATCTCACAAGTATAATAAAAAAATGGGAAAAAGTTGGAAAACTAAAAATAATTAATGCTATATCCATAAAAGGCTGTATCTCATTAAAATTTTCTACTCTGAAAAAAAATATTCAATTTCCTCGATAATGTTCATCTATTCATGTTTTCACTTGTACTTGGTTCAACCTTGAGAGACTATAGGGATCGATAAATTTGTCCATTTCCTCTAGGTTCTCTTTTTTTCATGGCAAACACATGCTCAAAGTAATCTCTGATGATCTTTTGAATTTCTATGGTGTTTTTGTCATGTTCTTTTTCATTTCTGAATAATTTTGCCATGATTCTCTCTCTTTCTTTGTGTATTTTGGTAGTGGTTTATAATCTTATTTAATATTTTAGTGAAACAGCTTTTTGGTTTCATGATCCTTTGGATTATTTTTTTGGAATTTCAGCTCTTTTATTTCAGTCCTAAGCTTTATTACTTCCTTCATCTGTTTGATATGGGCCCTTTTGTTGGTTATTTTCTAAGATCTTTAGCTGTAAATCAAGTTGTTTAAACATCACTTTTTATTTAATCATTTAAAAATACCTATAATTTCTAGGCTAATGCAAGAATTCCTTCTCCTCTGTTACCATGCTGTTACATATTACCTCTGTCCTTTAACATAGCTTATTAATGCTTTGTAGATGATTCAAGGGGATAAAGTATATGCTAACAATATTAGAGGCCCAAATTCTATCCGATGCAAAATGGTTCCTTGAGCATTTTGGTTAGTAATCTCAAGCTCTTTACTGAGTAATTCCCTGTACCAATGAGTATTGCTTCAAAATAAGCAAACAAATGAAAGCCTTGTTCATTATGGAGTAACTTGGGACCCCCTGAACTTAGTGTTGGAGGCATCTCTGAAAACATTCCAAGATGAAACAAAAATCAACCAATATTTCAGTCTGTTACAGAATAGGCAGGTTTACCAAGTGGATTGAGACTCTCCTGTTAACGTCAGTGTTGACCAAGTGCATAGAAATGATGCTTCCTTGCATCAATTGAAAGGACTCATCATGTGCAGGAAGCATTTTCCCTGGAGATTCAAACTGTTTATGTTGATACAATGGGAAACCTGTGTCTTGGTAAGCCTTATTTGATTAAAGTGCTTTCTTTATTTTAACTTATTTTGTCTTTTGCCTTCATTTCTTTTTTTAAAAATATTTTATTATATAAACGTGAGATATACAATTACAAAGATGTTCATATTTGGGTTTGGGTCATACATTGTTCCAGCACCCATCCCTCCACCAGTGCTCATTTCCCACCACCAATGTTAAAGAACTGAATTCCCCTCTCCTTTTTAATCCTCTGTCACAACACACATCATGCTGCCACAGATAGCGATTTGATGCTAACCCAGGAAACTTAGCATCAAATTAAATTCTCAGCTTACTATTCTTTCATCCTTTCTTCCTTCCTCTCATTCTCCTTTCTATTTGTCTAGGAACTGTCTCCCGTTTAACAACTCAGTTTTCTGCTGATTCTTCTGTTGCTCTGGAACTGCACCCTTTTCCCCTTGAGAAAAGGCTCTCTGTCATTTCCTGTAGCAGACTGTCTGGTTTTTATTTTATTTTTTTTAATATTTTATTAGAACACATGAGATGATATACAATTACAAAGATGTTCATGTTTGGGTTTCAGTCATACAGTGTTCCAGCACCCATCCCTCCACTAGTACCCTTTTCCCACCACCAATATCCCCAATATCCTTCCCCCTCCCCCAGCCTGCCTCTATGGCAGATACTTTACCTCTGGTTTTCATTTTCTAAACTGTTATAGAAGTACAACAATCAAATAAGTCCAAGATCAGTGAGGTGAATATAAATACAGCAAACTCAACGTAAAATAGTAGGCGTTGAAACACTTTGTAAAGTGAACCGTTAGATAAATATTTGATGTATTGTGGAAGTTTAACGGGTCTCTGCCTATCACATTCTAATTATGCAATTGACTTTCTACTACCTACCTAGGCTTGTTTCTGACCATAAATCCCTGAAACAATTAAAATCTGCATGTTGTACTTTTCTTCCAGGATTTCTAAGGTCTGCTACTGTGGCATTAATGGATAGAACCAGAGAGGCGGAAGCAATTTTTTGATGAATGTACTATAATTGCTCTTTGGTATGCCATAGTAATAGGAAAATTCATATAATTGACAATGTAAAGGCCCCTACTGTTAGCAGCTGCTTTAAATTTAATGGAGCCGAGATTGTTAATAGTCTTTTCTTCACAGGGGTCTTTCCTTTGGCAGCCGCAGCACAGAGCAAGCATGTCCCATCATCTTGCTTTCCTCCAGGCTCACATCTCAGCCTTGCTGTGGTGGAAGGTTATAGGGAAGAGGTCCATTTGCACTTTTTCATCTTGTCTTAATTATCTGGTGGAACCATTGGTGTGTGATATGTGGCATTCCCTCCCTGTGAAACCTCCCCACATGCAGCACAGTGCTATAGAGAGTTCTGGAACTGAATCAGAGATATATCACCCATTAGCTGCACGTTTTGGAATAGTTACTCTCTGATTTGCAATCTCTTTTAGAACATTCTAATACTATAACTTATGTGTTTGATAGTAAATATAGAACAAGTTTATTATTAGTGCTTTCTAAAAATATAGTACACCTCTCAAATTAGCTAAGGCCTTTCCTGTAATTTCTCTATTTTCTCGTTCATGTTTTTTACATTTCCAAGTTACATATAAATGTAAAGTACATATAAATGTAAAATTGCATATAAAATTATTCTCCTTTGGACTGAAAATTTTCTTTGAGTTATCTTTCCTACACTCCAGGAGCTAAGTTGATTTACTAAGCAATCAACAGGGGTTTATGCTATTAGGATACAAAAAAAAATCTGCTCTGGGATTCCTATTGCTAGAAATTTTGTACTATTACCACAAACTGTTTTTACTTGCACAAAATAATTCTAAAGCTCAAGAGAAATTCACAGAAAATCATAAATAATTCCACATAGACAGTAACACATGCATTTTAAATTAACAGCATAATATTGCTAATCTGTGTATAAATACATGTGTCAGTATATATGTGCCTATGAAATAAAGGGGAATGGACAAAGGGAGAAATATGAAAATTCTGCTGGTGCTCAAAGCCTTTTGCTGCAGATACAACTTGTTTGTCTCTGTGTGTTTGTGTGTGTGTGTCCATCACTACCAGTCTTCTCTAGGTAAACCAAAGTCACAGGTGCTGAGTCAATTTGTTCAGTAATAACTCAGAACATTTCCTGAGCAGTGATTTTGCAATTAATTTTAACTCTGGGATCATATCATCAATCTTTAGTACAGAAGGACAGCAAGACGTGCCCAAATTGGGCCAATAGAATATTTATAAACTGCTGCTATAATTCAGAAGACACTGTAGCTTCTAAACCTTCCTATACCCCTAAGTTAGAAATAGGTGTTATCCATGTTGTTAGCCCCCTGGTTTCTCAATGTCTTCTGTGTTTCTGTTATTCATTTTGTGTATGCTGCTAAAACTACCAGTCTTGCTAAGTTCCATCTTGGGTTTTGGATTTTTATTTTTTTGCACATCTCTCATCATCTGTAATCAGGATATTCTGTAACCACAAACATTTCTACTGGACGATTTTGACATAAAAACTGTTAATGGCTAGTGCTTGAACATTCTTCCACAGCTGTGATTCTGTTGTGCCCTTTGATGTGGCATATTACTTACGATCTCAAGAATGTGTGTGTCTCATGGAAAACAGAGACTTAACCCTTTGTTAATTCTGGCATTTACATTTTCTTTTAACTGTTTTTGATAAGTTTCTATTATATGGAAATGCAGTATTGAGTGACAACAAAATACTCAAAGATCAGAACATTATCATGCATAACTGTAGAATAGATGCATGGATACTTAATGGTTTAGCAAAAATTCATGAATTATGAAGAACAAATCTCTGAGATAATCTTTTCCCTAGCTATGGTCCTAGTGATATATTTTTAATGAATTAATCATGGCTAGTAATTTTAGAACATAAACTTTCAAATAAATTGAAGACTTATTTATGTGCCTAAATATTATACTCTTGGTAAAATTTCTGATATTTTACACACATCATTGGTGAGGTTAATGAATTTGCACCTTTTATTCAGATAAAGGAAATGATCTGGAGATGAAGTCCATCAAAAATTGTTGTAAGCCAATATTCACATGTGTCCTACCTAACAGTGTCATTAAGAACAAAGAATATTAAAAATATTTGCATTGGGACCATTTATAACCTATTAGTTATATCAACCTTATGATTTAAAGTTATGCAACTTAAGGCTTTTTTTTGGGAGGGGTCACACCCGGCAATGCTCAGGGGTTTCTCCTGGCTCTGCACTCAGGAATTACTCCTGGCGGTGCTCGGGGACCATATGGGATGCCGGGGATTGAACCTGGGCCGGCATGGGCCCCCGTGTGCAAGGCAAATGCCCTACCCACTGGGCTATCACTCCGGCCCCAACTTAAGGCTTTTGATCAGTGGTAGTTAGGAGAAAACTCATAAAAAACAGGGTTGATGGGACAGAACATAGTGTCTGCTGCTTCACCCTCAAGTAAAATGTGTTCCAGACGGTATAGTAGACAGTGGGTTCTGGTGTTAGGGAAAGCATGTGAATTGGAATGACAAATCCATAGCTGGAATATGTATTGATGGCAGTCAAAGATGAATAAAAACCACTTCCAGGAAATGAAGTACAAAAAAATACCAATTTGCTTCAGTGTTTAATTTGCTTAAGAGATACTATTTTTTCCAAGATCTTGGTATTATTCTCTTTTATTTTATTATAGCACCATGATAGATATTTACAAATCTGGTCATGATTTGGTTTCAGTTATACAATTTTGCAGCACGCATTACTCCACCAGTGCACATTTCCCACCACCAATGTACTGATTCCTCCCTCCTTCCCCAAGGCTACCTCCAGAGCTCCTTTCTCTTATCTTTCTCAGACTCTTTCTATCTCTCTCTGTGTCTCTCTCTCACCCTTCTCTTATACATTGTGACTTGCCATACATACATTTAGAGGTCATCATGCAAATCCCTTTGCATACATTCAATGCTCAGCTCTAGTCTGGCATTACAATTCCCAACAGAGCTGCTACTTGCTCTCCCTGTGCCCAGCCACTCATGAAGAGCCCGGGAGACATGGTGGGTTCTATTCCTGGCCTGCCACCCCAGCAGAGCCTCACAACAAGCCAGATGACACCCCTACTACATGGGGGCTGCCATTTTCCACATCCGGACTTCCCTCTCGTCACAACTTCACCAGCAGACCAGACTATCACAGCCCGGATCATCAATACCCACCCTGCAGCAGTTATTTTTCAATCTGGCCCAGGTATGCTTAACCAGAGACTCTCAGACATGGGGCAGAGCTGCTACTTGCTCTCCCTTGTGCCCAGCCACTCATGAGGTGCCCGGGAGGCATGGCGGGTTCTAGCCCTGGCATGCCACCCCAGTAGAGCCTCACAACAAGCAATACGACACCCCAGTCTCCATGGGGGCCCCCATTTTCCACATCCGGACTTCCCTCTAGTCACAACTCCACCCAGCAGACCAGTCTATCACAGCCCGGTGGCAGCATGGTTCATCAATAAATGCTTTATTTAGAGGTGACTACAAGAGTATGCCACCCGCACGGCAAGCCTGGCAAGCTGCTCGTGTTATATTTGATATGTCAAATACCAGTAACATTTATATTATGTCATTCTCATGACCTAATATAATGCTTTGAGGCTCTTTATGTTCCTGGAGCAAGCAGGTGCCTTTTGTTTCTCCTAGCATGAGACAGGACATATGGAGATATTACTGGTGCCTACTCTAGCAAATAGATGATTAACGGGAATATAGTGATAGTGATAGTGATAGTAGAACATTGGTGTATATTTATATCCCACAGATGAATGTAGTCATTCTGTATCTGTCCTTTTCCTCTGATTTCACTAAGTATGATGATCTGCATGTCCATTCATTTATAGGCAAATTTCATAACCTTGTTTTTCCTAACAGCTGCATAATATTCCATTGTGTAGATGTACCAAAGTTTCTTTATCCAGTCTTCTGTTTTTGAGCAAACAGGTTATTTCCAGATTTTGGCTATTTTGAATAGTGCTGCTATGAAATGGAAGTGCAGATGGTGTTTCTGCTGTTTGCTTTTGGGTCTCCAGGGCATATTCCCAGGAGTGGTATTGCTGGGTCAAATAGGAGTTCAATTTCTAGTTATTGGAGGAATGTCCACATTGTTTTCCAAAGAGTGGACCAGTTAACATTCCCACAAAAAATGGATGAGAGTCCCTTTCTCCCAACATCTGCGTAAACACTGGCTGTTCCTTTCTCTTTTGGATGTGTACCAGTCTCCTAGGAGTGAGATGATATTTTATTATTGTTTTGATTTGCATCTGCCTGATGATTAATGATGAAGAGCACTTTTTATATGCCTTTGGATGTCAGGGGAGCTGCTGGGGTCCCCCAACAATACCAGGGAAACAAGTTCCCTTCTCCCTCCAAAGCCAGCAGGGAATGGATGAAAACTCAGGAATCCGTGCAGTTTTAAAAGGCTTTACTATCACAGGTTCGGATATACAATCCAAGAATAGGAAAAATCCCGGACTCTGGTTTCCCAGCTGGGCCCGGACATGTAGACCAAGATGGCTGCAGCCATGTGTTGAAGCACAACAAAGAATGGAGTGGACAGAGAGGAAAGGCAGAAAGCCAAGTGAAACGAAAATGGCAAAAAGGGCCCTTCTTCTCCCCTAGCTTATTTATAGACAGAGGTCAACCAAAATCTTCCAGCCCAGCCCATCATGGTCTGGGCTCTCTAGAGATGATGCCAGGCAATTGACCCTTTTGAAGTGTAGATCTTCAGGTAGGTCTTTATAGCTCAAGCTTCACGAAAGTCAGAGCTGATTCGCTGAGGCAAAATCTCCCTAGCAGAGGAGGAGGGGCTGCATCTCTGATCCAGAAAGCAGTTCAGAATGAAACTTGTAGGAAAAGGCATTAATACCTTTTATTTTTATTTTTATTTTTTTAAGTATTTTATTATACCACCGTGAGATATACAAATAAGAAGATAAACAATTAAAAAGTTCATATTTGGGTTTTGGTCATACAGTGTTCCAGCACCCGTCGCCTCCACCAGTGCCCATCTCCCACCACCAACGTCCCCGGTTCCCTCCCCCCTTCCCCAGCCCACCTCCATGGCAGGTTCTTTATTTCTTTCCCTTTCTCTCTCTTTCTCTTTTTCTTCCCTTCCAGACTATGGATTACAGAACATACATTAAAAGGTTGTCATGTGTATCCTCTTGCCTCTATTTAATGCTCAGTTCTAGGTTGGTATTAGTACCCTTGACAATTATTAGCACACTTCCCTTTTCTGTCTTACCTAACCTCTGACTCCCACACGTTTGTGATAATTTCCACCTTTGACAAGACCTCCTGATATATGTTTCACTTGACCTTGGATATTGGTATAATAGTATGTACATATATATTTATGCCATGCAAATAAATGCAGTCATTCTGTATCTGTCTCTCTCCTTCTGGCTAATTTTGCTCAACATAATCTTCTCCATGTCCATCCATTTGTAGGCAAATTTTATAACTCATTTTTCCTAACAGCTGCATAGTATTCCATTGTGTAGATGTACGAAAGCTTCTTTATCCAGTCATCGATTTTCGGGCACTCTGGTTGCTTCCAGATTCTGGCTATTGTGAAAAATGCTGCTATGAACATAAAAGTAGGGATGGTGTTTCCGCTGCGTATTTTTGGTTTCCCAGAGTAAATTCCCAGGAGTGGTATGGCTGGGTCAAATGGGAGTTCAATTTCTAGTCTTGGAGGAAAGTCCATATTGTTTTTCCAGAAAGGCTGTACCAGCCGGCATTCCCACCAAAAATGGATGAGTGTCCCCTTTTCCCCACATCCATGCCAGCACTTGTTGTTCTTGCTCTTTTGAATATGTGCCAGTCTCTGTGGTGTAAAGTGGTATCTCATTGTTGTTTTGATTTGCATCTTTCTGATGATTAGTGATGATGAGCATTTTTTCATATGTTTTTTGGCCATTCAAATTTCTTCCTTGCTGAAGTTTCTGTTCATTTCTTCTCCCCATTTTTTGATGGGGTTGTGTGTTTTCTTCTTGTAAAGTTCTACCAGTGCCTGATATATCCTGGATATTAACCCCTTATCAGATGGGTATTGGGTGAATATTCTTTCCCATTCTGTGGACTGCTTTTTTATCTTAGTCACTGTTTCTTTTGAGGTGCAGAAGCTTTTTAGTTTCATGTAGTCCCATATGTTTATCTTTTCTTCTAGTTGCTTTGTTAGTAATGTTTCACCTTTGAAGATGCCTTTAGCTTCTATGTCGTGGAGGGTTTTTCCTATATTTTCTTCAATGTACTTTATGGATTCAAGTCTGATATTGAGATCTTCAATCCATTTTGATCTGATTTTTGTGCATGGTGTTAGACACAGGTCCAAATTCATTTTTTACATGTCGCTGCCCAGTTTTCCCAACACCACTTGTTGAAGAGGCATTCCTTACTCCATTTTAGACTCATTGAACCTTTATCAAAGATTAAATGATCATGTGTTTGAGGTTGGGTGTCAGGATACTCAATTCTATTCCATAGGTGCACAGGTCTGTTTTTATTCCAATACCATGCTGTTTTAATTACTACTGCGTTGTAGTACAGTTTGAAGTTGGGAAAGGTGATGCCTCCCATCTTCTTTTTTCCCGAGGATTGCTTTTAGCTATCCTTGGGGGGTTTATTGTTCCATACAAATTTCAGGAGCGTTTGGTCAATTTCTTTGAAGAATGTCATGGGTATCCTTATAGGGACTGCATTGAATCTGTACAGAGCTCTAGTAATACCTTTTACCATGAATTTATAGCTAGCAGATCCCAGACTCTGGATCCCGCTAAGGTCCTAAATTCAGCAGAATAATTCACTGTTGCATTGCCTTTAGAATCAGAGATATGTCAGTTTGCCCGGAGGCGCACTGGCATGTTTCTGAACTAGGAGAATTGATTACATTATGGTTGATCCAATATGTCCAAGTACTCTTGGAATATCTATATGTATGTCCCTCACAGGGACCGGTGGTAACAGAATATTGATCTTGGGCAAGTGAGATTTATGATAAAAATATTTATGCCATATAAAATTATGAAATCAGTCCAATTCTGCCTGAACTCACATTGTGTCTGCTCTAGAGATTCCCCAAAGGGCAGGAATCAGCTCTACACATAAGCTAAGTGAAGCTGGAGACTAAGGCTCAGTAGGACGGCATGCCATCCAACATTTGGCTATTCAAATTTCTTCTGTGATGAATTTCTGTTAATCTCTTCTCCCCATTCTTACAGTATTTGAATGTTTTATTTTCTTGAAAAGTTCTACCAGGGTCTTTCATATCTGTGGCATTAACCCCTTATCATTTGTGTATGGAGTGAATATTCTTTCCCATTCTGTGGGCTGCCTTTGTTCCTTGGTCACCATTTCTTTTGAGATGCAGACACTTTTCAGCTTCATATAATCCGTATGTTTATCTTTGCTTCCATTTGCTTTGCCAGTGGTGTTTCATTTTAGAAGATTCATTTAGTTTCAATGTCTTGAAAGGTTTTGCCTATGTTTTCTTTAATTTACCTTATAGATTCACATCTGATGTTGATATTTTTAATCCATTTTGACCTGACTTTTGTGTATGGCATTAGAAAAGGTCTAAGTTCATGGTTTTACATGTAGCTGCCTAGTTTACACAGCACCACTTGTTGAAGAGATTTCCTTGCTCCATTTAATACTTTTTTGCTCCTTTACCAAAGATTAAATGATCATGTATCTGAGGATGCTATGTCAGGTTACTCAAGTCTATTCCACAGGTCCACAGATCTGTTTATACTCCAATACTATGCTGTTTTAATTACTACTGCTTTGTAGTACAGTTTGAAGTTGGGAAATGTGATGCCTCCCATCTTCTTTTTCCCAAGGATTGCTTCTGCTATCCATGGAAGGCTATTATTCCATATAAATTTCAGGAGTGGTTGGTCAATATCTTTGAAGAATTTCATGGGTATCCTTATAGGAACTGAATTGAATCTATATAAAGATCTAGGAAGTATTACCATTTTAACAATGTTAATTCTTCCAATCCATGAGCAAGGAATTACTACATATTTGATTATCTGTGGCACAATTGTGACTGGGATTATTTTATTATTATACCTTTTTTATCTTTCATTATTTGTATATAGGAAAGTCATTGACATTTGGGTATTGATTTTGTACCCTGTTAATAATTTTGTACTATTATTTCTAGGAGCTTTTAGGTAGAGAGTTTAGGCTTCTCTAGTTATAATATGTCTTCTGAAAATATTGATAATTTCATTTCTTCCTTGCCTATCTGGATGTCCTTTTCTTTCCTAATTGCTACTAGCCAATATAATCCAAAGACTCTCCAAAATTTATACACCATATCAGGTAGGAATCATCCTTGGAATGTAATAATGGTTCAACATCCGCAAGTCAATCAACATTATAATCATGTCAATTAGAAAAATATCAAATCAACATGCACAGAAGGCATTTGACAAGATCTAACACCCATTCATAATAAAATTGTCCATAAAATGGGACCTGAAGGAACATTCCTCAGTATAGTCAAAGCCATTTACCAAAATCCCACAATGAGCATCATTCTCAACGGGGAAAAACTGAAAGCCTCCCCCTATGGTCAGGGAAAACACCGGGTTGCAAACTCTCACCACCTCTATTCAAAATTGTACTGGAGGTATTATTCTCTTTGGCTGGTGGGTGGGACATACAAAACGAGCAAGAGTTTTTCATTAGCATTAGTGACAGAAAACCCTAATCATTAATTAGCATTAATGACATGGCTGTTCTTCCTGGGCCTTTTTATCAATCACTGATATGGCCGAGGACAAGGGATATAACACATCATCTAACTAATTTAACTTTTCCATGAGGTTTCTTAAAGTCTGTTTTGCGGTAGATTCTATCTTCCACATTAAAATCTGATACAAGATCCACATACTCTTACTCACACTCAATATTCATGTAAATGATATATCTTGACTCTAACTTTTAAGTTGGCTCTATTTTTCCTTATAATTTAAAAATTATGTAATTGATCAATTAGCTTTAGGACTTTTGAGCAGTGCTAAGGGGACTTGAGACCATTTATGGTATGCTCAGGTTTCTCATGATTCAGTCTTTGGGGTTTGTATGAGTCTAAAACTTCATCAATTTCTTTTAGGCTCTCCAGCTAACAGGCAGTGTTGTTCTGAAATATCCATTGGAACTTCTCCCATTTCATCTCTGAAATAGTTTATTAGAGTTTTCTCACTGTTTCCTAAGTGTCAAAATCGTGAAAATCTAGTTCCTATGTTTATTGGCCCTTTGTTTCTTTGATTTTCATTCATTTATTTAAATTTTAAAATTATTTCCTTCCTTATAACTATACTTTATTTCATTTTTTTAAGGTTGACTTGATCTTCTGGTTTCCTAAGATGTGAGTTCTATTTATTTGAACTATTTTGATGAAACTATAAGATGCATTGTATATCTATATATACATACATATATATGTATATGTACATATATACATACACATACATATATACATAAACATACATATACTATATATACATACAATACATATGTATCTTGTATAAGATACATTTATGTGTTCCCAGTTTGAGTCTGATTCTGAATATAACATTTACCTATGAATGTTGATAAAACTGCCCAGAGATAAAGAGCTTGCCATAGAGGCAGAAGCAGGAGGAGGGAATTTGGGACATTGGTGGTTGGGAATGGGCACTGGTGAAGGGATGGGTGCTGGAACACTGTATGACTGAAACCCAAACATGGACATCTTTGCTATTGTATACCTCAAGTAGTATAATAAAAATTAAAAAAAGACTGCCCAGATTTAGTGGATCTGAAAGTATCATAGTTTAGGTATGTAGTTTCTATAAAGGACCTAGTCACTGTAAAATTTTTCTTTTAGAATTGCTATATTGCCCCTTGCCAGAGTGCTTTTTCCCCCTGGGGGTGAGGGTTCACAGCAGTGGTGCTCATGGGCCATATCTGACGACTCTGTGTTCACAGTCAAGTATGGTGGTGCTGAGGGAACCTTATAAGATTCTGAGATCAAAACCAGTGATATTGTTATATAATATGGTTACAGATAAATGCTAAATAAACTTTTTTGTAACATTCTGACCCCTTGACAAAGTTTCACAAAATATCTTTCCCTATTATTGATCTACTGAACACGATGACATTTTCTGAATCATGTGCATTGTTTTCAGCATTTCTAGTACCAATATAAAAATTTCTATACCCCTATATAGGGTATTTCTATAATTTTATAGAAAAATTCCTTTACCTGTGTCTTAATAAAAATTAGCAGCTTTTAGACCAACACAATGAGTCAGTAGTTTTAGAATTCCCTAATGCAGAGTATGCTGCCTACAATACCCAAAGAAACCTAAAGAAAACTTGAATTTCATTTATTGTCCTAGGAAATAAGATATTGTTCACTCCTATAGTGGACCTATAAGTTAGAGTCTGTAACATAAGTTACAGACTTATGTTCTAACACAATTCCACCACCAAAGTGACCTTTCCTTCCCATTCACCACAACTTTGCTTAAAGTTGTTAAAGAGCCATGTTCTGTAAAGCCTTTCATATCCAAAGATGTCTCTCTACCTCACTTTCTAGGGAAAAATAGAGGCTAATCAACAGAGACAGCTCTCTGGCCTCATCAGTCCACAGGCACAACAAAAAATTTACCTAATAAGCCTTGAAAATAGCCATACTTAGCATTAGTTTTCCATGTATTTCCTGTCCCATAGTTTACAACCTCTTCTACTTAAATGGACTCTTTTACTTTTGTCATATCATATATCTGAAATGTTATGTTACTTTCGGTAGAAATAATAACAATTCAAGTTCACTGGTGGTAAATAATATACTTTGTGTAAACACTGTGATTCACAATGTTGTTCATAATACAGTAGTTACAGACTTATGTTCTAACACAATTCCACCACCGAAGTGACATTTCCTTCCCATTCACCAAACAACACCTCCAAGTCTGCCTCCTTAGCAGGCTCACACAGTATTTTTTTTGCAACTAAATGGTTAAAGAAATTATCAAAAATGCTTAAGTAAAAGAAAATATGTGAAAATCATTAAGTCTCACCATAGGGATGTTAAGTGTTTATTTGAGGATTGACTAAGCTGTTCTTAATTGAGTCTTTTGCATTATTGTTTTGGTTTGTTGAATTTTTTTGGCATCTATGCTACTTTCAATCTAATATGATGTGGTCCTACTGTAATTTCACCATCGATAAATTTGGAGGTATAAAACAATTGGATCCAGCAAGGAGGCCCCATGAGCCAGATACTTTAGGATCTACGATTTGGGCCAACAAATTGACATGATAGTGGTTTCGGGAGATGAGCAGGGACATAAGCAGGGCATCTAGGGCTTCTGGAATCACAGTGAGGAGTGGGGATTGGCAAACTGCCCCCACTCTAGAAAGGTCCCAGAATTCTCAGTCTAGACACTCAGAGTACCTGAAATTTTTCAGTTTTGAGTCTCTGCAGAGAGTGTTGGTGAAGCAGTGGAGGTGAGCTGTTGCAGGACTCCTAAGGGCCGCTGCATCTGCTCTGGATTGCCTCCTGCAATTCACTTTGTAGATAAGGGGGTAGTCTAAATGTGGCAGTTTATCTGACCATGTATGCTGTACTAGCTGGTATAAATATTCTCCCATGCTACCACAATCATCGTGGGACTAGCTAGATCTTACCAGCATATTAGCCTGGCCACATAGGACCCTAAGTAATTAGACCAGAGAGAAATGCTGTTTGCTTCCAAGCAAACAAGCATGGCTCCCTGATATACTCAAAGGCAACTAAAATACAAAACTACAATGAAGTAGAAGAGACTTATGAAGGCTTGGAGAAATATTTAACTGACATTAATATAGTCTTTGGTACAGAGACATGCCGTCTCAGAAACTCCCTTCTCTACCCTATAAAGGCATTTCCAGGCAGATCTTGGCTCAAAACATTAGCATACTAAAAGGCCTAGGTGAGGTGCAGGGAGAGATTTTAAGGGCATTTGACCCTCCCTGCTTTCCATAACAGTGGGAGAAAGGTCTGAGTTGCAGGGGTATAAACTAGCCGGTTTCCTCTCTCGTGGCGCTTCTTTGTGGGCTCTCCCTTTGTGAGCGCTCACCCTTCTTGGAAGTCTTGTCTTCTTCTCCTTTTACAAAGCCTTTACATATGGTGGCCGCCATCTTGGCCTACACGTGGCTGGGGTTCTAGCCTGGAATCCTAAGCACTGGGCTTTTCCTTTTGCTGATTTGTATGCCTAAACCTGTGATAAGTAAAGCCTTTTAAAACTGCATCGGATTCCTGAGTTTTCATCCATTTCTCGCCGGCCGGAGGTAGAAGGGGAACTTCGCTTCCCGGCACTGTCGGGGACCCGGCGGAGCCCCCCGACAGTGAGCCACTGGCGTGGCTGTAGCTGTGGGGTGTGGGTGTACCTGCTGGGACTTTGATAGGATTGGTATTTGACCAAACTCCATTAAGGGATGCCCCAGAGTTCTCAGATGGGGTCATCAGTGTTTCCATGAATCTTAGCTGCTTGGCTTGCATCTCCTGAGAGGTTTAGTAATCAATAGGTAGCATAGTGCTGTAGGTGAGTCAGCCTGTTGGCAGCTGTGGTAGGTATCTAAACCGAGGATCTAACCCCTCCTTTGTGCTGCTCTTTCAGACTCATTCCCATGTGTGTGCATGGTGTGCATATTGATACAGTTCTGTTTGTCTTTCTTTTGGGAATCTGTTTGTCAGAGTAATTAATAGGACGACAATAATGGACTTCAGATGGAGAAAAGGAAAACTATTTATCTTCTACATAGATCAGGCCCTTTTATTCTGTGTTATGACAGAGAATATGAAAATGAACATAACCCTGAGATAAGAGAGTGAATGTATATCCCATGTGTATATAAATTCGTCTCATTTTCTTTTTGTATGTATGAGTATTGTATGGTTATTCAGTTCAATATTCATAAACTCTGAACCTGTGGGCAGTGCCAATCTTAAGAATATAATTGGGAACCTTAACTCTGCATTTACCATCTATGTGTATCAATAACTTAGTATTATATTGCTTTCTAGTATTTTTTAGCTAATTTCTTGCAAAATGGGGGTGTATTTTTTAGGGTCACTACCTGGCTTCCCTACAACATTTATTTCTAGTATATTGACCAGGAACAATATAAAGTTCTTCCTAACTGCTAAATATACCCATTTGGATACGAGGGAAATGACAACCAGTGGGTCTGCTAAATATACCCATTTGGATATGAGGGAAATGACAACCAGTGAGTCATAAAGATTATATCTCCATTGTGAAACAAACCTGAATTTAAACTACATTTTTCCCACAGTCCTTTATATCTTGACTCTAACAGAGATAGGCAATTTATGCTCCTGGTAACAGATTTAAATGAACTCTATATACTATAGGACTTGAAAAATGTAGGTATCCTCCATTTCTAAGTATGCTATTATCTGATTAAATGGATATAGGTTCCATTGGGGGAATATTGGGAAATTACTATTGCATATAACTGCTGTGGTGCCATAATCTGAACATGGATGTTCCTTCGTCAGTTAGTTCTGTCTCTGGGAATTGACACCAATCTGGCAACTGGAAAAAAGTACATGACTTTCCTTCAGGGAGGACATCTTTTCCTCTAATCTATATTTTTCTGATATTATGTGTGATGGTACCCCAGTTGAGCAATCATTTGTCTTACCTCCAGGAATACTATGCCCTTATAGCCTACTTTATGGATCACTGAAAAATTCTTCTGCCTACTGTCCAGATTTTGCAAACCTGCTATTCCAATATCGTTCACTCCATTTCTCCTAGGAAAGACTCTGCTGTAATAAAATCTTTTCTACCAGTTCAGTCCATACAAGAAGACATTATTGAACATTGCAGTGAAGCTGGTGGGTTCCTGCCCATTTTACTTTACTTATTAGTAAATGGTTTTACTCTTTATATCCTTCTGCAGATTATGACCAACTAGTGGGTCTTCCAGTCATAAATAATAAACTAAACCATTTTAGCATGTTCAGTTTTATAATCCATTTGAACTATTTCTAACTGGGTTTCCTGCTATCTCTAGTGCAGTTCACTTTATCCAAGCTTCTAAACTTCATTCCAACATTGTTTTGTAATCATCGATTAAGGGTTTTCAAGAGTTAAATCATATTAGAGAATTCTCCTATATTATCATTTTCCTTGTTTGGTTCCATTTTTTCTTTTCTTGATCCAAACTCATAGAAATAAATTCTAGATATAGTATTATCATGATAGCATATGCTATCAGGTCTTGTTGAAAATTTGATGTATGATCGCTACAACAGTCTGGCACCTCTTTAACTCTCTATGCTGAAGATCCGGTTGTAATGATAGCTTTCATGTTTAGTAAGATTAGGACAGGTCTGGGAAGGTTATTTAGTCAAATAATGACACCTTCCTAATTCAAGATTTATGCAAATGAAGACAAACAGAACTGTCTTTACATGTACATCATTCATGCACATGGGAACATTCTGAATGAGTGTGATGAAATCTTAGGTTTACAGACTTCCCATAGTTAGGTCTTATCCTGAAAGAAGTAGGCCACTTTTGAGGGTTGAGTGGATTCAGATACATTGTTTAACTCAGGTTGATATATTTATCTATCTATATACCCTTATATATATACTCTCAGACATGGGGTAGAGCTGCTACTTGCTCTCCCTGTGCCCAGCTGCTTGTGAGGCGCCCGGGAGGCATGGCAGGTTCTAGCCCTGGCAAGCCACCCCAGCTGAGCCTCACAACAAGCCAGACCACCCTCCTCTACTCATGGGGCCCGCCATTTTCCACATCTGGACTTCCCTCTCATCACAACTCCACCCAGCAGACCAGACTATCACAGTCCGGCTCGCGCGGCTGCTAAGCGGGGGCGCGGTTTATCAATAAATGTTTTATTTAGAGATGACTACAACAGTATGCCATGCGCATGGCAAGCCTGGCAAGCTGCTCGTGTAGTATTTCATATGCCAAATACCAGTAACATTTATATTAGGTCATTTCCGTGACCTAATATAATTGTTTGAGGCTCTTTATGTTCCTGGAGCGGGCAGATGCCTTTGGGTTCTACTAGCATGAGATGGGACATATGGAGATATTACTGGTGCCCGCTCTAGCACATAGATGATTAACGGGAAGATAGTGATAGTGATATATCCTTATCTCAAATTTCAGTGTCCTACTGTTCCTCTTTCTAGGTCTTATTGGAAGGAGATCTTGGTCTAGAATTCTCTTTAATTCTGCTAATATTAGACTATAGTTCTCTGTATTCGTCAGAACTCCATCCAGCAGAAGAGCCTATTACAGCTTGGCTCGTGCGGCCGCTTGCAGCTACGTGGTTCATCAATAAATGCTAGATGTAGAGGTGACTACAAGAGTATGCCACCTGCACGGCAGAGCCTGGCAAATCTCCGTGTCATATTTGATATGCCAAATACCAGTAACAATTATAGACCTCATTCCCATGACCTGATGAAATGGTTTGAGGCTTTTTATGTTCCTGGAACAAGCAGATGCCCTTGGACTCTGCTAGCGTGAGACAGGACATATGGAGATGTTACTGATGCCCGCTCAAGCAAGTTGATGATGAACGGGAAGACAGTGATACAGTGATACAGTTCTCTGTATAATGTTTAGCTTTTCCTGTTCACTGGATTTAGGAAATGAGTCTTTTTAAATGGTATCAAAAAAAGATATTTTAAGTTATTAAGGGGTCTGAGACTGTCATTTTCTTTCTTCAATAAATCCATACTACAGAAAAACCTACTCAATTACAGTCCTGACAGTTGTTATTTCCCAATATTGCTTCAATGCCTGAAAAATGCACTTGTTAATACATGTCTCCACCTTCCATCCCACCCCCTTTTCTGTAAGGGGATTTCTTATTAGTTTTACACTGTAGCATTCCTGGGAGCTCCTGTCATCAGTGATCCAAACAGTGAGTTTGATCTAATCACAAATTTCTATCCTTTGCATATACTGTTAATTTTACTTAGAGTCAACTTAAGTAACCAACTTCAAGTGAGTTCCCCAAAAACAGAATTTTAGGTAGAATATTTTTTGTTGTTTTTGTTCCAGTGATTTATTAGGGAAAAAAAATAGTTCACAAATAGGAGAAAAGGAATGCAGAACATCTAATAGAGCATTAGCTGATCAATAACACGGTCTCAACTGGAAACTGAACCCACATGGAAGGTTTGAAACAAAGAGTCATCAATCACAAGCTTAAGGTGATGGGGAAAACAATGAGGATGGGTATCATGTTGCTTTCTGAATAAGGAACTTGCTCATTGGATCCAGAGTTACTCTCTGGAAGTATTTTTTAACCATTGGTGTACATGTGTTAAAAGCGTTAAAAGGCATTGGTCTACACCAATGGTTATTAACTACTGTTCCAGGTTATTGACTACTATTAGAGTGACCAGTGCTCAGACAATTATCAGTCTTCTGGTGTAGAGATTAATTATCATTGAGTATCAATACATTGTTTTAAGGCTATATTCATACTAAAGAGAGAATGGGTAATAGCAGAAAGAAGAGTCTGCTCATATTGTTTACAAAAGGATAAATCTTGCGATTCTATTTTCAGATGAATTCCTATGGTTATTTCAATAATTTTTGTCAAGGGCTGTGCTTTGACAAGAAATAGATGTTTTTATTTTTCTATGTAGGTCCCCAGACTCCAGACTGTGTGTGTGTGTGTGTGTGAGTTTGTGTGTCAGTGTGTGAGGTGGTGGTGGGGAAATGCTTTGCCACAAGTTTTGTTCTCTCTTTACCACTTATGAAAGACCTGGTTCGTCTGGGGAGTCTAGATTTTTGGAAGGTAAAACAGTCAAAAGGAGACCAGCTGTGAGAAGGAATCTAATGCTTTTTTTTTGGTTTGTTTGCATTTTGGCCTCATTTGGCAGTGCTCAGAGATCACTCTAGGAAAGCTTAGAGTGTTGTATGAGGTTCTGAGGATCTAATCAAGGTTAGCTGCATGCAGGGCAAACACCCTACATGTTGTGCTATAGTGCTGACTCCTATCTTTTTATTATTATTTACTTATTTATTTAAATTTTATTACATCACCATGAGATAGACAGTTGCAAAGTTGTTCATGATGGGGTTGAAGAAATACAGTGTTCCAGCATCCATCCTTCCACCATGCACATTTACCAACACCAATGTTTCCAGTGATCCCCATTGTCCCCCCAGCATGCCTCTGTAGTAGACACTTTTCCCCTCCTCTTTCTCTCTCTCTCCCTCTCTCTCTCTCTCTCCCTTTCTCTGTCCCTCTCCTTCTCCTGGCCCCTGGCCCTCTCCTTCTCTCTCTCTCTCTCTCTCTCTCTCTCTCTCCTTTTGTGTATTGTGCTTTGCAATGCATACACTGAAGGGTTATCATGTATATCCCTTTACCTACTTCAATTCTCAGTTCTAACCTGGCATTAGCATTTCCAACTATTATTGGAAAACTGATTCTTATTCATTTTATGATATGTCTGCCCTTTTGCCAACTGGTTCAGTCTTTTTTTAAAGCAATATTGACATTTCTCCTAAAACTAGAAATTGAGCTCTCTTTTTTACCCAGGGTATATTCACTCCTAAGATATACCCTGAGGGCCCAAAACACACAGAAGAAACACCCTATGCACTGCTATGTTCAATGCAGCACTATCCACAGTAACCAGAATATGGAACCAACCTAAGAGCCGAAGAACAGAAGACAGGATAAATAAATTGTGTAATCAAATGTATAGGAGTCAGAGGTTAGGTAAGACAGAGAAGAGAACAGTGTGTTTATAATTGTCAAAAGTGATAATACCAGCCTAGAACTGAGCATGGAATATAAGTAAAAATATACACATGATAACCTCTAAATGTATGTATTGCAATCCACAATGTGTAAGAGAAGGAAGGGAGAAAGAGAGAAAGAGAAAGAGAAAAGAGATAAAGAACCTGCCATAGAGGCAGGCTGGGAGAGGGGTGAGGGAATCGGGGACATTGGTGGTGGGAAATGGGCACTGGTGGAGGGATGAGTACTGGAACAATGTATGACCGAAACCCAAGCATGGGCATCTTTGCAATTTTATATCTCGTGGTGGTTTAATAAAATATTTAAAAGAACCCCAATACATGTTTATATAAAAATGCAAAAAAATGGTTGTATAGTTACACAATGGAATACTATATAGCTGTTAGAAAATGAAGTCATGAAATTTTCTTATAGGTGTATGGATATGAAGATTATCATGCTGAGTGAAATGAGTCAGAAGAAGAAAGACAGGAATATACTGATTGCATTCATTTTTGGTATATAAAAAGATTAGACTAATATCTAAGGCCAGGCAAAACAGGGGTCAAGAGGACTTGTCAATGGTTGGAATCTACCACATGTGTATGGGGAACAAAGTTTAGGTAATATAGAGAAAGGACATAAGAATGTTTAATAAAACATTTTATTAGTTTTTTAGATACTAGGCTTATAATAGTTTAAGTTTATGGCATTCCTGTACAAAGTTACAGCACTATGTTACAAAATGAATATCCAAAGTCCATAGCTTTTCTATAAACAAGCAGAGAAATACAATAGAGATTTGAAAAATAACCCCATTCACAATTGTGCCTCAGATAATCAGTTTAAATAAATAAATGAAGGATCTATACAAAGAGAACTACAGAACACTACTCCAAGAAGTAAAAGATGGCATGTGAAATTGAAAACTAATTACCGGACTCATGGATTGGGTATATCAACATTGTCAAAATGGCAATATTTCCCAAAGCATTATACAGATCCAATGGAGTCCCTATAAGGATGCCCATGACATTTTAAAAGAAATTGATCAAACAATTATGAAATTCATATAAAACAACAAACGTCTACAAATAGCTAAAGTGATCCTTAGGAAATTGAAGAAGTTCTCAACACTAAACTATATTATAAAGCAGTAGTAGTGATTAAAGCAGCATGGTATTGGAATAAAGATAAGTCACAGAACAGTGAAACAAAGTGGAATATCCTAATACTAACCATCAAATCTACGATCACCTAACCTTTGATAAAGGAACAAGAAAAGTGAAACGGAACAAGGAAAATCTCTTCAACTAATAGTGTTAAGAAAACTGAACAGCTGAGAAAATGAACTCAGACCTCTCTCTAATGTCAGCACAAACGTCAGATCAAAATGGATGAAATGCATTAATATCAGACCTGAATACATAAGGTATAAGAGGAAAATGTGGTCAGAACACTCTATGACATTGAAACTAAAGGCATCTTCACAGATGAAACACCAATGAGCAAGCAAGTAAAAGCAAAGATAAACAAGTTGGCTACATGAAACTAAGAAGCTTCTGCACTTCAAAACAAAGTGACCAAGGTACAAAGACAGCCCACAGAGTGGGAAAAATTATTTACTCTTTACTCAACACCCTTCTGATAAAGGGTGTTATCTAATATCCAAGATAAAGGGTGTATCTAATATCCAAGATATCCATTATCTAATACCCAATATCTAATATCAAAGGTAGAACATTTCAAGAAAAAATTCAACACTATCAATAAATCAGGAGAAGAAATCAACAGAAACTTTCTCATAGAAAAATACAAATGGCCAAAAGACACAGGAGAAAATGCTGTAGATCATTAATTATCAGGAGACATAAAATAGTCAGTCATGAGATATCATTTCACACTAGAGACTGGCACATATCCAAAAGAACAAGAACAATCATTATTATCATGGATTAGGGGAGAAAAGGACACTCATTATTGTTGGTGGGAATGCCAACAAGCCGAGCATTTTTGGAGAACATCATGGCATTCCTCAAAAAGTTAGAAATTTGGGGCCAGAGCGATAGCCCAGCGGTAGGGTGTTTGCCTTGCACAAGCCCGGTCCATGCTATGCTGGCCTGGGTTTGATCCCGGCATCCCATATGGTCCCCGAGCAACGCCAGGAGTAATTCCTGAGTGCAGAGCCAGGAGAAACCCCTGAGCATCGCCAGGTGTGGCCCAAAAAAAGAAAAAAAAAGTTAGGAATTTAACTTCCATATGAGCCATAAATACCACTTTTGGGAACGTACCCTGGGGCTTCAAAACACACAGCAAAAACACCAACTGCATTTTTATGTTCATTGCAGCATTATACACAATAGCTGGAATCTTGAAACAACCCACAAGCTAGGGTTGATGATCCTAGATGACTGAAAGCCCAGATGACTGATTAAAGAAACTATAATACATCTGCACAATGGAATACCATGCAGCTGTTAGGAAAGATGAAGTCATGAAATTCACTTAAAAAATGGATTGACACGGAGAGTATCATACTGAGGGAAATGAGTCAGAAGGAAAGGGACAGACACAGAATGATTGTACTCATTTGTATGATGTAAAACACGTGATATAAAACCCATATACAAGGACAGTATATATAAGGGCCAGGAGGCTTGGTCCATGTTTGGAAACCTGCTTCAACCTCTTGGAGAAAGGCAGTTGGGATAGGGAAGGGACTACTGTGACAACAACAGTGGTAAATGACCATTGTAGAAGAACTGTGTGCAGAATACGTAAAGGGAACAAACATGGTAATTCCTCAGTATCTGTATTGCAAACCATAATGGTCAATGGGAGACAGAGAGAGGGAGAAAGAAGAAAAATTTACAACATGGGTAGCTTGTCAGGCTCTGCCGTGTAGGTGGTACACTCTCAGTAGTAGGCTCTCATCTCAAGCTTTACTGATGAACCTCAACAGGGAGAGATCAGTTTTTCTCTTAAGTGGAGCCCTGAGGAACTGTGGAGTCTGGATGTTGAGAATGACTGACCTCTTGGTATGAGGGTTCCCCTGGCTTCTTGCCAGGCTCACTGGGATGATGGGCCGTGGCTAGGACCTGCCTAGAACTGTATATAAATGTGAAAGATCCTGAGAAGGACCTAGTACTAACTGCCAGTATTATCTAAGACAGCTGGCGCAGCTGTGGGTCTGGTGTGTCTCTCTTCCGGGGTTTCTGGCTGTGGTGGTTGTGAGCCCACAGCCATGCCTTCTGACATGGAGGGGAGGAATGGGAAGAGGAGTCCAAATCCCTACTCCAAGTGCGGCCAGTGTGGTCCTCCCCCCACACAAGTGAGCGAAACCTTGATCTATATTGGACTCGGCCAGGGGCTGGCAGAACATTTAACCCCTCCGGAGCTCCATGGGCTGCTTCCACGTGGGGCTGAGTGGCTCAGCTGTGGGTCTGGAGTGTTTGGGTCTGGAGTGTCTCTGTTCCGTGCTGCCAGCAGCTGTGGGTCTGGAGTGTCTCTCTTCTGGGGTTGCTGGTGTGGTGGTTGAGAGTGTGGCTGTGAGCTCCCAACCTGGTAATTCAATAAAATAAATTAAAAAAAAAACCAAAATACAAAGTTGCTGCACTATTCTGCCATGAAGTGCCCATGATCCCTTCATCCAGTCCCTAGTTCATGCCTGGGCTAATCTTCCTTTCCCTCCAGTGAACTCCCCACTACATGCTGTTACCAATCTTAACCAACAGACCCTCAACCTATGTTTGTGTGTTACTTCTGGTTAACCTCATTGTTTCCCCTACCCATCTTCCAAACCTGGAATTAGCAGGTTTATATTCAGGTAGCCAAGTCTTATTATTAATTGATATTGTCCATAGCACTTTTTCTTTCTTTATATACCTCAAATAAGTGAGATCATCTGGTATTTGTCCTTCTTTCTCTGACTTACTTTACTTCTAGATCCATTGAAATTGTGAATTGTATGGTTCTTCCTTTTTTTTTCTTGTGGCTACAGAGCGTATATTCCTTTGTCTATAGTACTACAATTTCCTTATCCATTCGTCTAATGTTGAACACTTGGGTTGCCTTCATATCATTCTCATTTTACCAAGTCTTCAATGAACATACATCGCACATAGGTGCACATACATATTTTGGATTTAAGCACATTTCAGTTGTCTTACCATTATGGCATTTCTCTTTGCTCACTCCTCCCGGTGCAGTGACTTAGGATTTTCATCCCAGTCTTAGGAATCTCCTAATGTCAGTCCACTCTGGGAGACTGGTCTTGACAGATAGCTGCTCTGCAGTTTCTCTGCTTTCTCTGCTCCCTGTCTTTGAGGTCAGGGGCAGCGGTCATTTCTGTGGGTGTACTCAAGACAAGGGTTGGGCCAATTTTTGCCTTAGCTGCCTTCAACCGGCTTCCAGCAGCCTTCTAGCTGTAAACACTGTTACATATTTCTCTGTCTCTGCCTTTTGTCTTTGTTTCTGTCTCTCTTTCTCTCTCTCTGCAGTCAAAGTACTCTATATCCACCCTTGGGACTCATTGGTGACAATAATGGCTCCCCTGGCAAAATCTCTCACAAAGGGCAGGCATTGCTTAATTGTGTACACTTCCTAGGCTTTGAGCATTCACTTATAAGAGAGGAAGTTAAAGAAAATTGCGTGCAAGACCTGGGCATATGTCAAACTACTACAAGACTCACTGTTTTGCATAAGGTATGATTACCAGACTTTTTCTATTTTGTATTAGCCAATAAATCATTTTCCTCTTGGTTCCCAAAACATGATAGCCAACACGTAGCCCCCTTCTTTCCAAAGACCTATGAGTAGTGTGACCTATGAGTAAAGCCTATTAGTTTATGTAAGCCCTACATCATGTTTTTTCTACTTTATTTTGACTTTCTGCTCTCTTTTTCATTTCTTGATTTTTTTTCTTTCCAGCTGTGTCAGTTATATAAATGACCCTTCCTTCTTTCCTTTTCCCTTTCTTTACAAGAGATTTTTCTTGATTATATTTATTTATCTGTTTATTTGTTCATATGTTTGTTTGTTTATTTATTTATCTGGATCACATCTTTTTCTTATTTGTATTATATCACTGTAAGATAAACAATTACAGAGCTATTCATGATTGGGTTACAGTCATATAATGTAACAGCACCTATTCCCTCAACCAGTGCACATTTCCCAACACCAGTGTCCCCGGATTCTCTCCCCCCACCCCAGCTTTCCCCCTATGGCATACTCATTTTCTTTCTCTCTCTCTCTCTCTCTCTCTCTCTCTTTGTCTGTCTCTCCCTCTCTCTTTTTGCACATTGTATTTAGCAGTATATTAACTGAGGGGTTATGTATAGACTTTTCCCTACTTTCCACACTCAGTTCTAGTCTAGCATTACCACTTCCAACTTTGTTGGCAAATACTCTATATTATCTTCTTTATCTTACTTAAATTCTTACCTCCACACACTTGTGTTAGATTCCAACCATTGATAAATCCTCCTGGTTCTTGCTTTGCCTGGCCTTGGATATTAGTCTCATATTATTTTCTTCACTTTTTATATACCACAAATGAGTACAGTCATTCTATGCTTGTCCTCCTTCTGACTCATTTCACTCAGCATGATACTCTCCATGTCCATTGATTTATAGGCTAAATTCATAACTTCATTTTTTTCTAATAGCTACATAATATTTGATTGTGTATATATACCATGGTTTCTTTCTTTTTTTTTTTTTTTTGGAGTCACACCCACTGATGTTTAGGGGTTACTCCTGGCTCTTCGCTCAGGAAATACTCCTGGTGTTGGTAGGTGTTAGCAGAAGGTAGATCTAAGGATATGCAAGGGAAGGTCTGATGGATACTGCCTGTTAACAGATACGCAGGGTATTCTGGCAGGCTGTCTCCCAAAAGAGTTAGTATGTAGAATTCCCTAGTGAGACTGTCAATCAAGCTGCAGTTACACAGACAAGGCTATCCTAAGTCATTTCTCTGCACATTTCCTAGTTGGCTATAACTAGCCCAAGATGAAGTCTAATGGACGATGCTTAAAGTTAGGCAGAAAACAGGTTTTTCTTGTTCTTCTGTCTGACAAGTCCTTGCCATCATGGGCTAGTCCAGAAGGCTGCATTAGCAATTGTTATGTGTTCTTTTGTTCATCTCATCTTACCTAGATAGCACCACCTGCAGGTTTTTGGTTCCTGGTTGTTGCCTTCCTATTATTCCTAAGTCCTATGCAATGAATGTGAACTGTCTTTGTAATGTAAACCCTTCAAACTTTAAGCTGGATTGCCCTATGGGACAGGGGAGGGGTGTCAGTGGAGGTGGTCAGTCAGCTCAAGTGAGTCAGCTCAAGTCAGTGAGCTCAGGTCAGTCAGCTAAAGTCAGTTAGCTGCTGTTAGTCAGCTGTCAAGATGAGAGCTGCTGCCCCTCCGGCTGGTGATCATTAAAAATATTAATGGATATACATCATGTTCCTGGTGTTTCATCTCTGCGCCTCTGACCCAACAGGACATTCCTACTTCAGGTAGGGGGACCATACGGGATGCTGGGGATCAGACCTGAGTCAGCTGCATACAAGGCAAACACCCTTACCACTGTGCTATCGCTCCAGCCCCATACCATGGTTTCTTTATCCAGTCATCTGTTCTTGGGCACTTAAGTTGTTTCCAGACTCTGGCTATTATGAATAGTCGTGCAATGAACATGGAAGTGCATGTGGTGTTTCTACTATGTGTTTTTGGGCCCACAGGGTATATTCCCAGGACTTGTATTGCTGGATCAAATGGGAGCTTAATTTCTAGTTTTTGGAGGACTGTCCATATTGTTTTCCAAAAAGTGGACCAGTTGGCATTTCCAACTGCAATGAATGAGAATCCCTTTCTCCACAATTCTTCGCCAACACTGGTTGTTCTTGCCCATTTGGATGTGTGCCAGTCTGTAGTGTGAAATGATATCTCATTGTTGTTTTGATTTTTATCTCACTGATGATTAGTAATGCACAACACTTTTTCATAAATCTTTTGGCCATTCAAATATATTCTTCAAGGAAGTTTCTGTTCATTTCTTCTCCCCATTTTTTGATGGGCTTTGATGTTATTTTTCTTATAAATTTCTACCGATGTCTTATATATCTTGGAGATTAACCTCTGGTCAAATGAGTACTGGGTAAATATTCATCCCTATCTGTGACTTGTCTTTGTTTTGGTCACTAATTTTTTGAGGTGCAGTAGTTTCTTATTTTCATGTAGTTCCATGTGTTTATCTTTCTTTCCACTTGCTTTGTCAGGGGTGTTTCATCTTTGAAAATGCCTTTAGCTACAACATTGTGAGGTATTTTTTTCCTATTTTTTTCAATGTAGCTTATGGACGCAGGTCTGATGTTGAAATATTTAATCCATTTTGATCTGACTTTTGTGCATGGTGTTAGAAAGAGGTCTGAGAAAAACAAGTGAATGTTTATTAATGTGTTTCACTCCCGAGGGAAAAATTATTAACTTGAGAACAGACTTAGAATTTAGGCTTAGGTATTAGGTTCATTTTAAAGTTAAAAGGAAGAAGAGCTTAAGAAAAACAAGTTACAGGAATAAGTAAGGTAACATTTTTATTCAGAATAATATTTCATCTCTATTGATAAGATTCTTTTTTATGTAAAATACATTTTTCTCTAACTAGGATAGGAAAATACCTAACTGATGGAAAATTCTTCTTGTTCCTTTTTTAGCCACACCCAATGTTACTCAGGATTTACTCTTGTCTCTGCACTTAGGGAGTGCTCCTGGCTGACATAGGGGGGTCAATATAAGGCATGGGGGATGGATCCAAGGCTGCATTCATGACTAGTGCTTTACTGGTGTTGCTATCCCCTCAGTAGCCTCATGGAATTTTTTATAAATGTTAATTTTATTTATATACAGGTAACTTTCAGTTTTCAGTCTTTCCTATGTCTTTCCTTCCCTGAAAATAATCATATCACCATAATCCATGTGATAAAGACATGTACTTTGGCATATTGTATTTGCTTCATTCGCATTGCTAATTATACACTAAACTTGTTTTGGTTTATAATTTGTTCTTTTTTTTTTTTTTTTTCTTTTTTGGGTCACACCTGGAAATTCTCAAGGGTTTCTCCTGGCTCTGTACTCAGGAATTACTCCTGACGATGCTCAGGGGACCATATGGGATGCTGGGGATCGAACCCGGGCTGGCATGGGCTGGCCGCGGCAAGGCAAATGCCCTACCCACTGGACTATCACTTGAGCACCCTGATTTCTTCATTTTTTATACTCATGATATCTCTGTAGAAGAGATATCATGAGTATAAAATGATATCTTATATACACTTATATTTGTGTATGCAAAGTCACACCTTCATATTTCTTTCCTCTTATCTTAATGTAATTTTTAAAGACTTTCTGCTTCTAGTAAGATTACTTTTCATTTTATTAGTCTATTTATTATTTTTAACAGAATGTTTTGATGGTGATGAATCACTTTAAATTTATTGAGAAAGTTTTTTTTATCCTTCTTTCTACTCTAAAGTACAATATGCCAGGACAGTATAATCTCAGTAGATATCTTCTTACATATTTGAATTGTCTTTCCATTGCCTTTGTCTTGCCATTCCCTTTGTCTTATATGGTTCCTTACAAAATGTCTGTAGACTAATCTACATTGTGGTGAAGGTGGGAACTCCCAATGTGGGATACAACATCAAGGGCACTTGGGGTGCCACCCAGCAATTCTTGGATGAAGGTGTGGTGGTCCTATGTGAGAGCTTAATGATGTTGTGCTGCTTGGTTCCATAGGGTTAGGATTGCATGGCCATCCTGGATGTGCTTTAGTGCTGCACCCAGGAAATGCTGGATGATCACGTGGTGTCAGGGACTGAACAAGGGTCTGCTTCATGCAAGACATGCACCTTCCTCCTGTTCTTGCTTTCTGTACCTTTGCCAAAAAACCCAGATGATATTGAAGGGTGTTGAAAAGGGACAAATCAGAGATTTTTAATGCCTAATCAATAAATTCACAAACTGTAAAGACTGACTCAAAATATTCCATGAGAATGACATGAGGTTTAATTATATGGGTTCATCAGAGGCCTGTCAGAACATACAACACACATCATCAGGGATTGTGGCAAGGGTTAGGTACTAGAAAAGAATAGATTAAGAGAGGGTGAAATTTCCAACAAACAGTGGCTCTATTTCTTTAGTGGTTTTATGGGAATAGACCAGGTGCAGAATATGACTGAGAAAGGGCTTGTTAAAATAATATCATATTCTGGGTTGCTCTCAGACTCACAATAAGAGACTAATTTTTAATGGAGTCGTCTAGGAACCTGTTTATATATCTAATTTGTATCACTTAATACTATCTTGGAATGTGTTTTTTTGAGCATGTTTTGTTTGATATTCTTTGGGCATCTTGTATTTTGATGTTTATGTTTTCCCCAAATAAGGGAAGTTCTGGGCAGTTACTTCTTCAAATATGGTGACTATCAGTTTCTCTCTTTTCTCTCACTGGGATTCTTATACCATAGATGCTATTCCTCTTGGCATAGACCCACAAGTCCTTACGACAGTTTTCACAATTTACTCCCTGCTGTACATTTCCTGTTTGGATGCTTTACATTATCTTCCAAACTCACCAGCTCTCCCAGCTGTTTCTTTTGTTTATTGTTAATTCCTTCATGTATAATTTAGCTCAGTGATTTTACATATATGTGTGTATGGGTGTAAACACTGATTTACAAAATTGTTCTAAGATGTTACAGCTGTTTCAAAACCAGTCCCACTGTCAATGTGACTTCCCTCCACTAATTTTCCCAGTTTCCCACTGACCCCCAAGCATTCCCACTAAAAAGGCAGAATTTTTCTTCAAATTGCTTTTTTACTACTCAATGGCAATTAAATTATAAAAATAATAATACATCTTACAGTGGTGTTACTAAAGTCACTGAGGACTTACTGAGTTGGTCAGTGCTAGTTGTGCCTTCTGCTCATTTTCGCTCATTGAGCTTGGTTGGCTTCTCACAACCTTCCCATCGAATTTCAGTGCTCCTTCTGGATTGTCAGTAATATGAAGCTTGAAGGTATTGCATGGCCAAGTATGGAGTCATGGAGCTGGGACAATTTGGTGGATTGGTGGATTGATGAGGTTCAGTGTCGGGAGCGCCACCAGGGTCCCTGACAGTGTCGGGAAGCAAGTTCCCTTCTACCTCTGAAGCTGGCAGGGAATGGATGAAGACTCAGGAATCCGATGCAGTTTTAAAAGGGCTTTACTATCACAGGTTCCAATATATAATCCAAGAGCAGGGAAAACCTCCGGACTCTGGGTTCTCAGCTAGGCCCCAGCCAGGTGTAGGCCAAGATGGCTGCCACCACGTGTTGAGGCCCAACAGAGAATGGAGAGGACGGAGAAGCAAAACACCAAGGGAAGCCAAAATGGCAAAGGGGGAAAAAAGAGAGCTTCTTTTCTTCTTGCAGCTTATTTTATAGCTAGAAATCCGCCCAAATTTCCCAGCCCAGCCCATTCTGGGCTGGGCTATCTAGAGATGGAAACAGGAAAACAGCTCCATAGAATGTAGCAACTTCAGGAGACCATCTGGTTGTTTACAAGGACCCAGAGCTAATTAAAAGCCTCCTAGAAGGGCTGGGAGAAGCTATAAGCTAAATGTAACTTCCCCTGGCAGGAAGGATCAAATGCCCTCAGGTAATTTCTCCCAGCACCTCACCTAATATCTTGAGCCAAGATCTGCCTGGAATTGCCTTTATAGGGTAGAGAAGGGGGTTTCTGAGATGGCATGTCTCTGTACCAAAGACTAATACTAATGCCAGTTAAATATTTCCAAGCCTTCACAAGAGTCTCGTCTACTTCACGGTAGTTTTGTATTTTAGTTGCCTTTGAGTTATCAGGGAGCCATGCTTGCTTGCTTGGAGGCAAACAGCATTTCTCTCTGGTTTAATTATTTAGAGATCCAACGTGGCCAGGCAAATATGCTGGTAAGATCTAGCTAGTTCCACGATGCTTGTGGTAGCATGAGAGAATATTTATACCAGCCAGTACAGAATACATGGTCAGATAAGACTGCCACATTCAGACTATCCCCTATCTATGAAGTGACCTGCAGGAGGCAATCCAGGGCAGTTGCAGAGGCCTAGGCTTTTAGGTGTCCTGCAACAGTTCAGTTGTGGAGTTGGACTGTTTACATACCAGAGTATGTGAAAAGGGAGGGGACGCCACCCCCGCCCCATTTGAGAGAATGTCCATGAGTTCTCAGCCCAGAGATTTTCTTCTTGGAATAATTCAATGCCTCTCAATCCCTGAGAAACCTCTTTGAATGATCCCTGAGCACAGAGCCAGAAGGAAGTCTGGTAAAATTGTGTCTGGCACCAAAATAAAGACAGTATTCTAGGGGCTGAAGCCACAGAACAGCAGGTATGGCACTTGCAGGTATGACATTCCATATCATCCCCTGAACCATGCTAGGAGTGATTCTTGAGTGTAGTACCAGGATCCAATCCTGAGTACTGGTAAATGTAGCCCAAACCCTCCCTCAGCAAAAATAGTAAATTAAAAAGTTTATAGTCTAAAGTGGAAAAATTAAGAAACACTTGCAGGTTTCTGTAATGGAGAAGGTTGAGTTCTTCCTTCCTCAGAATGAATAAAAATGCACCATGAGAGGAAAAAAAGAGATAAGGAGAGGAAGTCTTCTTGGAAGCATTAAGGGTTATTTCATTTAAAAGATAACATTGTGTGTGGATCCTTTTAAGAAACGATTCTTTTTAAAGGATCATTTATTTGCGTGTTTTCTGAATTAATAAAGGAAATAAAGGTATTCAGAATTGAAGGAAGTGTTGAGATAAATGTAGGATGTTAAAGGTCATGGTAGACACAGGGTTGCTTAGAGAAAGAACACACATAGAGGAAAATGGTATCAAATGAGTCTAGAAAGTAAGAGGATGTCATTCTAAGCATTTTGGACTTTGTATGGAAATGAATTGGTAGACATTAATGACTGCAGATTGGAGTATAATATGTTCAAATCCATTCATTGAGGAGCAGGGATATAATACAGACTGTAGAAAAAAAATGGCCAGTCATGGAATTTGGATCCATGATACTGTTAATAATCCAAATGAGGGCCTGAGTCATGTACAGAGGGCACGGCTGACTCAGTTCCATTTCCATCATCTCATATGGTCTCCCAAGCTCTGCCAGGAGCAATTCCTGAGCACAGATCCAGGAGTGACCCCTGAGAATGCCCCCAAAACCAAAATAAACAAAAAATATAAGTGTACGATGCTGGAGGTTGGCAGCAAGGCTGAGCCCATTTGAAGAGTCAATCAGTAATATTTAAAGACTAACTGGATAAATGGAAAAGAGTGTTAGAGCATACACATTGATTTCTCTGTTCACAGGGTCATGATGGTGTTTTTAAGCAATGAGGCTGATAGTTACAAACCAGATAAAAATCATAGGTTCTAAAAAATTTGTCTCTCCCTTACATATCTTTGCTGCTTACTTGTTTCTCTGTATTTTACAGTATAAATATGAATAATGATAAACATAGCTCTCTCCTCTGCAGTGTCCTGCTCAGATAGTTGCTCTGGGGTGGGACGTGGGAGTGACACTCTAGAGAAAAGGGCAATTTCTGGGTGGCCCAAGATGATAATATAATAAATAAAAAAGACCTGACATGATCTAAGAGATGGCGTCCATTTGCCAGAGCTGACAAGCTGACTTTATTGCACAGTGCTGTAGGTTATCAAGATAGACAGTGATAGATCATTTTGTAGGACCCAGAGAGAACCAGATCCATCTGCCTAGAAAAACAAATAAATCCCAGTTCAGAACTGAGATTTAGAAGATTTACAAGGCAGAGTGATGTATGTAGCCCTCTCTGGGGCCAAGGGGTGGGGGTGCTTTGTGATGGCTGGTCACAGGAGGTTACCTGCGTTGGTTCAGATATCCTGACATCTGGGATCACAGCAAGCTCCTGGGCTCCTATTTAAGAACATTTTCCCATTTCCCTTTTTTAGTCTAGTTTGGGTAGAAAAATGGATGACAGGCTGGGGGAGGATAAAAATAAACCAGAGAGAGGAAAGAGTCTCTCTGAACAATTCTATAAAACAAAGCATAAATCTTTAACTCTCTGACCTTTCAGCTCACATGATACTTGGTATAAAAGGGATAAATCAGGATTCATCTGGAGATAGGAGGGAGGGCGTTTTTCCCCCTTCAACAGGAAGTAACAAGTTTGTGGAAGGCACATAGATGTGTCATTGTTTCCAATAGAAGCTCAATTGATTTCCTAGAAATTGAGATGTTCCCTCAGCTGGGAAATGAAATTTCTTATTGCCAGTTCCACCTTTGACTGTCCCTCGGTAGAAAGTTTTATTTCATACTGCTATAATTAGCAGAGAAAGGTCAAGTGCAAGGTTTTGGTGTCAGACTTAGAACAACCCGTCTCCTAAATGCAAACAAAACTGGCGATGTCTGAGGGTTGCGTAGATGAGACTTGCAATGTCACAAAGGTGTCTTTTGTTAACACATCTACTGCTCATCTCTCATTTCCCTGTTTGGTGTTGCTTTGTTGTTGTTGTTTCTATATAACTGTAGCACATAAAATTCTTTGAGAACAAGTTGTGGATTCCTGGACACAGGAGCCCCACCATTATGTCTACTTGAATTGTTTGGTTCTCAGTTATGACCATAGCCCATTTTTATCAGCAGCAAAATATGTTTCTTTGTTTGATTTGGGGCTACATTTGGCAGTGCTCACTCTTGGCTCTGCATTCAGGGATCACCGCTGGTGGGGCTCAGAGGGCCATATGGGGTGCCAAGAAACAAGCCCAGTTTGATCGGTTATAGGGCAAATTTTCTTCCCGCTGTGTTATCTCTCTGTCCCTTCCAAAAATTTGTTTCTTAAGTGCAAAAAGGAAAGGGATATGATTTTTTTGGTCAGCTAACTCACTGTCAATATTACCAAATAATTGAAATATTTCCAATTATGGATAACTTTTATTTCCTTTTATGGTTTTATTTTGTGTGTGGGGGTACTGTTAGTGATCAGAAATAGAAGAGAGTAAATGGGCATTAGTGTGACAAATTGGGCATCATGAACCAAGGATGTGTTTTGACTACTGTCCTCCTTAAAAAAAAAGAAAGAAAATCAATCACAAGACAGTTAAAAGTGAAATAGCTGGTAGATATTTCAAGAGTCTGTACATGTTGAGGCACTTACTAAGAAAACAAATCAAGGAAAGAGTTATTTGATTCCAGTTTTAAAATGAGTTCCAAATTCTTCCTAGATTCCTTTTGCTCTCTTTCCCACAGAGTCTGAAAGTACAGCAGCCTCTTGATGAACGGAGGTTGCTTCCTGAGCTTCACATGTCACAAGAAATGAAAGTACGAACCCCTGAGGTAAGAGAGAATTCCCAGAACAAAGGGAATACTTAATGTAGGGGGTTTGAAGGGGCATGCTATGTAAACAATGGACTTCATAAATAAAATCTTGCTGTTCGTTTATTTAAATATTAGTGTTAGCAGGCTACTTCCACATTCAATTTTTTCCAGATAAGTACAAAGAGTCAAAATACTGAAAACTATGCTGGAGTTACTGGAAAGGAACCTACTTACTTTGCATGCATTTGACCCTTGTATGTAATTTGATCTCCAGCATCCCATGTGATTTCTTGACCCCTAGCAGGAGTGATCACTGAGTACAGAGATGGGAGTAAGCACTGAGCTTTGCCAACTTTATTTCAAATCTGCAAATAACCAAAACAAAACAAAACTAATAAAAACTGAATAGGACTAAATTGGGAGATAACAACGGTTTTAAATTTGGGCTATGCATCATCAGTTTGTCTCTCCCTTTTCTATTTACTGTTCATTTTTGTGCTATTTTTTAAATTGCTTCTTTTTGTTTGCTGTGAACCCCTTGGCATGAAATTAAAGCATAATTTTAGATGTACAAAGTAGAAATTTTGTTGATTGGAATTAGTTTAACCTCTATATTCAGATTCCCTATCTCTATCTTAATATAATGATAATCTAACTTAAAGGACTTCTCTCTCTCTCTCTCTCCATACATATAGAAGAGTTATCTAGAACAAGTTTTATTTAAAGAGTTGCTATATATAGCAAGAGTTATTACATATGTATATATGTATTATTACATACATATTACATATGTGTGTATATATACATATATTACATATGTATATGTACATATACAGGAGTTATTCATTTAACATGACCTTTAAAACATTTAAAAATTGCAGGAAGAAATTTAAATGGGGAATAATAACTAATATTATTCATAAAGGAAGAGAGCAGGACTTATTTGTTTTTGTTTGTTTTTTGGAGGAGCTGCATCCAGAGGTGCCTAGGGCTTCCTCCTGGCTCTGTATTCAGGGATAATTCATGGTAGACTCAGGGGACTATATCGGGGTGTCAGATGTCAAACACCAGTCAAATATGTGCAAGGCAAGTACCCTACTGCTGTTCTGTTGCTCCAACCCCAAGCAGAAATTATTTCTAAAAAAATAATAAAACATTTTATAGTGCTAATATTTTATTAGCAAATCATTGCTTAAGGGTAGTATAATAGTGATATTGCGATAGTTAGGAG
>JAJIBD010022990.1:215000-232500 GCA_021461705.1 Cryptotis parvus
ATGGTCTTAATGCTAATGTACAATTAACTCACTGTACAACCACCAAAGATTTCAAAGTCTTCCACTAACGTCTTTATATACCTTCTTTTAAAAAAAAATCTTATTACACATCATGAAATATACAATTACAAAAGTGTTCATAATTGGTACTGAGTCATACAGTGTTCCATCACCCATCCCTACACCAGTGCCCTATTCCCACCACAAATGCCCCCACATTCCCTCCCACCCACCCCACAGCCTGCTTTTATAGCAGGCACCTTTCATTTTCCTCTCTTTCTTCCTCTTTTTGTCTCTATCTCTGTCTCTGTATCTCTCTCTTCTTTTACACATTGTGACTTGCCCTTCAGACATTAAGGTTTTATCATGTAAGTCTCTTTGTGCATATTCAATAGTGAATTCTAGTCTCACATTACCATCTCCCAAAATTAGTAGAACACTGTTATATATTTGTATCCCATTAATGAATGCATTCACTCTATGTCTGTTCTTTTCTTTCTGACTAATTTCACTAAGCAAAATAGTCTCCATGTCTATCCAGTTGCAGGTTAATTTCATGATTTTGTCTTTTCTAACAGCTGCATAGTATTCCATTGTGTAGATATACCACAGTTTCTTTAGACTGTCCTTTGTTTATGGGCACTTAGGTTGTTTCCAGATTCTGGCTATGGTGAATAGAGCTGCGAGTAATAAAGAAATACAGATAGTGTTTCTACTATGTGTTTTTGGCTCTCCAGGGCATATTCCCAGGAGTGGTACTGCTGGGTCAAATAGGAGTTCAATATCTAGTTTTCGAATGAATGTTCTTATTGTTTTCTAAAAGGGCTGGACCAGTCGTCGGCACTCCCACCAACAGTGGATGAGAGTCCCTTTGTCCCTGCATCCACACCAGCACTGGTTGTTCTTGCTCTTTTGGAAGTGTGCCAGTTTCTGTGGTGTGAGGTAATACCTCATTGTTGTTTTGATTTGCATCTCCCTGATGATTAGTGACGAAGAGTACTTTTTCATATGCCTTCAATGTGGTTACCATAAAGATACCAATGACATTCTTCAAAGAAATTGACCAAACACTCCTGAAATTTGCATGATTAATAAACCCTGATGCTGAACCAGAGACTCTCAGACATGGGGCAGAGCTGCTACTTGCTCTCCCTGTGCCCAGCCGCTCATGAGGCGCCCGGGAGGCATGGCTGGTTCTAGCCCAGGACTGCCACCCCAGCAGAGCCTCACAACAAAGCCAGACGACCCCCGACTCCATGGGGGCCGCCATTTTCCACATCCAGACATCCCTCTTGTCACATCTCCACTCAGCAGACCAGACTATCACAGCCTGGTTGCGTGGCCGCTAGCGGCCATGGTTCATCAATAAGTGCTTTATTTAGAGGTGACTACAAGATTATGCCACCCACACGGCAAGCCTGGCAAGCTGCTCGTGTCGTATTTGATATGCCAAATACCAGTAACATTTATATTAGGTCATTCCCATGACCTAATATAATGGTTTGAGGCTCTTTATGTTCCTGGAGCAAGCAGATGCCTTTGGGTTCTACTAGCATGAGACAGGACATATGGAGATATTACGGTGCCCGCTCTAGCAAATAGATGATGAACGGGAAGATAGTGATAGTGATAGTGAATAAAACCCCATGAATAGCTAACGCAATCCTTGGGAAAAAGAATATGGGGGTATGACTTTCCCCATCCTTAAACTCTACTACAAAGCAGTCATACTTAAACGGCATATATTGGTTTAGAAAAGACCCATAGACCTATGGAATAGATCTGAATATCTTGGGACACACTCTCAAATATACAATCACTTAATCTTCAATAGGAGCAAAAATATTAAGTGAAGCAAAGAAAGCCTCTTCAACAAATGGTGCTGGGAAAACTGGGCAGCTATATGTAAAATAATGAACGTTTTTTTACATATAGCTGACATGAATCTATAAGGCACATCTAAGAAACCATAGGAAAAATGCTCTACGACATAAAAACTAAGGCATCTTCAAAGATGAAACACCACTGACCAAGCAAATGGAAGCAATGATAAACAAATGGGATTATATAAAACTCAAAAGCTTCTGCACCTCAAAAGAAATGGTGACCAAGATACAAAGACAATACACAGAGTGGGAAAGAATATTCACCCAATACCCATCTGATAAAGGGTTAATATCCAGGATACACCAGGCACTGGTAGCACTTTACAAGAAGAAAACAGCCAACCCTATCAAAATATGGGGAGAAGAAATGAACAGAAGTTTCCAAAAAGAAGATATTCGAATGTCCTTATATAACTTCTAATACTTCTTCATACCAACCCTCTTCCCACTTGGTAATATTATTTCTGTAACTTCGAGCCAAAGTTACTAAAATATTTGTTACTGTCTGTTCTTTATTTTTTGTTTCTTTATATATTAATGATCATATTTATATATTGCCTTCTGGTGTATTTTGCTTACACATGACACCCTCCAGTTCCAACCAGGTTGAGCTAAAACACAAGATTTCTTCTTTGCTTACATCTACATAGTATTTCTTTGTGTGTGTGTGTGTGTGTGTGTGTATATATATATATATATATATATACATATATATATATATGTCAAAACCACTTCATTCACATTATCTGTTGTTAAATATTTATGGTATTGTCTTTGTACTAAGTACTATAATAAATGGATGTTTATACAATGTTTTGAATTCATGTTTTGTGTTTGGCAACAGATTATTAAAAAGTAATAGTTTGATCACATGCAACTCTATTAGTTTTTTAATATTGTTTGATCACATGCAACTCTTAGTTTTTTAATATTTGATCACATACAACTCTTAATTTTACAGAAGTATCCATCAGATATAAAAGATGGTTCCATTTTGCCACGCTGTACCTTAATTGTTTCCATCATGTTCATATATGCCATTGTCACTAGTATCAATAATATCTTACTGTTTTGAATAGCATGTTCTTAATAATAAGAAAAGATGCATACTTTTTAGAGGCCTATTGGTTGTCCATTTGTATATCCTGTAGAGAAGTTTACAATTTTCTCTCTTCATTTTTTGATGACATTGTTGTTTTTTCTTGTGTTGAACTAGGGGTGTGCTTTATATACCTTCAATATTAGCCCCCTATCTGATAAATGGACTGTAGACCCATTTATCTGGTTAGTATGGTGTATTTTTATTTTATCTTGAGTTTCCTTTTGCCATATAAAATCTTTATAATTTGATATAGACTCTTGTTTTAAGTTAAATTATTGAAAATATTCTCTGAGGTTCTAGAGAGTTTTGCCAAAGTTTACTTTAATATAGTCTATGGACATGTTAAAAATCTTGTTTGGTTTTTTTTTTCATTTTTTTGGGTCACACCCAGAAGTGTTCAATGTTTCTCCTGGCTCTGAACTAAGGAAATACTCCCAGCAGTAGTTGGAAGAATACATGGATGCTGGAATTGAACCAGGGTATGCCATGTGAAGTTAAATCTGTACTATTACTCTGGCCTAATAATTGAGGTTTTTTTTTGGAAAAATTGAGATACCTTTTGTGTATAGTGTGAGATATGAAAGAAATTTCATTTTTTTAGTGTGTGGGTGTCCTGTTTCTTCATGATTAGCAGAAGATGATTTTTTGCTATAGTTTATTCAGATCCTTTTGTTGTTGTTGCTGAATCACCTATAAAGCTGCATTCATTTATATGACCATCTGATAAAACAAATTATTGAGTCACTATAATTTACAATATTGATACTGGTAAGTTTCATGCATAAAGCATTCTGGCATCACACCCTTCACCAGAGTGTCATCCTTCCTACACATTCCCACTGTCTCCCACACAATTCTATCACACCTGCACTGCATCTAATTATATTTTTCATATTAAAAAACAGTTCTCAAGTTTCTTTTACACTTGGTGGTTAGTTTCTTTACTATGTTACTTTATATACCACATATAATTTTGTATCTGCCCTTCTCCTTCTGACTAACTTTATTCAGCATAGTTCTCTGGAGATTATCCATATCTCCATATTTATGCTATCCCTATACTGTAAATTTCATGACAGTCTTTTCTTATAGCTGAGTAGTATTTTGTTGTTCATACACATCTTTTTAAGTTATAAATAAATCCAAAATTTATTTATACATTAATCTTTCCTTGGACACTTGTGTTGTTTCCAGAATTGGTCTATTTTGAATATTGCTGCAATGAACATCAGAGTGCATAAAGTGTTTTCTGAGTAGAGGTCTTGGGCCCTTGAGAGTAAAGTCAAAACGTGGAATTGCTAGATCATATGGGAGAACTTTTCCTAGTTTGTTGAGAAGTACTCATCCTGTTCTATAAGTCGGTACCTGCCTGATCCACATTCCCACCAGCAGTGGTCGAGAGTTCCGTTCAGCTCACATCCTTGTCAACACTGGTTGTCTTAATCTTTGTGATGTGTTCCAGTTTCACCAATATGAATGATATCTTATTGCTTTGATTTGCATTTCCTTAATGATGAGTGATGCTGAACAAATCATATACCTTTTTTTCCATCTGATCACTTCTTTGAGGAAATTTCTGTTTACCCTCACCCTCATTTTTATGTCGTTTGGTTTATATGGTATATTACATTAGTAAATGTATATCAAACTATAAATGTATATCAAACTAGCATGAGACAGGACATATGGAGATGTTACTGTTGCTTGCTCGAACAAATCGATGATGAATGGGAAGACAGTGATACAGTGATATCAAACTATCCTTGCATTCCTGGACTAAATCCCACTTGATTTTGCTGAGGATCTGTACATCATTGTTAATTAGGGATAGTGCTCTATAGTTTTCTATTCTTAGTAATATTTATGTCTATTTTGGGTGATGTTGTATTAGGGTGATGTTGGCTTTATGAAATATGTCAGAAAGGACTTATATGTATTTAATATTTTGAAATCATAAGTAGTATCAGTAGTAAGTATTCCTTAAAAGGCTAGGAGAACTCACCAGTGAGGCTATCTGGCACAGGGCTTATAAAACTCTTGGGGAAGTTTTCAATTAGTGTTTTAGTTTCCTTATTCATGATAGGTCTGTTTCTATTGTACTTTGACATTTGTTATTCCTATGCTATGTATTTGTAAACTGCATATGAAGGAGATTATTCTCCCTCTGACTAACTTAACTCAGCAGGGTACTTTCCAGATCCTTCTACATAGTAGCAAATTGTCTCCTTGTTAGGTTAGCAATTCAATTACTCAGAAGTTTATAGTACTATTGATTATTCAATAGATTCTGGGATGAACTGACTCACAACGATTCATTAATCACCTTTGTGCCCTACAACATCCAGCATGATTTCAGCACAGGCACAGTTCTCTAACTCAAATATTTAGCCAAAAGAATTCATGGGTTGGAAAGCTTTTCCCACCAAACAACATGTAACCATAATTTTGGATTACCCAGTACATTTGTGTTCTTTTACCTTTTTTTTTTTTTTTTTTTTTTCTTTCTTTTTTTTGCTTTTTTGGGTCACACCCAGCAATGCTCAGGGGTTTCTCCTGGCTCTGCACTCAGGAATCACTCCCAGTGGTGCTTGGGGACCATATGGGATGCCTGGGATCGAACCCGAGCTAGCATGGGCCGACCGCATGAAAGTCAAATGCCCTACCCACTGGGCTATCGCTCTGGCCCCACAAAATGCAGTTTCCCAAATATTTTTTTCTTTTTTGCTTTTTGGGTCATACCCACCCAGTGATGCTCAGGGGTTACTTCTGACTTTTTGCTCAGGAATTATCCCTGGCAGTGCTCAGGGGACCATATGGGATATTGGGGATCGAACACGGGTCGGCTGCATGCAAGGCACACTCCCTACCCACTGTGCTATTACTCAGGCCCCAGTTTCCCAAAGATTTTAAGACATAAGATTAGAGCAATTTTTTTTTTAAATGACGGAAAAAAAATCTAATCAGACTTTTATTAGTTTTGGGGACATATCCAACTGTTTTCAGGGGGTTGTCGCCAGCTTGGTGCCTGGAAGTCATCCCAGTGGTACTTGGGGAACAACTTGTGGCAGGAGATCAAACTCAGAACATCACATATACAAGGCAACTAACTGTTCTGTCATAGTGAGTTACATCTTCAGTTCCAAATACCAGACTTTTACAATATTTGACTGAGATAACATTATACATTGTGTATGTATTTTTTTTAAGTATTTTATTATACCACCGTGAGATATACAAATAAAAAGATATACAATTAAAAAGTTCATGTTTGGGTTTTGGTCATACAGTGTTTCCAGCACCCGTCCCTCCACCAGTGCCCATCTCCCACCACCAACATCCCGGTTCCCTCCCCTTCCCCAGCCCTGCTCCATGGCAGGTTCTTTATTTCTTTCCCTTTCTCTCTCTTTCTCTTTCTTCTTCCCTTCCAGACTATGGATTACAGAACATACATTAAAAGGTTGTCATGTGTATCCTTTTGCCTCTATTTAATGCTCAGTTCTAGGTTGGCATTAGTACCCTCGACTACTATGTGTTCTTTTACCTTTGACTCCCTCTTATGCCCTTTTCCTGAAAAGGTTTCCTTATTTTGCCTATCGGTCTCACATCATATCCATGTTTGTAGTGCTAGAGGGAACAAGTTTAGTTCTTTTATTTTTCTTTTTTGGTCACACCCAAGATGCTCAGGGGTTACTCCTAGCTCTTTGTTCAGAAATTATTCCTGGTGGGGCTTACGGGGACCATATGGGATGCCGAGGATCGAACCTGGGTCAGCAGCATGCAAGGCAGATGCCCTCCCTGCTGTGCTATCTCTCCAGTCCTCAAGGAACAAGTTTCAATTAATGTTTTGGCTCTCATTGAGAAAACAGCATAGACATTGAAATTGACATGGACCTGAAATGAACCTTTATCTCAATCATAGCAGACTTAGGCAAGAGCAATCCTCAATGTTCTTTTTCCTTTTTCCGCCTTTCTAGGTTTCCTGTTTTTGTGTCACAGTCTTTCCCCAGATTTCAATCCTCAAATTTGGTTACATATCATAGTCATCCTGAGAGATTTTAAATAATACTATTTTCTTGACACCGTCCCAGACTTATTTAGTAAAATCTATGGGGATATCTTGCCTTTCAAGGTGTTGCAGGTGTGACTGTGTTTCCGGCTGCATCAGGAGGTGGCCGACAGGAGACAGGTTTGTCTACAGCCAGGTCTCTGCCCTGTGGGCCCTGATAGGTTGATGGTCTGACATAGAAAAAACACTGGGTCCCTAGGAATAACCCAGGGCCACTGCAAAGCCTGGCAAGCTACCTGTGGTGTATTTGATATGCCAAAAACAGTAACAATAATGGACCTCATTCCCAATGAATGGAGATGTTACTGGTGCCTGCTCGAGCAAATCGATGAACAATGGAGAGACTAGTGACAAGAAATGGGGGTTGTGGGCCAGGCCAGATATTATTAAAAGTCACTTTAATTTATTCTAATGTGAGTTAAAGTGTTTCATAGTCCTAGACACAGTCATTACTCAAAATAGCATCAATTTCTTTTTTCTAATTTTTACCTCTCATTGGTAAACACATACCATTTCATCTACACAGCTCTTGCCTTAGAATTTTCTTACCTTTGATATACCAGTAGTATTTTCTTTCCTTATGAAAGGAGATATATATATATATATATATATAATTTACAAAATATATAGATATATTTTTCAGGTTATATATTTTATAGATATATGTATATTTAATTATAGTACTTTGTTCTCACTTATATGGGGTAGTCTCTCAAACTCATATCTAAGCATACTACCCACTTTCTTTTCTAAAATTTTTTAATGATTTATAATATCTTTGGAGCATTTTCATTCACACTCTTCATATTCTCATAATGTGCTGCCTATTTATCTTCAGGCTTTCCCTTATACAGTTTCCATAAACTAAACAACCCCTTTTTCAGTTTTTATGCCTTTGCTTCTCTTATTCCACTTCTCCTAACTCAACCCTTAAGCTATACTTTTAGATCTTCCTTTACAAAATTACAGTTCTTTTCTCTGTGTGCACTCTTTCTGTTCCCATGGCACCCAGAGTCTAACTTCATTGTGCCACTTACAATACTGAGTTCTTACTAAATCCTACACTGTGTGGGATAGTGGATCATAACTATTGTCAGTGTTTGAAAACTTTTATCAAATGCATGAAAGAATGGATAAATAAATAGATATATTAAAGAGTATCCTGTTAATCCAGTGGTAATTAAGGTTTTATCTATGTCAGTGCATGTTTATAAAAATATAAGTGATTGGAGAAAGAACAACATCAAATTTGACACTTTTTTTTTTACAAACCTTTTGAAGGATATCAATAAATAAGCCTTTTTGGAGGACATTGGTGTTAAAGTTTACTTGACACCCAGTCAAATCATGTGTATTTTGTAGGATTCTCATGGAAAGGAGGTAAAGTAGGTGAGTTTTATGAGTACAAAACTATAATTTTCTGCTACAAATGTAAATTTATAAGATAGAAGAGGGATTTTCTAACCAGATTTGGTATGAATGGGTTAAATACCTAACATCATCTTGGTCCTTGAATATCATCTTGTCTTGGCATGACAATGACTGTAATTCTAGGTCTTGATTATTCTGAGTTGATGTCACTCAAGGAAGTTGTTTTCCATAGCTTTCAATTTTAATAGCATGTAGCATCAATACATATTAAACAACTTTCAATGGTTTCTTTTAATATGAAAGTATTCTGCTCTAATTGCTATATTATAAGTAATAAACAATACAGTTTTCAGTCTATGTCTCTTCTTTGGAATACGTCTGAGCAAACAGTTTGTATTCTTGGACATTCTTCTGAAAATTGGCATAGAATTTCATACATTTCTTTTGCCATTATTGATGCAGAGTAAACTCTTTTACATTGTATGAAAGGAATATGTGGGTTCAATTTAAGAATGGCACAGATATTTGAGTAATACACATATTGGTTTCGATTTACCAATAAGACTGACTCAGAGCCAAAGCAATAATACATTGGTAGGGCGCTTGCCTTGAATACATCAGACCTGGCTTCAAGTTTAACACCTTGAGTCAGTCCCAGCATCCTGTCTTTATCCCTGGAACCTTTAGGTCTAACGAACGCAGAGGCAGGAATATGCCCTGAATACTGCCAGTTGTGCCCCAAAACAAAAACTAAACAAAGCCACAAAAAATCAAATAGATTTTCTAATTGTCTGAATAACATGTGTCAGTTATTGATCATGTATATTGCTTAGTGTTGGAATCAGCAGCAATACAATTTTGTGTCAATTTGCTTGCTTGGAGTTTTTAACGTGTTATTATAATTTAGGTAATTTTTTGTTGAAAACTTACCCAGATTTTTCTTATAGCAAAATTTTCAAAACTTACAGAAAGCTCTGTTAGGAAAAGAATTACCACTATGCAATCACTTGTATAATGTTAACATTATATAATCACTTGCCATTTTGGAAACAATGCCTGCTATTTGGGATATGTCTTAAACTATATAGTTTTATAAATGCTGGATCTGCTTTTTTTTACTTTCCAGAATACAGTCTTGTAAAGATTATGGAAACTGAGCATGGTAAAGGAAATAGTAAATGAGTCTTTATAGTTAATCATTGCCCAATTCAGAAATCAATTTCTCTAGAGTTTACACAAAGCTCTACATTGCATCATTATAAAGCCCATATACTCACTTCTAAAGAGTTCACCCATTTTAATATTGTTCAGATTATGGTTCTTTCTTGTTATAAGGCAACAGTAAAAATACAGAACTGCCTCAACTAAACTTTTGATTGTTTGTGGACATATAGCTAGGTAAGAGCGTGGGATGAGAGAGTATATCACCTATCAGGAAGTGGGGGCTCCTCCCCCTCATCACCCTGACAGTTCCTAGATGGAGACAAAGAAGTATTGAGATAAAAGTATTTCCACAGGCAAGCATGTTTCCTCCTCTCTCTAGGACTTCAAAAGAAGTTTGATTGGTCTTCAAGAAGCAGGGACATTAAGGTTCCCCTGGCCATGTGATATACAAGGTTTTCTATATTTGAGTTTTAGGCATACAGTATTCCAACACCAGCCCAACCATTAGTGTCAACTTCCCTCTCCCCATAATCCTCCCTCCCCATGACACTTTGAAAGGCACATTTCTGAGTTTGGTGGATGTAGTTTAGAGCTCATGTTCTCAGTGTGGTTCAGTCTGTGCTTTAGATATATAGCTATGCGACTCTTCCACAGCACCCATGTCCGCATTCTTGGTGGCACTGTTATCAAATGTTTCTTCCAACTCTATTATTTTGAGTTTTAATATTGTGACCTTTATATATTTGACAAAATCTCCTAAGAATGCTTTAATCATTTCTTCTCAGGTACTTGTTCCTCAGATACTTGATCCAGGAACATGCACTCTGATCTTTCACTAATATTTCATAAAGAGAATCTTTTCTTCATGGGGACTCCCAATAGTTGCTCATGATTCTATCAGCAATTCTCGATCAACTAGTCTGATGATTCACTACAAGGGTCCAAGATACCTGGGCACCTTGATCATGGCAGGGGGCCTCCAGGAGTGCTCGGGGACCACATGATGTATGGGATTTAATCTGGGTTAGGCATATGCTAGGCATGTGTTCTAACTGCTTTACTATCTTCTGACCTCCTAAATTGAGTTTTTCTTAGGTTATTTGAACCATATTATGAGTGCCTGGATGACCAGAGCTTGTCTGTATGTCACATTAAAACCAGTAGAAATGGAACTCGTTTATCTTTCAAATCAACAGGAAGAGAAAATACCAACAAAAAGACAGTTCCAATGAAATGGTGAGGTCAACTTTGTCAGGGATTCTCCTGGGTTATTTTCTTGATTTCTGCTATAATTAAGAATTAAGGAGTTTTATTTGCTGCTACTTGTTAAGCTGGTGAGAAAATTTTCACAAAATCATAGAAATTGAAGCTTTAAGATATTTTCCTTTATAATTAAATTATTTTAATCACACAGATTAATAATTTTTTGGAGTTAACAAAATTAAGCTTTGACCCAGACTCCCTCAAAAGGACAATTAAAAAAATCTATCTGTATTAAATTAAAAAATCATTTTTTCTCCCCCTCAGGAAAACTGCTAAGATTTTATTTTGGCATTTTGGCATCTAGTGGTTGATCTGAAAAATGCATCTAGCTGATTTCAAAGGAAAATGAATGAACACGTCAAACCCTGAGGATATTTCACAAAAATGTTTGGGAAGAGGGAACAATAAAGGAGAGTTCCTCTTGTTAAAAAGAAAAGGGAATTGGGACACATAATAAACGTGGTCAGGTTTATAGTTGCATTTATGACATGAACCTCAGCAAGCTGAGAGTGTGCTATGAATACGCCAGGTGATCACTATGAATGTGAAGCTGCAGAGCAGAGCAAATACTCAGGCAGGCCTGCAGGCCTGTCACCTCTGCTCCCAAACAGAATTGATGTCACAGATGGAAAAACTGTTTGGAGATTTCAACCTCACTCAGCTGATTGCTTTACCCACAATAAGATTTCTCTGCTAGTGGCTGCAGCCTGCATGTGATTCTGTTTTTTTTTTTTTTGTATCACACCCGGCAATGCTCAGGGGTTTCTCCTGGCTCTGCACTCAGGAATAACTCCTGGCGGTGCTCGGGGGACCATATGGGATGCTGGGGATGGAACCCAGGCCGGCATGGGCCGGCTGCATGCAAGGCAAATGCCCTACCCGCTGGGCTATCGCTCCGGCCCCCTGCATGTGATTCTGGAAAAGAAGAAAACCTTAAATAGTGTCTCTGGGAAAGGTTGATGATGACCAACCACTCCTTCACATTTCTTTAAACCATTAAATCAACAATATTATTTTTCCTAATCCAAAGGCAAAAAAAATGTAATAGTCATAGTTCAAAGTTCTCGTGATAAATTTCCATCTCTTTCAAAAAATGTTGAAGCCAGATACTAGCCCATACCAGAAATAAGTGAAGATGAAGGGTTACAGTGTATTGAGTGCACACATTTGTGGATTTGTTTTGTTTGCATTTGCTGTCTAGGGCCATTGAAAACACTAGAGAAAGCAATTTACTGGTAATTCTAGGAAATATTTTGTTGTGTTATGTCGATTTCATCATAAGATGTCAATTGGGGGCAAATATAAACTATAGTTAAAGTAAACATTAATGCATGCTTATTAGAGGTCAAATATGACCTATAGGTATTTGATTATCATGAAATGAACTAAAAAGTCGCTATCACTATCACTATCCTCCCTTTGATCATCTATTTGTTAGAGCGGGCATCAGTAATATATCCATATGTCCTGTCTCATTCTAGTAGAGCCCAAGGGCATCTATTCGCTCCAGGAACATAAAGAGCCTCAAACCATTATATTAGGTCATGGGAATGAACTAATATAATTGTTACTGGTATTTGACATATCAAATAAAACAGGGCAGCTTGCCAGGCTTGCCAGGCAGTTGGCATACCCTTGGAGTCACCTCTAAATATAGCATTTATAGATGAACCACGCAGCCACAAGCGGTCGGGCGAGACGGGCTGTGACAGGCTGTCGCTGGGTGAAGTTCTGAGGAGAGGGAAGTCCGGATGTGGAAAATGGCGGCCCGATGGAGTGTGTGTGTGTGGGGGGGTAACCTGGCTTGTTGTGCGGCTCTGCTGGGGTGGCGGGCCAGGGTAGAACCCGCCATCCCTCCCGGCACCTCATGAGCGGCTGGGCACAGGGAGAGCAAGTAGCAGCTCTAAAAAAGTATTATATTAAAAAAGGTCAAGTGGAGGAAATAAACCTTCTATATGGGATAATAAAGTGAACTTATATAACATGTGATGATGTAGGAATGCTTGTTTATTTTTGCTATGAATGGTTGTAGTTTTATGACTTTTTTATATTTAGTTCTGGTCTAAAGAGAGAACATCTTGCTCAGGATGCCGCATTAACATTCTCTAGAGTAAAAGTATCAAGAAGTTCCTTCAAATATTATTCTTTATTTTGTGTGTGTGGGAACATGAGGGTGCTTTGTTTGAGGGCACACCTTTGGTGCTCTTGACTTGCCTCTTGCTCTGTGCTCAGGGATCACTCCCAGCTCTGTGCTCTGGGAATCAGGAGACCATTAAACTGGATAGAACCTGGCTCAGCTGCACCAAGGCAAGCATCCTATTCCTGACTTTCTCTTCACTTATCTTTTTATTTATTTATTTTTATTCTCTGCCTCCCAAGTGGTGCTCAGGAGCCTTACTAGCAGGGAGTGGGGTGGATTTCTCCTAACAATTCTCGGCCTTCCTGCAGGAGAGTTAATGTGAGGATCTGAGGATGTGGTACAGCTCAGAATCTTCATGCCAAGGATTACCAAGGGCCCTCTGAATTCCAGGAATACACCTAGTGGTGTTCTAGGGACGATATGGTGCCGAGGATAACCCAGGTATGGTTGCATGAAGAGCATGTGCCATGACCCCCATGAGCTATCTCTGACCCAGGAAGTTCTTTTCTTGCTTTTAAAGACCAAAACTTTTCTATCCTGGAAGAAAGTGAAACTAGGTTTTTTGTTTTGTTTTCCGGTTTTCCATTACTGATACGATTTTTTTAATTCTATTTTCAAAATATCATACAGAAAAACTACCTTTCTGCAATTGTGTTCAGTCTTAAATTTTTAGCTTTAGAATTTTAAAAATCTTAAAGATGATTTTAAGATTTTAAATAAAGGATTTTTATAAAATCTTTATAAAATTTTATAATATTTTAAATAAAATATATATATATATATATTTTCTGCAGCAGAAAGAGCTGATCACAGTGGGACTCATTAGAGTCCCACTGTAGACCCCGTCTATTTCAAGCCCAGGTATGCCTGATCCAGAGACTAAGAGACATGAGGTAAAGCTGCTAGTGGCTCTCCCTGTACCCAGATGATCATGAGGCACCCAGGAGGGAATGTGGGTTCTAGCCCTGACCCACCATCCCAGCAGAGCCTCACAAGAAGCCAGAGGAACCCCACTCCATGAGGGCTGCCATTTTCAATCTCCGGACTCCACAGCTTTTCAGAGCTCCACCCAGCAGAAAAGCTGACCTTTCCCCATTTCGTGTGGCCCCAAAGCAGCCATACAGTACATCAATACATGCGAGATGAGAGGCTACTACAAGAGTATCCCACCCGCATGGCAGAGTCTGTCAAGTTACCTGTGTTGTATTTGACATGTCAAAAACTAGTAACAATTATTGAGCTCATTCCCATGACCTGAAGGAATGGTTTGAGGCTCTTCATGTTCCTGGAGTGAGCAGTTACCCTTGGGCTACACTAGCATATGACAGGGCATATGGAGATGTTACTGGTGCCCGTTGGAGCAAATCGATGAACAATGGGAAGACAGTGAAATAAGTGATATAAAAATATAAAATATAAAAAACTAACAATATATAAAAATATACTGTTTAAAATATGTTAAACAATATACAATATATTAAACAATATAATAAACACTATATTAAACAGTATAATACACAATATATTAAACAATATATTTTCTAGACAACTAGAATGTTCCAAATAAATAATTATAAAATTGCTTGTCATTCCAATTTCAGAAAAAATAATAGTGTAATTTGTTGGTAGAAATAGCTTTGTATAATTCCAGATATATAGTGTATGTAAGAATAGCCAAATATCCAATTATGTGAGATAATATAATTAATGTCAAATGGTGATATATAAGCTATAATTTTGTTGAGTTATATTTCAGTTCTATACAATGGCATATTAAGACCATGCTCTTTTAAAATATACATTCAAAAATTGTTTAATAAACTGTTGTCTTAGCTTAGTTTTGTGGCTATAGCATAATAAAATTGTGGGATGTTTCTGAAAAAAAATGTTTACTAAAGATAGGTAGCTTAGACAGAAATATATGCCTATTATGACTTTGGTTTCTGGGAGGTGCAAAATCAAAACACAGCCAATTTGGTTAATGGTGAACATAGTCTTCACGGACTTTAAATGACCGTTTCATGGTATCCTCATTTGATTAATGTATAGATAGATAAAACAAGGTCTCTTATTTTTTAGTGGCAAAAAATAAGCACTATGTGGATGCTATTCTCATGACCTCATCACCTTCATAAGATATCATCACACCAGGAATCAGAGGTTCAAGATAAAACTTTTTGTTGTTTTTTGGAGATTAAATTGACATAAAACCTTTGTGTAAGTTAATCAACACATGTTCTGTGTGTCTCTTTGTTACAGTTAGTGTAATAAAATGTTACAGCTTTTGATCAATCTGAAGACAGTGATAGTATTGTTACAACTATTAAATATTGTTTAGATTAGAAATAAATCTGATTAATGTTCCTAATTGACTTTTTTCCTGGATATAATTGTGTCTAAACATTCTTTCTTGTTTCTATATACCATTTATTTTTCAAGTTTCTCCTTTAGATACATTGAAAACCAACAAATATTGATTTTTCAATATGAAGCGTATTAGGCAATTCATTCCTTAGTTTTCATAATTTTCTTGAATTATTTCCCAAGAACACCTCTTTCTTTTTGTCTGTTGTAGTCACTCTCAATCTGACAATGTAACTGAAACTTTATCTTCCTTCATTGTTGGAAGTTCTGCTGAGTTTCTACACCAATTTCTTTGAATAACTAAAATATATCCAACTGATTCAAATACTTTTTACTGACCTCAAAGGCCTAAATTTTCTAGTTTTTGTTTTCTTCACTATTGAAATAAGAATAATACATATTCCAATAATCCAATAATATCATAAAGCCTCTTTATGAAGGGTAATAAGCATCTATGTTCACACTGTATAACTTATAAGACTCAATATCAAATAATGTTATTAGGTGAGAGAATTGAAAAATGTTATTCCAAAAGTAATCTTCAGATTAAAATCTCATTGAAGATCAAGTCAGATTTTTGGCAGTATAACAAAATCTGGGGAAAAACCCGAACCCAGACGTCTAAGTGTTCGCCTAATCAACTACTAACATAGCTGTGTGACTTTAGCTGAGTCGTTTAACTTCTCTCGCCTTAGATTTGCTTATCTACATGATGGAACATGTAGAGACAGAGGGTCTGTATATCTTCCAGTGTTCAAATTCTGTGAGAACACAGACTCAGGCACTCTAACTCAGAGGAAGGCAGTGCACATATTAAATCGGATATACTGTACAGACTTTTGCCTTGGTGGAGAGATGGTTAAATGAATCTGTCACAATGGAGTCAAATAACACCCAGTAATGGAACTCCCTGATTTCATTTTCTTCCTCAGAGTTCTCAGAAAATACTGTTCTGGAACACAACAGTGGGCCTTAGTTATCACTCCTTGCCTGACTGCTTCCTGGATGTGAAGTCCAGACATGTTGGCCTCAAGACAGCTAGTTTCCCCAGGTGCCAGAGGAAGCGGCCACCTGAGGCAGGTCCTCTCCCCTCATGCCCCCACTGTACTCACTAGAGCAGAAGATTAACTTTCTGAAAATGAAAAGGACAGAGAGAAGACGGGCTGCTTATCAAATATGCACATTTCAGATGGAACTTCACACTCAGTAGAAAGATGTTAGATTGCTGTTAGCTCTCTGGAGCGCTCCTGACAATGTGTTATCAGGTCATGTTTGCATGACAGAAGCAGCCCAAGCAGGAAACATTAAGTCATATGACTTCTAAGACGGAATCAATCAAGTGAGCAGTACCGCTCCTGAAAACTAATTTCACCTTCATAAGGTCTGGTTATCTGTGCAGCAGACATGAGGTTTGTCAGCCCCATTTCAGTCTGACCAGGTTCCGCACTGCATCAAGAATTTTAATGAACCGACACTGTAATATGTATGAAAGATGACACTGAGATGAATTCATGAAAAGGCAAGTCCCCATGAAATATGAACAATTACCTTCAGGCTCCTTCACCTGCTTAACTCATTGGAAATGTCCATTTCAAAGACTGTTGTCTTTCTGTGGTTCACTCACAAATTTGGGCATGGGTTTTCATCATGTTTAACTGACTTAAATAAATCAAAGAAATGACTCATAATTACATTGTTTGGTGAGCTTAGGGTCGAATGTTGAATCAAAGCCAGACAAAGATGGAAACTGTATTGGCTCCTCTGAGTGCCCTTGCTTTGGGAGGCCTTGAAACCACTGACTAGGTTCCTAGCATTCAGAATACCTGGACACAGTCCCTGGCCCTTTTAAAAAAAAAATTACCCTTTGAATATAATGTTTTCTAAAATAATAGCATCTATTTCTTCACTCCAAAATAGCACTACCAGTGTAAATCTTACTCTAAAACCTTAATTAAAAAATATTTGCCAGTAGAGACATGCCGAAAGCAGTCTTACCCAGACATTTTGCCTGTCTTCGTAATGGGCATCCCAGTGTATTCTCACGTTCTCTATCTGTCATGAATCATGTGCTGACAAAAATATTTCATGTGGGCATGGGCTACAGCACAGCAGGTAGGGCATTTGCCTTGCACATAGCCGACCCT
>JAJIBD010022990.1:235000-324611 GCA_021461705.1 Cryptotis parvus
AATTACTTTTTGAATGAGATTAAGGATTTTGATTTCAAATACAAAACTTGAGACGATGTATGAGTCAATATTTTTCGATCTGTGGTGTGCATCTAGAAAGTGAAAAGACTAGACGGAATAACTTGCATACCATACATCTTTATTAAAATACTCTCCAATGTAATTGGATCAATTTTTATCTATTTAAATTTTTCTATTTTTTTCTTTCCTTTCCCATTCATTACAGTTGTGTGAAGATCAGGGTGGACACCACTGCCTTGCTGTGATACTCTCAGTTCTAGCTGTGGTGTTTCCGAGGGTCCAGATCAGGCTGCAGTGTGCTCACTTGACTGCAGTGCTCACTGAGCTTTAAAGATTGTGCTTGTTTAGTTGCATGCTTGTACTTTACTCCCATCAGTGGCACATTGCTTGGGTTAAGTTCTCACCCTCTTTGGTTGTGGCATGCACATTCTGGTTGCCCTGCTGCCTGGAGTCACTGTGGTGCTCATACAGGTAATTGCCAGAGGAATTGTATCAACTTTAGGCTACTTGGTTTATTTTAAACACACATAATATTATTATTTATTTAGTCATTTAAGAAATATGTATTGAGTTACTCTCATGCCCCAAGCACTGTTCCAAATTCTAAAGATGCTGCAACAAAACAAAACTAAAAGTATTTTATAGAGTATTTATTTTATTATATTTTTAATTTGTTTTTTATTTTATTCTTTTCAATGGTACCATCACATCTATTGTTTCAATTTTAATTTCTCAGGTTAAATTTCCTTTCTTCCTTCTTTTCTCTCTTCTGACCCTCATTTCTCCCTCTATCCTTCCTTCCTTCCTTCCTTCCTTCCTTCCTTCCTTCCTTCCTTCCTTCCTTCCTTCCTTCCTTCCTTCCTTCCTTCCTTCCTTCCTTCTTCTTAACTTCCTTCCTAACTTCCTTCCTTCCTTATTTTCTTTATTCATTTTTTCCTACTGACTTTAGAAGAATTTAATCTATTAATTCATATATTTCATTTATTAGGTTTTTATTAGTTGTCATTGTTTCTAAAAAATATGCCTTATTTGTAATAGTTTTTTTTTAACTACATTTGTAGTTCTCCTCCAGGACTTAATTCCAGAATTAGGCTCAGAGGTGACTCATAGTAGTGATTAGAGAACAATACCTGGTTCTAGGAGTTGAATTAGACTCAACTGCATTCAAGATAACTACTTTAAGTCCCATACTATCTCTCTGATTCCATTAAACATACTTGCATATATGTATATATGTATATATGTGTGTGTCTATATGCATATGTATATATACGCATACACATATGCATATGTACATGTATGTGGACTTCCCTCTCATCAGAACTCCACCCAGCCGACCAGCCCATCACAGCCCGGATCATCGACACCCACCCTGGAGCAGTTTCTTCCTCAATCCGGCCCAGGTATGCTGGTCCAGAGACTCTCAGACATGGGGCAGAGCGGTTCCTTGCTCTCCCTGTGCCCAGCCGTTCATGAGGCAGTCGGGAGGCATGGTGGGTTCCAGCCTTGGCCCACCACCCCGGCAGAACCTCACAACAAGCCAGACGACCCCCCCACCCACTCCATGGGTGCCGCCATTTTCCACATTGGACTTCCCTCTCATCAGAACTCCACCCAGCCGACCAGCCCATCACAGCCCGGCTCAGCGGCCTCAAGCGGCCGCGCGGTTCATCAATAAAGGCTTTATTTGGAGGTGTTTATAGAGTATGCCTCCCGCACGGCAAGCCTAGCAAGCTGCTCGTGTTGTATTTGATATGCCAAATGCCAGTAACAATTATATTAGATCATTCTCATGACCTAATATAATGGTTTGAGGCTCTTTATGTTCCTGTCCCAAGCCGATGCCCTTGGCTCTACAGCATGTGACAGGACATATTGAGATATTACTGGTGCCCGCTCTAGCAAATAGATGATTAACGGGAAGATCGTGATCGTGATCGTGATCGTGACATGTATGTGTATAAGTATATGTGTATGCATATGCATATGTATATGTGTATGTATATGTGTATATGCATATATGTATATATGTATATATGCATATGTGTATATGTGTACACACATATACATACACATATACATATGTATATATATGCATACGCATATGCATATACATATGCGTATGCATATACTTATACACATACATGTACATATGCATATGTATATGTACATACATATATATACATATATATAGCATATATACACATATACACATACATGCATATATACACATATACACATATATGTATATATACACATATAGGGATATATACACATATACACATATACGTATATACACACATATATTCATATATGCGTATGTGTATATGTGTATATGTGCATATATGTGCATATATGTGTATATATGCATATATAAACATATACACATATGCATATATGTGTATATATACGTATATGTGTATATGTGTATATATGCCTATATGTGTATATGTGTATATATGCATGTATGTGTATATATGCATATATACACACATATACACATACGCATATATGTGTATATGCATATATACATATACATATGCATAGATGCATATGCGTATATGTATATATGTATATAAGTATATATGTATATGAGTATATATGTATATGTGTAAATATGTATATATGTAACTATGTAACTATGTAACTATGCATATATGTATATATGAATATGTGTATATGTGTATATATGTGTATATGTGTATATATGTATATATGTATATATGTATATATGTTTTTATGTGTATATATGTATATGCATATACGTGTATATTTGTATATGTGTATATGTGTATATGTCTAGGGCTTCGATGACTGCTTCAGTCTCCAAAGAATCAAAGGCTTTCTGTAAATCAATGAACGTGAGACAGAGCGACATCTTGTACTCCCTACAGACCTCAATGATCTTGGTTACTGTGTGGATATGGTCGATTGTGCCAAATCCTTTCCGGAAGCCAGCTTGCTTGCATGGTTGTCCTTCATCTAGTGTTCTGCCAATCCTGTTCAGGATGACTCATGTAAACAGCTTGTAGATGATGGACAACAGGCAGATGGAGCGATAGTTGCTGATGTTGTGAATGTCTCCCTTCTTGAACAGTAGAACTGTCCTGCTGGTGTTCCATTGGGAGGGCACCTTGCATTCGGACAGGTAGCCTGTTAAGAGCCGAGCTAGCGTATTGATTAGTAACGAAGGCAGATTCTTCAGGTGTTAGGGTCTGACTTTGTCTGGGACTGGTGCTGTTCCCTTCTTTACTGTCAAGATCGGATGTCGGATTTCAGACGGGAGAACATTTGGAATTACACATTCATCCTGTGGAATTTAGTATGTGGGCAGGTGGATGTGGCTATCAAAGAGATTTGAGTAGAATTTTTTGGATAATCTTCTCCATTGCCTTTCTGGAAGATATGATAGATCCATCAGGGCGTTGGAGGGCAGTCATCTTGGTCTTATAGTTGGCAAAGGTCAGGCGGGCGGTGCAAATGCTTTTCCCGGCTTCTGCTGCATCTTCCAGTATTTCTGCTCTTCTGTCTTTGAGGTCTTCTTTTATCGCTTCTCTGCACCGTTTAGCAAGCTTGGACGTTAGCATTTGGTCTCCTGAGGTTCGCACCTTGCCACGTTGGCGAATGAGCTAGAGAGTTTCTGAAGACAGGCGTCCTTTTGTGTTTTCTCTCTCTTGGCATTCTTCGCACAATCATGGAGGTGCTGTGTTGCAGGACTCCTAAGGGCCGCTGCATCTGCTCTGAATTGCCTCCTGCAAATCACTTCCTAGATAAGGGGTAGTCTAAATGTGGCAGTTTTTCTGACCATGTATGCTGTACTAGCTGGTATAAATATTCTCCCCAAGCTACCACAATCATCGTGGGACTAGCTAGATCTTACCAGCATATTAGCCTGGCCACGCTGGACCCCTAAGTAATTAGACCAGAGAGAAATGCTGTTTGCTTCCAAGCAAACAAGCATGGATCCCTGATATACTCAAAGGCAACTAAAATACAAAACTACAATGAAGTAGAAGAGACTTGTAAAGGCTTGGAGAAATATTTAACTGGCATTAGTATTAGTCTTTGGTACAGAGACATGCCATCTCAGAAACCCCCTTCTCTACCCTATAAAGGCATTTCCAGGCAGATCTTGGCTCAAAACATTAGCATACAAAAGGGCCTAGGTGAGGTGCAGGGAGGGATTACCTAAGGGCATTTATCCCTCCCTGCTTTCCATAACAGTGGGAGGAAGGTCTGAGTGGCAGGGGTATAAAACTAGCCTTTTTCCTCTCTCTCCGCGCTTCTTTGTGGGCTCTCTCTCTTTGTGAGTGCTCACCCTTCTTGGAAGTCTTGTCTTCTTCCCCTTTTACAAAGCCTTTACACGTGGTGCCCACCATCATGGCCTACACATGGCTGGGGTTCTAGCCTAGAATTCTAAGCACCGGACTTTTCCTTTTGCTGATTTGTATGCCTGAACCTGTGATAAGTAAAGCGTTTTAAAACTGCATCGGATTCCTGAGTTTTCATCCATTCCTCGCCGGCCGGAGGTAGAAGGGAACTTCGCTTCCCGGCACTGTCAGGGACCCCTGGCGGCGCGCCTGACAGTGCTGAACCTGTCGGTTGTGTTCTTCATCGATGTTGTCAATGATGGTATCTTCCCATGTTGCTGCAATGATGCCATATAGTTCCCAGTTGGTGGTCGTTATGGGAATTCTCTTCTTAGACTTTGCAGCCTTTTCTCCCCACTGCGGAAGTAGAATTTTGCACAAAGGAGGCGGTGGTCCTATCCTGTTTGGAATTTGGGGATGACAGCAACATCGGTCAGGCAAAACTGTCGATTGAAATGATGTGTTCAATTTCATTGTGGAACTGTCCGCCAGGAGATTCCCATGTCCAACGTTTCGCTTCATCATTCTGGAACTGTGAGTTCCCATGAAAGGTCTTGGTGGACATGATGAACTCAGATAGTCTCTCACCCTCTTCGTTCCTTTCTAGGCAATGGGTCCCGATGTGGAGTTCTTCAGCTGATCTTCTTGGTCCTATCTTGGCATTAAAATCACTGACTATGATCTTGTAGAAGGTGTGCTTTTTTTTTTTATAGAAATCCTTCAGTTCCATGTAGAATTTCTCAAATTCATCTCCTTTTTATGTGGATGTTGGTGCATAGACAATGAAGATAGAAATTGCTGGCAGTGGGCCACATCTCTTCTAGTGTAATGGTCCTATCCAGTTTGTTAGGCATTCAAATGAATCAATGTTGATGGCCATGATCATTGCTTTTCAAATGTTACCTTGCAAATGCTAAACCTGTGATTGTCATTTTTTGTGAAGATTGTTATCTGTTACAATGTCCCAGGAGCTTGCAAATGCCAGGTGATATATGCTTACAAGAATTCTGCCCAGATGACACCAGGTGGTCCTATTCTGGCTATTGGCTTTCTTTGAGGTACAAAATGTCTGACTTCTGATGTCTTCTGTGACTAGCTGAAGGAAACTTTTATCTTTTGAAAGGTTTTTGTAGTTGTTTCAGGCTCACATAGATAATCTTACTGCAACAGAACTTGATTATTTGGCAACATGGTCTCATTCCTAGAGATTGTGGAGTAACTGTATACCAGATAGACAGAAAATCTCACAGGCCCTGTTTAGATTTCTACCTGCTGTGCTATTACATTTTGAAGGAATTAGACTTCCTCTTGATATGTATTGAAAAACAAAAATTTTGTATATTGTTCAATTACATGATTATTTTTTGTATGCAATAAAAGCTCTGACAATTTGGGAGCAACAAAGTGAAGAAGATAGAGTAGGTAAAAGATGTAAAAGCTAGATATCCAGGTATTGCTTTAATTATGAGCAAGCTTGAATGTTTTGTCTTCATCTTCCTTTAAGAAATTTGAATCTCTGCCACATTCTAGAATAAAGAACCTAGGTACTTCTTTTTTATCTTGACTTTAAAAAGATACATTTTCAAGAATGATTGGTCTTTGAATCAGATCATGAGGAACTTAGATTACTTTTAATATTTCCCCTTTCAACAGTTGCTAAAAGTTTGTATTGTGACATTATATAAGTATTCAATATCCAAAAATGAAAAAAAAAGTTGTGAATTTTGGAAACTGCATGCAAATATAACATACATATGAAAAGACAAAGACAATTGTTATTCTATTCATTTGATTAATCAGACTAAAATTTTCTCAATACACAATAAAATCAGTGACATTTTTCTTTTTTTTAATTTAGGCCAGTGCTGGGCATAAAAATTAAATCCTAGAAACAAAGACTTCCATAAAGAATATTCCCATAAAGATTCCCATAAAGAATGCTTGAGCCACAGACACAGATACACCCAGCAGAGCAGAAACCAGCTTTCCCCGTTGAACCCCCTGCATTCTATGGACCACTAGAGCAACTTCAAACCCAAGTCCACCATCCCGATGGAGTCTTGGAAGAACCCAGAGAAACCCCTACACCTTGCTGGCAGAGATCTTCACCATCCACACCCTGCAGCTCTTAAGATCTCCACCCAACAGATTAATCCAGTCTCCAGCCTGGCTTGTCAGAAACCCAGCCTACAAGGACGCACCCTGCAGAGACCCAGCCTTCAGAGGAGAGTATTTCAAGCCCAGGAATGTTTGAGCCACAGACAGAGATACATCTGGCAGAGCAGAAACCAGCTTTCCTTGTTGAACCCCCTGCATTCCATGGACCACGAGAGCAACTTCCAACCCGAGTCCACTATCCCGATGGAGTCTCGGAAGAGCCCAGAGAAACCCCCACACCTAGCTGGCAGCGATCTTCGCCATCCACACTCTGCAGCTCTTAAGATCTCCACCCAACAGAATAATCTATTCTCCAGCCCGACTTGTGAGAAACTCAGCCTACAAGGACCCACCTTGAAGAGACCTGCCCTTCAGTGGAGAGTATTTCAAGCCCAGGAATGCTTGAGCCACAGACACAGATATACCCAGCAGAGCAGAAACCAGCTTTCCCCATTCCGTGCGGCTGCACAGCAGCCACACAATTTACCTCCAAATTACCATGAATATTGTACCCACCCCTCTGAGAGAGCCCCACAAAGTAATGAGAATATAGTTCCTGCACAGCAGAGCCTGGCAAGCTGTCTGATGCGTGTTCCATATGCCAAAACCAGTAACAATTGTTGGGTTCTGAGCTGTAGCCTTAGGGTTCAGCACTTTCCCACCACAAGGCCTAAGGGCAGGAGCCAGAAATGGGCCCTGCCCATATGGTTACACCCAAAACATCTGAGCTAAAGTGAGGCAGAATGTGGCTGGTCTTCTGACCTCTGATCACAAGAATATGTAAATCAATGATCATTGCCTTGCAAATGTTACCTTGCAAATGCTAAACCTGTGATTGTCATTTTTTGTGAAGATTGTTATCTGTTACAATGTATCAGGAGCTTGCAAATGCCAGGTGATTTGTGCTTGTACCCCCTCCACCAAAATATTGTATAAAAGCCTTAAACGGTTTTCAGTAGATCGAGTACTGCTATCAAGAACCCCCTCCATCGGTGTCTTTCTTCCTTTATTTTTTCCCTTTCTCAGTAGCAGCAGCAAGGCAGAGTTTCGCCCAAGTCCATCCCTCTCCTTTTCTGCAGGGATGAAGTCTGGCAAGATCTAGGTCTTCCTCATTTGTGCCAGGGGCTACTGGCCAGCGCCCCCGAAAACAATTTCCCCCAAATTATATTTTTGTTAGTCTAAGAGGGTATCACTTGTATCACTTGTACCACTTGTCTTCCTGTTGATCATCGATTTGCTCAAGAGGGCACCGATACCATCTCCATACGTTCTGTCACATGCTAGTCTAGCCCAAAGGCATGTGCTAGCTCCAGGAATATAAAGAGGATAACATAAAGAGCTAAGAGGGTAGCTAATATATTTTAAAAATGTCAGAGTTCAAATGATCTCTGGAACTGTACTTTCATGATAAGTCTTATCACTTAGAAAAAGCAACCAGATTGAGAAATTTACTTTCTAGAGATAAAAAGAGATAAGGAAGGATAGTAAAGCAGGTTGGAATGATGTAGGTAGGCAGACAGGGTGTCCCCACATGACAATGAATTCTTGCCCTAGGTCTGTCCAAAGTCACCTTTTTGAACCAGGAACCAAGACTTGATGAGACCCATTAACCAACAACAAACCCTAAGGGAGCTGGATCAAACTTTCTCTGCCCAGTCCTTAATACAGCTACATTCCAGGACAGAAGATCCAGCAGGAACAGAGGTCAAGAAAAGGAGATTTTCAAAGAAGACCACTCCCAAAATCGACTCCCCTTGGCAACGACCCTAGCAACCTAGGTTGAAGCCCCCATATGGGAGTTACTTGGAGAGAAATCTATAAAAGCCATCCTGACCAAAGGATGATGCGCACATGCTGCATGGGTACACATGTTGCCTGAGGGCATATGCTGCCTGAACCCATGTGCTGCTTGAGCCCATGTGGCCGAGCACATGTGGTGCCCATGCATGTGTGTCACCTGCATCTTCCCCTTGAGATGTGTACTCTCTTTGGAGTAGCCTGCTTTCTCCCTTGAGTGTGTTTTTCTTCTCTCTTCCTTTCCCTTCCCATTCCTAAAATCCTCCTTAATAAAAATATGTAAAACTTCACTGCTCCTCAACTCCTGAAAATTCTTTTTCTGCGAGGAAGACAAGAACCCTGAGGCAACCCTGGGTAAGGCCTAGGACTGACTTTCCTTTCCTGCAAAGAGCAATTCCTCTCTCTATCCTGAGTCTGGGGCTCCCAGAGAAATCTCGGTGATAGGGATCAACTCCCATGCCTAGAGAACAAGCAGACTTCAGGTGTGGCTTGACGGCCACCTCGTGGGGCTGGTGAGGCTCAGGCCTACGCTGTGCAGGGGCTCATTGCAGACTTTATTAGTCTTAAGCCTGCCCAGCAGGTCCTGGGTATCAGAGGCGGCTGGGGAGAAAGCGACCATCTCTCTCCCCTTCCAGCCTCACATAAGCCACCTGTGAGGCCCACCTGCATCAGGAAGTTTGCCTTGCATAATGGATGATAACCAGGATTTTGATTTTCAGCATTCTCTATGGTTCCTTGAACCACCAGGAGTTAGCTTGTGTCCCACCAACACGGCTCCCCAAAAAGATAGATACAAAGAGGTAAGAGAAAGCATTTACAAAAATGTTTTAATAATCTATCCATTAATTTCTTAAACTTATATGTAAGGACAAGATGCTGAAAAGAGAATTTGGGATGACATGTTAAGCACAATTAATTTTGAAGTATTGGAAATCAATTAGTTACACTAAACAGAATAATCCTCATTATTTTAAGTAGCTTGTAATTAACTTCATAGGAAGATTATTGTATATTGTAATAGAACTTTGTATATAAAGACATGATGGTGTTAGGAAAGGACACTGTGAAATTCTCTCTTTTGTCTTTATTTACATTTTGGGTCACACTACACAGTGCTCAGGGTTTACTGCTGACTCTGCACTTAGGAATCCTTTCTGGTAGTGCTCAGAGAATCACAGCAGGTGCTGGGGACTGTACCCAGGTCAGCTGTGTACAAGGTTAGTTCCATACCTGATTATTTTCTCTCTGGCTCCTACACTCCTTTCTAAATTACAAATCATTTATACTACCAGAAACAACTTCTTGCAGTGAATCAAATTTTCACCAAGTGCTGTACTTTTTATAGAAGTGATTTAAGTATATAAACACTAAATTTTTCTTTAGCAGTAAGTGCAACAGAAGCAGAAATTTTTTCTGTGAATGTACACAAAACATGGAACCAGTTTTTGTTACACTTCATCTGAAAGTAATATACAATGAAATGTGTTTATTCATTTTCTCATTCCTCTTAGGCACCAAGGCATTTGGTTTGCCAAGGTACTACTCTAAATCACTGTCAAAAGGACTCATTGTTTTTCTCTCATTAAACATAGTCAATTTGCTTGATAGAATCTATCTACTTGCCTGCTTATCTTGTGTTCTATTTTGCATCTGCAGTTTCCAAGGAATTCACTTGCTCACAAGACAAAAAAAGATGAGGATGAAAAGATAGTCTGCGGATTTCCTATGTTAGTACATTGATTCATTATGTCATTTCTCAAAGAGGGACAATATTATGACTCATAAGTGTGGAGAGAAAAATGGAACAATTTATTTCTTTGTTGGTTTAGTATGTGTAGATTGGTAGTGACATAAACTAATTGCATAGTTACCATGAAATAACATGTTTTATTTTTCTGTAATAATGTAGTAACTACATAGTAACCTCTTAGGAAATACTGGTAATTATGCAATAATGTGGTAATGTGCTGCTTTATTTTCCCAACAACTCTGCAATTAACTGCATGTAAAATACAAAATGCTCTATTTCTGAACAAATGTACTCAATTGCCTCAAGTATTCTTTCTTTGGTTTTCTAGCCACCTACTCCTCTACCAGACCAAGCCCCAAAGACCAGTCAAAAGAATAAATCTAAATAATTTCAACACACTGTTCTTCAAACTGGACAAGCTGCCCTTTAGATTTTTATCCTGAGGTTTAAAATTGAAGCATAAATCTGAAATCCTGTGTTGGGCTTTTATGATAAGTAAGCAAGAAGTCACTTAGAATGGCAAAAATAACAAAACTAGAGTCACTTCAGAAACTTGGCTCTGGCAGAACTGTTTATGGAAAAGATATGAGATTCTCCTGGTAGATTTCACGTTATACTAGTCTGGGCTGAGTTATATAATATATATGATATGTATATGATATATATGTCTGTATATGATATGATGTATAATGTTTAATACAACAGTGCTCAGAGAATTATATGGGGGTGCTTGGAAATAGACTAAATAGCTGCATGCAAGGTTAGTTCCATAATTGCTATATTTTCTTTCTGGCATATGTATATGAAAATATATATACATAATATATATATTAAATATATAGAATACATATGTATGTATTCAATATATATATTGAAAATTCTATTCTCTCTCTCTATATATATACTCTCTCTATATATAAATATACCACAATGGGATCCTGCTGGCTCTATTAAGAGAGGAGGAGGAGAGAGCAAGAGAAGAAATTGGAATAGAAACAAAAAGATTCACATTGTGAAAAAAAGGCTGATGGTAAAATAATTATATAATTCAGCTTATGAAAGCAAGAAAGACAGTACAAAAGATACAGAACATAAACAAGGACACAGCAAGACAGTAGAAAGAAAGGGACAGCAATAGAGTTCATTACAAAGAAAGATGAATAGGCATAGCAAATAAGATAGAGTGTCAGAGAGAGACAGAGAAACAAAAAGACACAGATAGAAGGAACGTGAGAAGCAGAACCAATGTACCAAGGTAATAAACAGACCTAAATATGGGAGGCAGAAGGAGGGAAAGAGATAAAAGGAAGAGAGTAAATTATATTCCGTTCCGTACATTCATAAGACTCTTCTGATTTGGGGACAATCTTCTTCTAAGTTGAGGACCAGAGGCAATGGCTATGTTCATTAGAAAATTGCACTGCATTTTTTAACTTCTGGTTTGGTACCAAACAATGAATCACAAAACCTCAGAGGAGTACTATCACTTTTCTCTGCAGCCAAATTTAAATTCTCTATCAAATGCTATTGCAACTTCGACTTTTAACATTTTGCATGATTTATACTCTTAATGAGCAAAAATCCATATCGTTTCAGATATTTTCATAAAAGGAATGGAGGAAAATAAATTCCTTCACAGAATTTTACCAGAAATAAAGTTTTCATACAAAGAGACGACTTTAGCCTCTTACTCCTGCAAATTGCAAACAAAAGAGTAATTTTCAATTAATGCATACCTGAATAAGAGTCCTGCTCACAGATAGCATTAATCAATCAGGAGAGAAATACTCTCAAAAAATGGAAAGTTATAACATCATTTGTTTGACTTAAAAAGATAAGAAAACCAGTCAAGGAATAGAGTGAAGAAAGGAAAAAGTTCTAGTATATGAGTTAATTGAAACTAAGTGCCTGGATTTTTTAAACAGAAAAATCCAGAAATAATAGACAATAAGTTTTTATTTAAAAAGTATCTCAAACATTTTGAAATGGATATTTCAATGTTTCAAAAGGGAAACTAACAGTGTACTAAGAAAGACATCAAGAAACAATATAATTTAAATTGACCACATGACCCTACTTGAGCAAATTTGACCTGAGCTATATTAATAATAGCTCTATATTTTTATTTACCATCGATTGAACTCTTCTTGCAGGACATAAATATATTTTGTTTGTATTCCAAATGTTTTTAAGGCTAAAGTAATGATTTAAGGTGAACTTGATAGGGAAAGGTAAGTGGTTCAAAACCATTAAACTTACTAACATATGCTAAGCCCCTCCTTTCTACCGCTCCCTTCATTCAGAATTGCTGTCCTACTCAGTGAGGGTAGACACTGCTGCTCAACACATAGTATGATAACAATATTTCACCATGGAATGGATCACTGCCTATACTTCAAAGGACTTATCTATCCCTGAATAATTATGTTGAAGTCCTAAGTAAGCCTTAAAAGAAAAAAAAATCATGTTGACTGTGCTTGAACACAGCATCTTTAAAGGAGAGGTTAAGGTAACATGAGATTATGACACCACCAGTTATTTCCTAATTCAATATGATAGAGATTTTCTTTAAAAGCAGATGGATCAGCCATCATTCAGAGGCTCAGGCACATGGGGGAGAGCTGCCATATGGCTTTCCCTAGCTCAGCTCACCATAAGATTCACAGGAAGAAAGATGGATTTTGGTCCCAGTTCACCACCTCATGAGGGCCTTAGAAGCAGCCAGAGGAAACTCGCTCACCATAATCACAGCCATTTTCACCATCCAGACTCATCATCAGAGCCCCACCCAAGAGAGAAGCTGATTGCAAGTCCAGCCCCCCAGAACCCTGCACAGCAGAACAGCAGATTTCAAGTTCAGGTAGGCAGTTCTTGGCAGTAAAAATCACCGGGTGTTCATGGAAATGGAGCTGGGGTCCCATTCCCTTCTCTCCCATCCAGGAGGCCTGGTGGGCCCACCCACTAACTGCCTCTGGGCTATCAGCCATCATGAAGAGACTCAGACACATGGGGAAGAGCTGCCATCCAGCTCCCCCTAGTTGTGTGGCCACAAGTGGCCCCATGGTACATCAAGCTAGTGGAACCAACCATGTTCTAGAAACTTAGAAAGTAAATTCCAGAACAGAATTTTGCCAGATTCTCCCATAGCCAACAATAGGGGAAAAAATGGATTCATCAGTTACATTGCAATGTATGTTAACAGTCAATACATTCAGTGCTAGCTGAGGGAGCAGGCATGGCGATTGGGGTGGGTGGGAAATGTGGCTCTTTAGGGGTGGGAACACACTGGTGGTGGGAGTGGTGTTGAAGTATGAATATTTTTATCAACAGTATTATGAAAACCTTTTTTGTAAATCATGGTGCTTCAATTAAAAAAGGGAAAAAAAGAAAGCTGCCATGGTAGTACAGTGTGCAAACCATGTACACATCTGATTCTGGTTCAATCATTATATATACATCCCCACTCGCACTACAAGAAGTAATCCCTGAGAACAACTGGATATGCCTCCACCCAAAAAAGAAAAAAGTAGAAAAAAAGAAAGGAAAAACAAAATAATGAAGAGACCAGTGCTTGAACATGTATCTGATAAACATACAAAGAGAGAGAAGACAGACATGTAAGCTGACAGGAGCATTCTTGGAAGAAATCTATATTGGCAACATTTGATCTGGTCTCCATAAATTTGAGAAAATAAATGTCTGGGGGCTGGAGTGATAGTACAGCAGGTAGGGTGTTTGCCTTGCACCACGGCTGACCTGGGTTCTATTCCCACCATCCCACATGGTCCCTTGAGCATAGCCAGGAGTAATTCCTGAGTGCAGAGCCAGGAGTAAACCATGAACATCATTGGATGTGACCCAAAAAAGCAAACTAAATAAATAAATATGTACATAAATTTTTTGCTGTAAAAGTTATACAATCCATGGTACTTAGTTAAGGCAGCCATAAGAGATTAATAATTTATAAAAATAAATCAGTTCCTGTTATCTGTATTAAGATTTATTTTTTAGAATGCAAGTTCTCCTTAATGAAAGCATAACTATGAAATGATAAAATTACTTATCATTATTTTTCTGTATAAATCATACTGATCAGCCTAAAAGTGATATTCAGGAAAATTGTTTATTATAAAGATCTCTTTATTAGTAAGTTCAACATTCCTCAAGATTTCTTTTCCCTTAATCCCAGAGGCTATTTGGCCTTCTTTCCAGTTTACATTAAGTGCATACAGTTATACAAAGGCCCCCTACCCTCTCTCTCTTAGCAATAATACTCTCACTTCCTCTCTCTGTACCTGCTCATTTCATGAGCAGAGGAGTAAGCATTTCTCTCTCATTTTTTTTCTCTTTATCATGATGGCTTTACTGTGTAGCTTCCTTCAACTGTCCTCTCTTGCCTTGGATTTGGATGTGTGTTCTCTTCTCGGCACTCTGTTTATTCTGACATTTGTTAACCAGACATTGTCTTAGGAAGCTAAACCTGTGCTGAACACATGGTCTGTAAAACTGTTGTTATGTGTCCCAGAGAGAAAGGATTGTTCAATAGTGAACAAGGTGTTATGTTACCACATCCATTGTTTAATGTGGTCTCTGGCAATGGTATTGTTATTTATACAGTGCAGGTGAATAAACAGAAAATGTTTCTCAATGGAACAAGCAGGTCTTATTTAATTCCAGGCAAAGCTACTTATTTCTTCAGGGTATGGCACTTAGAGAGTCAGAGGTCACACCTTCTTACTTCCTTTGCTTTATGATTTTGTGTTACCTTTGAAAAGCCAACGCTCTTATTCCTTGTATTCTCCACCTTGTTCCTAACTATAGGTGTTCCTTCAGGGTTTCCTTTGTCAGTGTATGCATCTCTTTTTTCTCATTCAAATCCTTTTCAACATTGAACATTATTCTGTGTACTGCTAATAGTTCATGAACTGGTTGTACCATAATTTAACCAAAAGAAATATTGTATGGAGTAATTTCTTTTGTTGATATGATCTTATATTTTCTTAACACATGCAATATAGAAGAAAATTCCTATACTCTTTCAGCAATTCACTTTTTTCATATTACTTTTTTTTTGCTTTTTTGGGACACACCCGGCAATGCTCAGGGGTTTCTCCTGGCTCTGCACTCAGGAATCACTCCTGGCGGTGCTTGGGGGACCATATGGGATGGCGGGGATCGAACCAGGGCCAGCATGGGCCGGCTGCATGCAAGGCAAACACCTTAACCGTTGGGCTATCTCTCTGGCCCCTCATATTACTTTTTGAGCCCTACCTAACCTTTTCATAGCTTCCACTAATATGTTATTGTTTTATAAACAAGAAAACAATGAAAGCAATGGTCAGTTAATAAAGGAATGACCAGGTATCTAAAGTAAAGAAGATGGGGCCAGAGAAAAGTACAGTGGGTAAAGTGTGTGTGTTGCATACAACTGACCCAGAATTTATCCCCAATACTCTTCACATGGTCCCCAAGCCCTTCCAGAGTGATCCCTGAGTGCAGTGCCAAGAGTAAACCCTGAGCATTTAAGTGTGTGGTTCTAAAATAAAAAGAAAACAAAGTCAAAAGAAATTTTACTTATATTATATTTTGTTAATGTAAGAGCTTAAAATGAGATTCTGATTCCCATGAATCTACATATCGATTTTTATGCATTTTACTAAGGGCTAAATCACAAATTTTCTAATTTTATTAACTAGTTAATTATCATGAAACGTAAATACTTTACCTTTAGCTAAAAGGACAAAGAAACTCCGGCTCTGTGCACATCTCTTTGACTCCAACATTCTCCCTGCATTAACATATGCCTCAGAGACCTGGGAACTACGAAAGCAGGATGAGAACGCTATTCGGGTCTCCTTCGCAGTTCCAGAGTCAGGGACGCTCTCTCATTTGCCAAGGCATCAAAAATCAGATGGGCTGGACATGTAATGTGACTTAGACACAACCACTGAACTAGACATGTAATGCCATTTGGAGACAACCGCTGGACTAGAGCCATTACCGACTGGATCCCACGGAATGTCCAAAGATCACGTGACCGCCCACCTACAAGATGGTCAGACTTCTTCGTCAAGACCCTGGACCAACGGTTTGAGGCTCCTAGTATTCCTGGAGCAAGCAGACGCCATTGGGCTACACTGGCATGTGACAGGGACAAATGGAAATGTTACTGGTGCCCACTCGAGCAAATAGATGAATAACAGAATATCAAATGATCAAGTGATTTTACCTTTGTTCTAAACGTAGATGAACTCATAGTCTCTTTTCCTTTTTAAAGGTATCTTGCAGTTAATATTAAACCAATGGAGCTATATTCCACAACCAGAGGAAAGAGAGCTCAGAAACAGTTCCACTGGACTCTTCCCAAACTTTCAATATTTTAACTTCTCCCTCTTTGATAAATTCAGTATGTTTGGAGAGTAAATGAATCTGGTTTTGCTTGCCTTTATCCACAACCCTGTTTAGTGTTTATAATTCCACATAAGAGTGAAAACACCAAGTATTTATGTTTCTTCTGACTTCTTTTACTAGTATGTTCCTCTTCAATCACATTCATATTATTGAAAGGGTACAATTTCATATTCTTTTATAGCTGAGCAGTATTCCATTGTGTATATTCACTACATCTTTTTTCAGTTGTATGACTTGCTTCCCGTTGTTCATAGATTTGCTCGAGCTGGCACCAATAACATTTCTCCATATGTCCTATTGAGAGAAAGTGTAGTCTAAGGGCATCTGCTCACTCCAGGAACATGAAGAGCCTCAAACCATTCCTTCAGGTCATGAGAATGAGGTTTATACTTGTTACTGGTTTATGGCATATCAGATACAACACGAATACAACACGGGTAGCTTGCCAGACTCTGCCGTGTAGGTGGTATACTCTCAGTAGTAGGCTCTCATCTTGTGCATTTACTGATGAACATCAACAGAGAGAGATCATCTTTTCTCTTAGGAGCTGTAGAGTCTGGATGTTGAGAATGACTGACCTCATGGTGTGGGGGTTCATCTGGCTTCTTGCTAGGCTCACTGGAATGATGGGCCATGGCTAGAACCTGCCTAGAACTGTATACAGTTTATAAATGTGAAAGATCCTGGGAAGGACCTGGTCCTAACTGGTGTAGCTGTGGGTCTGGAGGGTTTCCCTTCTGGGGTTGCTGGCTGTGGTGGTTGTGAGCTCACAGCTATGCCTGCCGACATGGGGGGTGGAGGAATGGGAGGGGGAACCCAAATCTCCACTCCAAGTCCAGTCAGCGTGCCCCCGCACATGTGAGTGAACCCTAAGAGCTACATATTTTCATTATTTTAATTATAACACCATAAGAAAGACATTTACAAAGCTGTTCATGATTGAGTTTCAGTTAAAATGTGCAGCACCCATCTCTCCACCAGTGCACATTTCCTGCCACCAATGTCCCCAGATTCTCTGGTTGCCTTTATAACAGGTACTTTTCCTGTTCTCTCTCTCTCTCTCTCTCTCTCTCTCTCTCTCTCTCTCTCTCTCTCCCATCTCTTAAACATTAAAAAATATATTTGGCTTGCCATATATACATTTATGGGTTATCATACTACATCTTTTTTTAATCCTCTCAGTTGACGTTGGGCATGAGAATTGTTACCAGGTCTTTACTATTGTAAATAGTACTGCAAGGAACATAGTTCTACACATACCTTTTTGACTCAGTGATTTTGTATTTAGATAGTTACACAGGAGTGAAAATATTTTGAGAAATCTCTATACTGTTTTTCATAGAGTCTGTATCCATTTATAATCCCACATGGAGTGAATGAGATTTTCTTTTTCTCCAGCTCTTGTTTTGGTCTGTTTGATAAAGAAAAATCAAACAGGGGTGAGGTGATTTATCATTATATTTTTATTTACATTTCCCTGGTAAATTTTAATGAGTTTTTTTAAGAACCTGCTAGAAATCTGTCTTTGGTGAAATACCTGTTCCATGCCTGTTAAGTTTTGTCAGTTCATTATATATCTTGTATATTAACCTTCTGTTGGACATCAGGAGTGTGAATTTTAGTCATTCAATAGGATATCTTTTCATTTTAATAGTATTTATTTTGTTTACAGAAACTTTGCATTTGATATAAGTGCCTTGAGAATACTCCCTACCATGACTATATTTTAAAATGGTGGTATGGGGGCTGGAGCGATAGCCCAGCGGGTAGGGCGTTTGCCTTGCACGCGGCTGGCCTGTGCCGGCCTGGGTTCGATCCCGGCATCCCATATGGTCCCCAAGCACCGCCAGGAGTAATTCCTGAGTGCATAGCCAGGAGTAACCCCTGAGCATCGCCGGGTGTGACCCAAAAAGCAAAATAAATAAATAAATAAATAAAAATAAAATGGTGGTATGGTGATATTTATTTCTAGAGAAACCAAAAATGTTATATTCTTCTAAATGTCAGTTAACTTCAGAATTATATATTCTGCACTACTGAGTACAGAACTTACTAAACCTTTGAAATAGTTGGATTTTTTAACAGTGTTGCAGTTCAGAAGTTTTGTTTTTTGCTATTTTCCCCTTTACTCATCCTTCGGTAGTAATTCTGTGACATGATACATTTGCCAGCACCTTGGTTAACTATGCTCATGCATTCCTTTACACCTTATAAAACTGTAAATGTAATCCAATGCAGGGATGTCAGAGAGAGTCTGGGAAGTGGGATACTGCAAATCAGAGGTGTGGTAGTGGAGATGAGTGTGTGCAACAGATAACTGTACTTGATTAGCTAGATTTAAATAGTGTCAGATGAATTTGCCAGGTGAAAATAAAAATTGTCAGTTCAGTTTAATTTCATGGTGAATCAAACAAGGAAATTAGATTCTGCTACTCTGTCAGTTTGACATCCACAGCAAGTGACAATTAGAGATGATGAGAGAACTTATATTTACTTTCAAACTCTTGATTTTCTGATAGGCATGTAACTTTTATTTACCCTTGCATTGCAGAAAAATGTGGCATAATAGTAGCATTATAGAAGGTGCTAGAATATCCAGGATGTAGAGAGGAGAGGTAGAAACGGGTGGGTTGGGAGGTCAGAGCTCAGTTTCACAGGGTGACTTAATCAGATTGTGGGGCACATTGGAGAGGAAAAGCCCTGTGCTCTTGGGCCAGAGGAATTTAGAGCTGTAATGTAGATAATAGCACAGTGTTCACACCACTTGCTTCAGCAGACAAGATTACATTAGAACAAGTCAAGGCTGGAAGGCAGGATTGAAAGTGACTCGGACGTCTGCTGAGCCGGTCAGGCCATTCACATTGATTTTCATTTCTTCATAAACCCAAGATCAAAGAACTGAACAACTTGGCATACACACACTGAAACACAAACACCTTTACCAACATTTTGCCACAACATATCTCACATAAAAGAGTGAAGTGTTAGTTTTGAACTAGGGTTCAAAAGGCACAGAAACTTCTGCAGAACAAAAGAATCAATCATATGCAAAACTGCTTCTTCTTTTGGAGCACATGTTCTTGGAAAGATATGTAGTCTCTATAGCACGTAGAAGAAAATTTCTACTGGAATTTGCCTTTTAAAGAAAGGGCTTCTGGTAGACAATTTTACCCACATGGGCTAAGTACAATGTGTAGAAAAGTTTACATTCCTGCAGCCTTGCAAGGGAATTCAATCTTCAGCATCCCATAGGACTCCTGGGCCCCACTAGTAGTTATCCTGGAAAACACATTTAGGACTAAACTTTGTGCATTAAAAACAAATGAAAATTCTACTTTTTTTTTGCTTCACACCGGTGACGTTTAGGGGTTACTCCTGGAGGTGTTCAGGGGACCATGTGGAATGCCGGGGATTGAACCTGGGTCGACTGCATGCAAACCAAACATCCTACCCACTGTGCTATAACTCCGGCCCCCAAAATTTCTGTGTTTGTATAGCAAATACAGCATTGTAATATAGCAGGATATTGATGTTTAAAAAACTCTAATGAATATAGAATCATTTTATAGAATCCTACCAGAGTCTCTGGAAGTCAATTCATAGCTTCCTCCAAATTTTCTTATGTACTGGATATTTTTAGACCTTAATTCTTAAAGCAACCCCTCTCTCTCTCTCCCTGTCTCTCTCTCTCTCTCTCTTTCTCTCTCTCTCTTACTCTCTCTCTCCTCTATTTCTCTGGTTCAGGAGGGAAAACAATGCTGATTCCTCCAACTGACTGTTTTTACCTCTTAGAAAAGGTACTTCAGAATTTCATACAGGGTTTTAATTTTTATGTTTTTATTATTAAATATTTTAATTGTATTTATAAATATTTTTGTTTTTATCATTAAATATTTTATTTTATTCATTTAATTTATTATTAAATATTTTTATTTTATTTATAAATATGATTAGCAATGTTTTATTGCTTATAAAAATAATAAAATATCTTATTTTATAATATTTTGTAACTAGGATTCCTGTTTGGAAGTCTTTTTTTTAATTTTTTTATTTTTAAAATTACAAAGATACAAAGATATACAATTAAAAAGTTCATATTTGGGTTTTGGTGAAACAGTGTTGCAGCACCCATCCCGCCACCAGTGCCCATCTCCCACCACCAACGTCCCCGGTTCCCTCCCCTCCCCCAGCCCTGCTTCATGGCAGGTTCTTGATTTCTTTCCATTTCTCTCTCTTTCTCTTTTCCTTCCCCTCCAGACTATGAATTACAGAACATACATTAAAGGGTTGTCATGTGTATCTTTTTGCCTCTATTTAATGCTCAGTTCTAGGTTGGCATTAGTACCCTCAACAATTGTCAACACACTGTTCCATTTCTGTCTTACCTAGCCTCTCTGAATCCCACACATTTGTGATAATTTCCACCTTTGACAGGACCTCCTGATATATGTTTCACTTGATCTTGGATATTGGTATCATAATATGTACCTATATATTTATGTAATGCAGATAAATGCAGTCATTCTGTATCTGTCTCTCTCCTTCTGGCTAATTTCGCTCAACATAATCTTCTCCATGTCCATCCATTTGTAGGCAAATTTTATAACTTCATTTTTCCTAACAGCTGCATAGTATTCCATTGTGTAGATGTACCAAAGCTTTTTTATCCAGTCATCGATTTTCGGGCACTTAACAACCCAAAATTTAAAACACCGGAGCCAGTGTGATAGCATATTGGGTAGGGCATTTGCCTTGCATGCAGCCAACCCAGGTTTGATCCCCTGCATCCCATATGGTTCCCCAAACTCCGCCAGGAGTAATTCCTGAGTAAAGAGTCAGAAGTAACCCCTGAGAATCGCTGGGTTTGACCCAAAAAGCAAAATAAAAATTAATCAATTAATTAATTGAACCATGAAAAACAAAAAAATTGATAGCTACATGGAGTATAAATTTATAGTTTTCACTGATTTAGTATTTATAACTTTAATCTGCATAATCATAGAATGAAAAGAAGCAAAGTACTCTGCATAATTTAAAGGTGATTATTTCACTTGATAATCAAATAAGGTGTATATGATTTTATGTTATTTGGAAATGTTATAATTTATGGAAGCCAACAAGTAGAGAATGATTAATAATTGTTCCTAACCTGTTGTTTCAGCTTTCATAGTACAAATTTTCAACCAGAAATATCAATGCATATTGTCTAACCATGTGAAAATCCTCAACAATTTGATTAGTGCTTATATCAGAATTCTGGTATAAGTGGATCACTCATCCTAGGGCACTCATTGAATATCAATTCCAAAAGCATCTATTTCAAACCTTCTTCAACATTTTTAAATGAGGTACAACAATGATAAACATCTTGAACTAGAAATAAATTAGAAGTACATAGCTCAACAGCCTTACATAAATCCTCACATTTTTGCTTCTTATCTTCTATTCAGAGACTAATTGATGCTTGAGTATGTCATCTGAATCATAAGCAGCCTAAATATTTATTGGGAAAAATTGTGTAAGATTTGACAAGCTCCGAAGGAAACAGTCTTCCATGGTACTCCTTAACTCTTAAAGTTACTACCAACTTATGTAAAGCATAGGTTTATTTTTATGCAATTCTTTTATTAGTTTCTTTTTTCTTTTATTTCATTTAATTCTTTTTACTATTTTTTGTTGAATTGTTTTATGACAGTTAAATATTTAGCAGACTATAAAATGCAGTTATGGTTATTATTTACAATACTCGACATTGGAATTCGATATCTATTCTTTAGCAAATGCTTTTGAGGAAAGCGAATTCATGTTTTAGGAAAATGCAGGCACAAGACCATACAGGTGGGTCTATAAAGTGTTATAAAATTCTAGAACTATGATGCTGTTCTGCCCCATTTCAGAATGTTTTGTGATGCTTTAGTGGCAAACTGTTTTACTGTGCTGATCTGCCTGTTTTATTAATAAGTTTAAAATTATGATCCAAACTTCTTATAAAATACATACATTTCATTGCTAGCATATTAATTATCAGTGGAACACTTTCCAACTTTACCTTACACATGCGTTTCATTGCTAGTGTATTAATTATTAATTGGAACACTTTCTAACTCTACGTTAACACAATGCAATAGTTCGTTAGCTGCAAATACTCCATTTAGTGAGCCACTGGTCATGCATAGATATTCCAAATGACTTCATAAACACAGGGAGTGTATACTGCTAAGCAGTGATTAATTCCTACAAGACCATGCAACGGTTTGTAATTCTTTAATAGTGCTAAAGTGATCTATAGCATCGGTGCATCCTTTGACTAGCTCAGCAAATGCTCAAAAGAAGCATCAGAAATATCTCGCTGTGCAGGCATTTTGTGGGAATTTATTCACCTTGGTAAAGGACTGCTAGTTTTCCTGAAAAGACGTTTGAAGAAACTTGTACATGCACTGGCCAAGGATGAATAAAAAGAAATTTCTTTCCTCTTAAAGATAAATGATTCTCTTATGGTACTCACATCATCTTCACATCCAACAAAAGAAAGTGGGACAGTCACTCATTCTATTTTTTTTGGAACCATTGCTTGGAGAGATGGTAGGCCATTTTCATATATTTTGAGATGCTTTCTCCATTATATTAAAAGGTTCTTCTAAGGATACACATCAGTAGCCAGTTCTATCAACAGCAGAGCATGAACATAATGCATTTAGAAACCAGTGAGGTTACAGCAGCAATCAATGTTTTTCAGTGATGTCCTCAGATTCTAAATGAGAATGCTGGTGTTCTGTGATGTCAGACAGAGTATTTGATTAAAATAATTCTTTATTGAATTTTTATGGTCCGTTACTGAAGTCCTTGGGTAGATATAAACATTTTTTTTCAGGAGAATGTAGTGCAGCAGAAAGGTGGGGGCAGAGTCTGCAGTTGTAAAATAGGAAACATAAAACCCAATGGCTAGGGAGTGCACAGTAAGTTCCCTAAAGTTCAGTGGCTCAGAATCTCCCTTGGACCTATGCCATTTTCTGAAGCAAATAAGAGTCAAATAAGTGTTGGGGCAGGAGCAATAGCACAGCATTTGCACTCGACAAACCTGAGTCTGATCCCCGACATCCCACATGGTCTTCTGGCACCACCAAGAGTAATTCCTAAGCAGAGAGCCAGGAGTAACCCCTGAGCATCAACAAAAAAGCAAAAAAAAAAAAAAAAAAAAAAGAAAGCAAAAAAAAAAGAAGAAGCAAGTAAATCTCTTAAAGAAGAATATGCATGCCAGAGAGGGCGTGATCTCTAAATGCCGTTTCATAGTTCAAGCCAACAAACACAGAGTGAGTACTCTACCAAATCCTGGATCAGATAATGGAATCCTGATGTGGTCTTTATTTAAGCACTTACTCTCTGGGGATTTTGATCAATCAAAGGAAATACTGAGATTCAGATAGCATTGTCAATAAAGAAATAATGATGCCTGCTGGGTCTGCCCTCCCAAGATCAATAAAATGGAAAGAAAAGTTGTATCTGCAAAACTTAAATCTGAAAGGTATACACCAAATGGAATTTGTTATTGTTTATTTGATGATTACTTCAAAGGAAACCTTTGAAATCTCTCTTAAAAGGTCCTCCAAATTCAAACCATAAAAACTGTTGTTTTCTAGACTGTCTTATTTAAAGTCCTGACTTCCCTTTTTTTACAAATAGGCAGCTCTGAAAGTGATAAGAAAAATAGACTTGGTAAAAATTCCTGATTTTTACACTTTGTTTCAAATTCAGGTGCTTGTTCTGTCCAGAGATGACACTTAGCGGTGACAACGTCATCAGACCAGAGCTTGGTATGGTTTCTCTAGATCCTACCTTGGAAAAGTTACTCAAAAATATGGTTATAAATGAGTTATATGTAGTTCAAATTATACAGAAGAGAAAAAAATAATACCTTTCATTTTCTTGCTTTGGTTTTATTTAATTCAGATCATCTTAAAGACCTAGGACTAAAGTCAAAGTAATTGATGTAATTTTTTTAACTTATGTGAATTTTGAACTAAAATCTCAGTTGTCTTTAAAATATTGCCTGTTTCTCAGTGATGTGTTTGTGTACATGTGAATGTGTGTAGTTCTTTATACTCAGGCTTATATGGATAGGGAAAATTCTTAATTGAGACTACATATGTCCCAAAGTACCTAGATTTGTAAGGATAAAAACACTATATTTTAAAATTTGATTTCAGCTGAATTGAAAACATTTAAAAAACATTAATATTTTAGTTTTTTAATTCATCAACTTTTCAAAAGAAAATTTTAGTCTTTAAGATCACCAGTTTCAAAATTGAATAGTAAAGATGATTGGGGTAGATATTTTACATATTTCACTCTTCATTATTTAGTCACTTGATCACTTCACTTGACATCCTGTTATTCATCGATTTGCTCAAGCGGGCACCAGTAACATTTCCATTTGACCCTATCAAGTGCCAGTGTAGCCCAATGGCATCTGGATGCATCAGGAATACAAAGAGCCTCAAACCGTTCATTCAGGGTCTTGAAGAAGTATGAACATCTTTTAGGTGGGCAGCCACGTGATCTTTTGATATCCCTGGGGATCCAGTCAGTAACGGCTCTAGTCCAATGGTTATCTCCAAATCGCATTACATGTCCAGCCCATCTGATTTCCAATTCCTTGGCAAACGAGACAGCGTCCCTGACTCTGGAACAGTGATGGAGGACGGCTCGGATTCCTTCTTTCACTTGAGTGAGGAGTGATATTTCAAGCATAACTCTTTTCGATTCCTCTCTGGGAGACCGAATAGCATTCTCATCCTACTTTCGTAGGGCCCAGGTCTCTGAGGCGTATATTAATGCAGGGAGAAGAGTGTAATTGAAGAGATGTGCCCAGAGCCAGAGGTTATTTGTCTTTTTTAGCTATTTCTTCAATGCTTTTGAAGGCATTCTATGCTGCTCTCTTCCTCTTGCACAGCTCAGGTTTTAGGTCGTTCATCATGTTGACTTCTCAACCTAGGTACACATAACTGCTGCATTCATTGATGTTTGTTCCATTGAGAATGAATGGGGCCTCTGGAACTAGTTCATTTTTCATGAACATTGTTTTGCTGTGACTCAGCTGTAGACTTATCTTTCCACATTCTCGGTTGAAGTCAGCCAGCATTTGTGCCGCATGGCTAATATTTGGTATTATTAGAACGATATCATTTCACCAAAACTCTTCAGCACCACCCTTGAGAACATCATGTGACAATTAGAATGGGAAAGAATGGGAGTGAAGATAGATGGTCTGCAACTACACCACCTCCGCTTCGCTGATGACCTCATTCATTATTTAGTTCAGTGACTAAAATGTAGAGTTTTTCTAGAGACAGTAATGCACACACCTTATGAGGTGCTAGTGTTTGTTCCTGACTTGATTTTGATGGGAAAATGTTGTTATACCCTCTAAAACAACGTTGTCAATTTGGTCCTGTCTTTTAAACATTTTTAAAGGATTAAAAGATAATCTTATGTTGATCTTCAAGAGGAGTCATGTTCACATGTCACATATCCTTATTTGAATATAAAATATATAATAGATTCTTGGTAGTTAATATGCAGTATCAATTAATAATTAGGCTTCTTTGAGTTACTGACTGTCATCTTAGGTATTTCAAAGTTATAAACACGTTTTAAGGAATGCATTCTCTACCAGCATTTCTCCCAAAGATTCAAATGATTGTAAAAGAGTTCATCACCCATGACCCCAGAACATAGCAAGGAGAAGGGCAGGAAAGGAAAGAAATTGAGGAAGAAAATAAGAAGCTGAGGGAAAGTAATGGGAGCGAGAGGTCAAGGGCCTTGAAAATAGCAGGGATGTAAAAAAGTAGTACAGCTATAAATAAAAGACACAAAACCAGCAACACTGGAAACATGAGATCCAAGCTGTAACTCTTAAACCTAAAAATGTGTCTGCCAAGGAGACAGGCTGGGTGTGAGGAACTCTGGGGGCATAGTGTAGGATCATTGACACTGGTGCGGCAGCTGTGCTGGAATATTGTGTATCTAAAATTTGACTATGAGTACTTTGTAATTTTTGGTATCACTGTATCACTGTCTTCATGTTCATCATCGATTTGCTTGAGTGGGCACCAGTAACATCTCCATATGACCTGTCTCATGCAAGTAGAGTTCAACGGCACGTGCTTGCTCCAGGAACATAAAAAGCCTCGAACCATTCCATCAGGTCATGGGAATGAGGTCTATAATTGTTACTGGTATCTGGCATATCAAATACGACACAGGTAGCTTGCCAGACTCTGCCTTGCGGGTAGCATACTCTTGTAGTCATCTCAAAATCCAGCATTTATTGATGAACCGCGCAGCCGCAAGCGGCCCTCAGAGCCAGGCTGTGATAGGCTGGTCTGCTGGGTGTTCTGATGAGGGGGAAGTCTGGTTGTAATTTTTGGTATTTTAATAAAATGCAATTAAAAATTAAAATAAATAAAGTAAAAAAGAAAAATTAATCATAAACCAGAGAGCTTATTAAGGTGCTTGCTTACATGTGGTCCCTTGGGTCATATGTGTAGTCAGTACTATACAATTTTATTTTATTTATACATGATGTACCAAGTACTACCAGGAGCGATCACTGAACACAGACCCAGGAGAAAGCCCCGAGTACCACAGGATGCAGTCCATCCTCCCCCATGATATACATCACAAAGACTTATTTTTTAAATAAATAGATTAAACACCCATGAAATTCATATGGAAAAATAAACCCCCATGGAGAGTTAAAGCTAACCTTGGGACAAAGATGATGGGAGGCATCGCCTTCTTCAACTTCAAACTGTATAACACGGCAATAGTAATTAAAACAGCATGCAGTTGGAATAAGGACAGGCCCTCAGATCAGTGGAATAAAATGAATATCCTGACACACACTAAAATCATTTAATAATTTATAAAGAAGTAAGAGATATAAAGTTGAAAATGGAAAGCTTCTGGGAAAACTGGGAAGCCACATGTAAAACAAAAACAAAAAAAACTTAGACTTTTCTCTAACGACATACACAAAAATCAAAATGAATCAAATAATTCAATATAAGGTCCTACACCATAAGGTACCTAGAGAAAATATAGTCAGAACTCTCCATGACATGAAAGCTAAAGGCATCTTTGAGGATAAAACTCCATTGGCCAAGCAAGTAGAAAAAAAAGATGAACAAACGGGGCTACATTAAATTTTATGCCATTTCTTAATTCTACGTATCACATAATTTAGTTATTGTTCAGAAGGCATATCATTTAAATTAGTCCTTCTAATAAAGCAATGTTTTTGGCTATGCCAAAAACAGTAACAATAATGGACCCCATTCCCAACAAATGGGGTAGTTACTGGCACCTGCTCGAGCAAATCGATGAACAATGGGAAGACAAGTGACAAGTGACAATAAAGCAATGAGTAGATCACATTATTTTCTCACTTCATGGATAAGAAATTTGAATATTGGGTTGCGTTAATTCAGTAATCCCTGTGAAATCTTAATATACGAGTGAGATTTATGTCTGCATCTTGCAAAGTCGAGTTAGTAAAGATGGTATAGCTGTTCCAAGTAATTCTTCATAGACTAGTATATGAGACACTCGTATCTTCAAGATAGGGGTTTCACAACTGTGCCAGGTGCTGACAACCATCTGGTTTAAGAAGGAATAGAGCATGTGGAGGGTGTATTATTAAGTACAAAAGTTGTATTACTAAATCATATTTAAACTCAATTTCTAGACTTTGAGAAAGGCCTATATTGTTTTCAAAGAGTCTGAATTGGTTGGCATTCCCACCATCAATGAATGAGAGTCCCTTTCTCCTCACATCCAGCTGTTTTTGTTCTTTTGGATATTTTGTGCCAGTCCGGTGGTGTGAAATTATATGATATTGTTGTTGGATTGTCCTGTTTTATTTCTAAAATAGTGATTTGTAGTTTTCTTTGTATAGATACTTTACCTCTTTAGTAACACTGATTCCAAGGTACTTGATTTTCTGAGATACAATTGTGAATGAGTATCATTTTAATATCTCTTCCTTCTTTTTTAGTTATTTACATAATTGAAAGCTATGGACTTTGCATATTTTTGTAGCATGTCACTTTAATATATGAATCTATTGTTTTTAGGAGTTTTTTTATATATAGCCTTTAGAATTTTCTAAATATAGTATTATATCATGCACCAAAAGTGAGAGTTTTACTCTTTCCTTTTTTATCTGGAAGCATATAATATCTTTTCCTTACCTAATTGTGATGGTGAGTACTTCAAGTACTGTTTTGAATAGAAATAATGAGAGTAGGAAACCTTGTATTGTGTATGCTGTTAGAGGGAAGTTTAAATTTTTCCACATTAAATATGTTTTTCTGTGGGCTTGTGGTACTTTGCTCTGATGAAGAATGTTCCCTCAAATTTGCTTCAAGTTCTTGTCATGAATGTGTGTTGGAACTTTCAAATGCTTTTGCTGCATGTATTGATATGATAATATGATTTTTATTTTTTATTTATTGATGTAATAATTATGTTGAGTAATTTGAATAGCTAAATCATCCTTGCATTTTGGGGATGAATTCCTCTTGCTCATGGTGTATAATCTTTTTGGTGAGTTGTTGAGTTCTCTTTGCTATTTTTTTTTTTAGGATATATGCATCTGTGTTCATTGGAGTATTACCCTGTAATTCTCCTGGGTTTTTCTTCTGGATCTTTTGGTTTATTATTATTATTATTATTATTATTATTATTATTATTATTATTATTATTTTGCCTTTTAGGTCAAACCCAGCAATGCTCAGGGGTTACTCCTGGCTCTGCGCTCAGGAAACCTGATGGTGCTCAGAGGACCATATGGAATGCTGAGGATTGAACTCGGGTCAGCTGGGGCATGGCAAATGTCCTACCCGCTGTGCTATCATTCCGGCTCCTCTCCTGGTTTTTGCAGTTTCTGTCTGCTTTGGTATTAGGGTTAAGATTTAATAGAATCACAGAAGGATTTTGGGAGTGTTTCTGTTTCTTCAATTTCCTGGAAGAGTCTTTATAGGCTTAGCATAGAACCTATTTAAAGGTTTGAAAGAAATCACTAGTGAATCAATCTGAGCCTGGGCATTTATTTTTTGAAGACTTTTGATTACCTTTTTTCTTTTCTCTAATAGTAATAGGTCTGTTTAGGCATTACAAAACCTTGGTTCAGCCTTGGAATATTATAGAGTCCAAGATATAACCATTTCTTCCAGGTCCTCTTGTTTGATGGCATAGAGAATCTTAATGTAATCTCTGATGACTCTTTGGATTTCTGTGCTATCTGTTGTTATGTTCCCCTTTCCCTCTTCTTTCCCTCTTTCATTTCTGATTTCATTTATTTGTGCTTTCTCTCTTTCTTTTTTGAGTAACGCTAGTCGTTTATTGTTCTTTACTCTTTTTTTTTTTTTTTTTTCTTTTGGGTCACACCTGGCAATGCTCAGGGGTTTCTCCTAGCTCTGAACTCAGGAATTACTTCTGGCGGTGCTCATGGGACTATATGGGATGCCGGGGATCGAACCCGAGCCGGCAGAGGCCAGCCACGTGCAAGGCAAACACCCTACCTGCTGGGCTATCACTCCGGCCCCTTGTTTACTTTTTCAAAGAACCAATCTTTGATTTTTTTTGTTTGTCTGTTTGTTTTTAATCTTTTGGATTGTTTATTTGGGTTCCAGTTCAGAATTCCAGTTCAGAATTCATTAATTTATTAATGAATTACTAAATTCATTAATTTATGCAGTAAATTTTATTATTTCCTTCCTTCTGCCTGCTTGGGTTTCTTTTATTGGTCATTTTCCAGTTTCTTAAGTTGTTCAGTCAAGTTATTTCTGTGGACCCTTTATTCCTGATGAATGCTTTTATAACCAGAAACTTTCCTATTAGCACTGCATTTGCTGTGACCCATTAGTTTTTGTAGCTCAATCTCATTTTTTCCATTCATCTTTTAATTTTCTCTTTGATATCTTCACTTTTAGGATATTTAAAGGTTGTTCAGCAGCCAGCTATTTAATTTCCAGGTGCTTGAGTTACTTCTCTGCTTCTATTTGTGATTGTCTTCTGTTATCAATGTATCATACTCTGAGAAGATAGTTGATACGATTCCTATCCTCTTGACTTTGTAGAGGTATGTTTCTCTCCCAGCATGCAGTCTATCTTGAATACTCAGTGTGTATTAGAGAATATGAATTTATTTGGATTTAGGGGGATTCAGTTTTATATAATCCCATTTGTTTGTCTTTGCTTCTATTTACTTTGTTGTGGTCTTTCATCTTTAATGATGCCTTTAGCTTCAATGTCATAGAGGGTTTTGCCTATGTTTCCTTGATCCCTTATAGATCTCTGTCCGCTGTTGAGATCTTTAATTATTTTGATCTGAATGGCATTAGAAGGAGCAATAATTCCATTTTTCACATGCAGCTTCCCATTTTCCCCAGCAGAAATTGCTGAAGAGGCTTTCTTTCCTCCACTTAATAGCTTTTCCTCCTCTATTGAAGTTTCATGTTGAGGTCGAGAAGTCAACATGATGAACGACCTAAAACCTGAGCTGTGCAGGAGGAAGAGAATGGCCATGAATGCCTTCAAAGGCATCGAAGAAATAACTAAAAGGACAAAGAACCTCCAGCTCCGGCCACATCTCTTTGACTCCACCATTCTCCCTGCATTAACATACGCCTCAGAGACCTGGGCCCTATGAAAGCAGGATGAGAATGCTATTCGGGACTCCCAGAGAGGAATCGAAAGAGCTATGCTTGGAATATCATGCCTCAATCAAGTGAGAGAAGGAATCCAGAGTTCTGACTTCCGTCGCTATTCCAGAATCAGGGACGCTGTCTTATTTGCCAAGGCATCGAAAATCAGATGGGCTGGACATGTAATGCAATTTGGAGACAACCGCTGAACTAGAGCAGTTATCGACTGGATCCCACAGAATGTCAAAAGATCACGTGGCCGCCCACCTACAAGATGGTCAGACTTCCTTGTCAAGACCCTGAAGGAACAGTTTGAGGCTCTTCATATTCCTGAATCAACCAGATGCCATTGGGCTACATTGGCACGTGATAGGGTGCAATGGAAATGTTACTGGCGCCTGATTGAGCAAATCGATGAATAATGGAATTCAAGTGATCAAGTGATCAAGTGATTGAAGTTTAAGTGATTATATATTTGAGAGTGTGTGTCAGAATATTCAGTTCTAGTCTAGAGGTCTATGGGTCTATCTCTATACCAATACCATGCCAATTTAATTACGACTGCTTTGTAGTAGAGTTTGAAGTTGGGAAAGCTGATACCTTGAAGTAGGAGTATCCTGTTGGTTGGAGGTGCAGAGATAAGAGACTTTGCGCAGTGGGATTATGAATTTATTAATACTGGAATCGGAGGGACACTGCTCTCATCTTGGCAGCTGACTGACAGACTCACAGACTGACCAAACACTGACAAAATTGTACAAAGAAGCCTGTCCCTTAAAAAGCCACTCATGAGTTTGAGTTACCTTAGTGGCACATAGGAGAGTTCAAAGCATTCCTTTTGGTAGGTAAAAGGGAAACAAGTCTAAATCCACAAAATCTGTCTCTCAGGCATATCAAAAGACAAGATCTGGCCAGAGAGAGAATAAAGGTAGTTTATGCAGGAGATAAGCAGGGGGAAGCTTTTAGATAAGCAAAGAAACAAAGCTTCAGGTAAGAGCAAGGTAGAAGATTCAAAGGTGGGCGAAAATGATTTTGGCAGAGATAACAGTACTCAGATATAGCCAGAGAAATGGCAGTTTCACTACAGGATTTTTACACTATTTTTTCTGGCAGTTTGTCAGAAATCCCTGGTCCTGAGGTTGGCTTCACCATCAGACTTTGGGTCTGCATTCTATCAACAACACCTCCCATCTTCTTTTTCCAATGATTGTTTAGCTATTTATAAAGGTTTATTATTCCACAAAAAATTTAGCAGTATTTGGTTAATTTCTTTCAAGAATATCATAGGTATCATATAGGGAGTGTATTGAAACTGTATAAAGCTCGAGAGAATATTGCAGTTTTGCCAATGTTAATTTTCCCATACCACGAGCGGGGACTGTGTCTCCATTTTCTCTTGTCGTCTTCTATTTCTTGAAGCAGCATTTTGTAGTTTTCTTAGTATAGACCCTTTACATTTTAGTTAAACTGATACCTAGCAACTTCTTTTTCTGTGGCACAATTGTGAATGGGATAATTTTTTAAAATACCCTTTATTCTCTCTTGCAATTTTCTCATAGGAAATTGACTATTGGGTATTATTTTGTACCTTGCCGTTCTACTCTAGGAATCTATTGTTTCTAGGAGCATTTTGGTGGAAAATTTAGTGTTCTCTACATATAATGCCATTTCATCTGCAAATTGTAATAGCTTGACTTCTTCCTTTCCTATTTAGAAGGCCTTAATGTCCTTTTCTTCTTTGATGGCTAACACAAGTATTTACAGTACTATATTGAATAGAAGTGAGAGTGGGCAACCATGTCTTGTCCTTGATCTTAGGGGAAGTTTTTCAGGTTTTCCTCATTGAGAATGTATTAACATGGCTTTGACTGTAGAGAGACTCACAGACATGGGGCAGAGCTGCTACTGGCTCTCCCTGTGCCCAGCTGCTCACAAGGTGCCAGGAGGGATGGCGGTTCCAGCCCTGGCCCACCACCCCAGCAGAGCCTTGCAACAAGTCAGACGACCCCCACACTCCATGAGGGCCTCCATTTTCCAAATCCGGACTTCTCTCTCATCAGAACTCCACCCAGCAGACCAGCCTATCACAGCCCGGCTGTGACTGCAAAGTGGCTGCGCGGTTCATCAATAAATGCTGGACTTAGAGATGACTACAAGAGTATGCTACCTGCACAGCAGAGCCTGGCAAGCTACCAGTGTTGTATTTAATATGCCAAATACCAGTAACAATTATAGACCTCATTCCAGATTGGATTGAGGCTCTTTATGTTCCTGGAGCAATCAGATGCCCTTGGGCTCTACTAGCATGAGACAGGACATATGGAGATGTTACTGGGGCCCGCTCAAGTAAATCGATGATGAACGGGAAGACAGTGACAGTGACAGTTCTTTAATTGCTATTTTATGGAGAGGGTTTTTTTTTTAAACATGAATGGGTGCTGGATCTTATCAAATGCTTTATCTGCATCTACTGATATGATCATACCATTTTTATTTTTTATCCTATTGATATTGTTGCAGGTGGACCCCATGGGTGACTTATGTGAGCCTGGAAGGGAGAGAGATGGTCGCTTTCTCCCCAGCCGCCTCTGCCACCGGGACCCGCTGGGCAAGCTTAGGACTGATAAAGTCTGCGATGAGCCCCTGCATGGCGTGAGCCTGAGACCCACCAGCCCACAAGGTGGCCGTCAAGCCATACCTGATGCCCGCTTGATCTCTAGGCATGGGAGTTGATCCCCACCACCTAAGGTTTCTCGGGGAGCCACGGACTCAGGCTGGAGCGAGAAATTGCTCTTTGCAGGATAGCCAAGTCAGTCGTAGGCCTTACCCAGGGCTGCCTTAGGGTTCTTGTCTTCCTCGCAGAAAAAGAATTTTCAGGAGTTGACGAGCAGTGAAGTTGTAAGGGTTGGCCACCCGATGGGGTGACTGACTGGGAGCCCAGGAACGCCGCACCTACCAAGGAAAACTCTGAGAGACCAAGTCCTATGCAAAAGCAAGGGTTTTATTAATAAGCGAGTATACTCGGGCTCATAGCGTGACCCCAAGCAGTCAGTGGCTAAGAGCCCGAGCCCTTCCAGGGATGATCTTTTAAGGAATAATTCCTGCGCTACAGAAAAGCCCGCGCATAACTATCCAATAGGTTTAAAATATTACATCAAGGTCTCTGCGCAGGCAGCCAATCACTCTGCACCAGGTGACCATCACCCACCCATCTGAGTGTGCCTAATACTTCTTTCCATATTTGGCACTGCATGGGCCCAGTCAGGTATCATACCAAATACAGAGGGGGACATCAGACGCAACCTCTCGGGAATGTTTGCCTTATAGCCCTCCCTGGAATTATTTGCTTAAGGCCCTTCCTGCTGTGCTCTTATCAAGCCATCATTTTATCAATTACTTTCGGTTGAGCCATCATTTTATTAGTTACCTCTGGCATTTTACCAGCTACCTCTGGTTCCTGTCTTTGTGTTCTGTGGGTGAGGGGCCATTCTTTCAAAGTAAAATAGATTTTATTGAGGAGGTTTTTGGAAAGGGAAGGAGGAGGAAAGGTAAAAGAGAGAGAGAGTAACACGTTGCTCAAGGGAGAACGTGGGCTACTCCAAAGACAGAGGGAGAGCCCAATTGATTTTCGAATGGGCTTTTATCTCCCTTTGGCTGGAATGTTCTGGAGTCTTCTTTGAGCTGGGTCCTGGGCAGGAAGGCTGATTCATCTTCCTCAGGAGATTTAATTAGCTAAAGCCATTTGAAGGACCTGTGGCCTCAGGCTTCACACATTCCCCCTGGCCTTCCCTTCCCTCAGGATCTGTTGTTGATAGTGGTTTTATCAAGTCTGGTTCCCATGTGACAACAAGTGTGACTCTGGATAGCTGAAGGACCAGTTTTCTTTCTTCTTCAGGAATTTTTATTGCCATGTGGCGCCCCTGTCTGCCTGCCTACAACAATATGATGTATTATGTTAATTGATTTGTGAATGTTGAGTTATCCTTCCATTACTGGAATGAATCCTACTTGGTTACCGCATATAATATTTTTTTGAATCTCTGGATTCTATTAGCTAGTATTTTGTTGAAGTACTTAGCATCTGTGTTAATCCAGTAGGTTGGTCTGTAGTTTTCTCTTTTGTGTGCTGTATCTGTCTGCTTTGAGTAACTGGGTGATATGTGCTTCATAGAAGCTATTTTAGAGTGATTCCGTTTCTTCTATCTCCTGGAAGAGTTGAAAGAGACTAGCTGTAGATCTTTAAAGATTTGGAATAATTCACTGGTGAATCCATTTAGACCTGGACTTTTGTGTTTGGGCAGACTTTTGATTACTGATTCAATTCCTCGATGGTGATAGGTTTGTTCAGATATTCCTAATCTTGTTTAGCCTTGGGAGGCTATAGAAATTCAGCAATTTTGAGGCACACAGACTCTCAAAATAATCTCCATTGTTTTTTGCATTTCTGTGCTTTCTGTTGTGATGGTCCACTTTTCATATCTAGTTCTATTTATCTGGGTTCTCTCTTTCCCTTTCCTTGAGAGTCTTTCAAGTTGTCAATTTATTTTATGTTTTCAAAGAACCAGCTCTTGGTTTTATTGATCTTTTGGATTGTTTATTAGGCTTCCAGCTCATTAATTTCTGGTCTAAGTTTGATTATTTCCTTCTTTCTGCTTGGGTTTGGCTCCTTTTATTAGTCAATTTCTAAGATCATAAGCTATGAAGTCAGATTGTTTGTATCCTTTATTCCTTAATGATGAATGTTTGCAGAGCTATGAACTTTTCTCAGCACTGCTTTCGCTGTATCCCATAAGGTCTGATAGTTCATGTCTTCATTCCCATTTGTTTCCAGGAATCTTTGGATTTCCTCCTTGATTTCTTCTATGATGCATTTGTTATTCAGCAATGAGCTGTTTACTTCAGGTGTTTGGTTTCTCTTCATTTCTGTGTGTGATTAACTTCTTTTTTTTTTTTTTTTTTGCTTTTTGGGTCACACCTGGCGGTGCTCAGGGGTTACTCCTGGCTCTGCACTCAGGAATTACTCCTGGCGGTACTCGGGGACCATATGGGATGCCGGGATTCGAACCCGGGCGGCACAGGCCGGCCGCGTGCAAGGCAAACACCCTACCCGCTGGGCTATCGCCCGGCCCCTGTGTGATTAACTTCTATTTCAGTGTGTCATAGTCTGAAAAACTAGTTACACATTTTCTAGCCTCTTGATTTTATTGAGATGTTTTGTGGCTCAGTGTATAATCTATCTTGAAGAATGTTCCATGTGCACTGGAAAAAATGTTTATTAGACTTTTGGGAATTAAAAGACCTGTATTGGGCCGGAGAGATAGCCCAGCGGGTAGGGCGTTTGCCTTGCACGCTGGCCGGCCCATGCCGGCAGGGGTTCGATCCCCGCATCCCATATGGTCCCCCCGAGCACCGCCAGGAGTGATTCCTGAGTGCAGAGCCAGGAGTAACCCCTGAGCATCGTCGGGTGTGACCCAAAAAGCAAAAAAAAAATAAATAAAAAAAAAATAAAAGACCTGTATACACCTAATAGACCTCTTTCTTCCATTTCCTCCTTTAGGAAAGTATTTCCTTGGTGAGTTTCAGTCTTGTCGATCTATCAAGAGTTGATAGAACAGTATTGTAGTCTCCAACTACAATTGTATTGTTGACAATGCCTTTGAAATCTATTAGTAGTTGTTTTAGGTATTTTGCTGATCCATTGCTGGGTGTGTATTTGTTTAGGAGTATAATTTCTTCCTGATATACATATTCCTTGATTTTTAAAAAGTGACCTTCTAAACTTTTTCAGCCTGACGAGTATTTTATCAGATACTAATAAGGTCATCCAGCTTTTTTGGAATAGTTTGAGTGAGGGATTTCTTTCTTGTCTTTAACTTTGACCTGTGTTGGTTCTGATTCTTCAAATGCATTTCTTGGAGGCAGCAGAATGTGTGTTCAATTTTTTGATCCATTTTGCTACACTGTGTCTCTCTTTTTTGAAAAATATTTTTATTATACCACCGTGAGATATACAATTACAAAGATGTTCATGTTTGGGTTTCAGTCATAGAAACTTCCTGCACCCATCTCTCCACCAGTGCCCATTCCCACCACCAATGTCCCCAGATTCCCTTCCCCTCCCACAGCCTGCGTCTATGGCTGGCATTTTGCCTCTTTTCTCTCTCTCTCTCTCTCTCTCTCTCTTTCTCTCTCTTTGTCTCCTCCTCTTACACACTGTGGCTTCCAATACATACACTTAGAGGTTATCATGTATATCCCTTTGCCTACATTCAATGCTAATTTCTAGGCTGGTGTATCATTTCCAACCATTATTGGCACACTGTCCCCTTCTTTGTTTTACCTAACCTCTGATTCCCATGCATTTGTGGGAGTTTTCACCCACTAACAAGACCCCCTTATCCATGTTCTGCCTGGCCTTGGGTATTGGTATCATACTATTGGTATAGTATGATATCATACATATTGGTATGATACTATTTTTATATCACTTCAGTTGTATCACTTATCTTCCTGTTGTTCATTGATTTGCTCAAGCAGGCACCAGTAACATTTCCATACATCCTTTTGCAAGCAAGTGTACCCCTGGGGCATCTGCTTGCTCCAGGAACAGGAAAAGCCTCAAACCATTCCTTCAGATCATAGGAATGAGGTTCATAATTATTATTGCTCTTTTTGCATATCAAATAAAACACGGGTAACTTGCCAGGCTCTGCTGTATAGGTGGTATACTCTCAGTAGAAGGCTCTCATCTCGAGCATTTACTGATAAAACTCAAAAGGGAAAGATTAGGTTTTTTCTTGGGCGAGCTCTGAAGAGTTGTGGAGTCTGGATGTTGAAAATGACTGACCTCATGATGTGGGGATTCATCTGGTTTCCTGCTAGGCTTACTGGGATGTCAGGTCAAAATTAGAACCTGCCTAATACTGCATACAGTGTAAAAATGTGGAAGATCCTGGGAAGGACCTGATCCTAACATCTAGTACTAGCTAACACTGTGGAGGTGGAGGAAAGGGCAGAGGAGCCCAAATCCCTGCTCCAAGTCCTGCCAGCGTGGCCCCTCCCCCCACACGTGTGAGCCCCTTACCAACCACCGGAGGTCAACTCATGGGTTGCTTCCATGTGAGGCTGAGCGGCACAGCTGTGGGTCTGGAGTGGTTGGATCTGGAACTCTTCTGGGGTTGCTGACAGAGCATTTTTTTTATATCCCGCAAATAAATGCAGTCATTCTATATCTCTTTTTACCTTTGGCTAATTTTACTCAGCATGGTCCTCTCCATGTCCATCCATTTATAGGCAAATTTCATAACTTCATTTCTCCTGACAGTTCCACTGTGTTTATGTACCACAGTTTCTTTATCCAGTCATCTATTCTCCGCACTCTGGCTATTTCCAGTTTCTGGCTATTGAGAATAGTACTGCTATGAACATAGACGTGTAGACAATGTTTCTGCTGTGTGTTTTTGGCCACACATGGTATGTTCCCATAAGTGGTATGGCTGGGTTTATTAATTTGAGGAACATCACATTGAAATTATTGACCTTGGAGGAGTCAAAAGGCTTTCTATTAGACCTAGAGGGGGAGAAAATGGTTTACTAACACAAAACACAGAAGTGAAAGCAACAAAGACCAAAGCAACATAACACCATACATATTTTTATGATCGTGCCCATGAGATTAGCTGATAGAAAATGATTTATTGTGTCTTTTATTTGATGCTCTTCTTGGTTAACTTCTGGCTTAAATAAACTGGTCAGACCAGTGGGAAAAAAAAATGGGAGCTCGATTTCTACCTTTTGGAGGAAAGTCCCTATTGTTTTCTAAAAAGGCTTTACTGGTCCATATTTTCACCAGCAATGGATGAGAGTCCCTTTCTTCCCACATCCATCCAGAACTTGTTCTTGCTCTTTTGCATTTGTGCCAGTCTCTAGGTTTGAGATGATATCTCATTGTTGTTTTGATTTGCAACTCCCTGATGATTAATGATGATGAGCATTTTTCATATGCCTTTTGGCCATTTGAATTTCTTCTTTGTTGAAGTTTCTGTTTATTTCTTCTCCTTATTTTTTTGATGATGTTGGCTCTTTTCTTCTTGTAAATTTCAACCAGTGCTTGATATATGCTTTGTATTAACCCCTTATTGGATGGTTATTGGGTCAATAGTCCCATCTGGACTGTCTTTGTATCTTGGTCACCGTTTCTTTTGAGGTGCAAAAGATTTTTAGTTTCATGTGGTCCCATATGTTTAACTTTGCTTCCAATTGCTTTGTTAGTGGTGTTTCACTTTTGAAGACCCCTTTAGCTTCAATGTAAAACTTTTCATATATTTTCTTCAATGTACTTTATGGCATTCTGGTCTGATATTTGAATCTTTTGTACATTTTATCTTACTTTTGTGCATTGTGTAGAGGTCTAAGTTCATTTTTAACACATAGCTGTCCAGTTTTCCCAGCACCACTTGTTGAAGAGGCTTTCCTTGCTCCATTTAAAAATTTTTATTTCATTATCAAAGATTAAAGAAGTTGGGAGGTATCACCTTTCCCAACTTCAAATTGTACTGCAATGCTGTAGTAACTAAAACAGCATGGTATTGGAATAAAAACAGACCTGTGGACCTATGGAATAGAGTTGAGTACCCAGATACTCATCCTCAAGTACTCTGTGTCCCTTAACTGGTGCATTTAGATTTTTGACATTGATAGAGATTATTGTCGTGGGATTTTTTTTCCGTCTTCCTCTAAGACAAGACAACGCAAAAAGATTATTGTCATGAATTTTGTTCCATCTACTCTGAAATAAGACTAAACGCAATGCATTTTGTCTTGTCTTAGAGTAGCTCTTTCAGCCCTTCTTTTAAGGTTGGTTTTGAATCTATGAAGTTCTCAAGCTGTTATTTATCCATGAAGCTGTGTATCTGTCCTTCAAATCTGAATGAGAGCCTATCTGGGTAAAGAATTCTTGGTGGGGCCTTTATTTCATTTAATTTTTTTACTATATCCCAACACAGCCTTCAGGCTCAGAGGGTTTTTATGATAGGTCTGCTGTAAATCAAATGGATACTCCTTTGTATGAAATTTCCGTCTTTGATATTCTGCTTGAAGAATTGTGTATCTATCTGTTGCATCCATCGTTCTTACTAGTATATGTTTTGGAGGCTTTTTATTTGGGTCTCTTTTTACTGGTACCCTTCAGGCTTCTTGGATCTATCTACCGAGTTTTTTTATTGATGATATTTCTGTTTTTTTTTCTTATTTTTGCTGACATTTTCTCCTGTATTTTATTGTCTGCCCATTCCACTGTTTGTTTTATGACCTCCTCTATTTTGTTGTATATATGTTCTATTTTTCAATTGACCTCATAAATCATCTTCACCATTTCTTCTCTGAATTTTTTGTCAGTGAGATTATGTATGTGGGTATTCTTAAGAAGCCTTCAGGGCTGTTGTTTTTGTGTTTGTGGGATTCATCTTGCCTTTAGTGATTCTTGTAAAGAAGTTTGTGTTTATTATATTATCGAGCTGTTGTTCACCGTGAAGTTTTGTATTGTTCTTTCAAATCTGAATTAGAGTCAGGCTGGGTAAAGTTTTTTTTCCTTTACTTTTTGGGTCACACCCAGCAATACTCAGGGGTTACTCCTGGCTCTGCACTCCTGGCGGTGCTTCAGGGACCATATGGGACGCTGGGGATCGAACTCGGGTCGGCCGCGTGCAAGGCAAATGCCCTAGCTCTGTGCTATCGCTCCAGCCCCTTCTTGACTAGTCATTCATTCCATTGAGTTTTTTTTAATTGGGGTAGAACTGCATCCCACCATTTTCTTCAGGCTCAGAGTGTTTTATTTTGTAGTTCTGCTGTAAATCTAAGGATGTTCCTTTGTATATAATTTTCATCTTTTATCTTGCTGCTTTAATTATCTATCCCTATCTCATGTTTTCAGCTTTCTGATTAAGATGTGTCTTTGGACATTTTAATTTAGATATATTTTAGTTGGTACCCTTCAGGCCTACTAATGTGAGTGTATGTGCTCTTCAACTCTGGGACATTTTGGACAGTGATGTCTTTGTTCCTTCCTTTCTGTCGTTAGAGACCCCAATGAGTCTTAATTTTTTCCTCTTAAATTCATTCCTAAATGCTCTCTTGTTATCTCTTCATTTAATTTGAGATGTCTTTCCAATCATCTGCTGCTATCTGAGGGTTTTCTCCTTCATCCTGAAGCTTACTGATTCTGTCCTAAATAACTGTCACTCTGATACTAAGTCCTTCCACTAAGTTATTCATTTTGCCAACTAGGTTTTTCAGATCTGTCATTTCTATTTATAGTGTTCTCATTTCTGCTCTCATATTCTTTGTTTAATTGACTGCCTATTTCATTATTTATTTAGGTCATTAGACATTCTAATAATTTCCATTCTAAATACCTTTCCAGAGTGAATATATAGAGAGGGTGGTTAAACTGATAGGACCCTCAGGATTCTAGTCTTTGAACACCAACAATGTTGGGGTCCTGTGTTATTTCACCATGGTCCCTTTTATAGTCTGGAGGCTTGTCTTTCTCACTTCACTGTTGTTCTCTATCCCACTGCTAGTGAGGTCTCTGGGAGAGTTACATCGAGCATAGTGTAATATCTGATCACCGCAGTCACAGCTGCACGCTTGGCAAGTGTGCCATTAGCCTTTCCATCAGATCTGACCTGTTGTAGAAGTGGGGAGTCTTGTTCCATACTGGTCCTAGCCTGGGTTGGGAGATGAGTGTCCCTCTGCCAACATGCTCTCTCCCTAGAAATTACTTTTCCTATATATATTCTTTTCTAGAAGATAGGGAATTAGAATGGACCTTACCATAGTCTGACTGCAATATATGTTATGCTTAATGAATGTGAATCACTAGAAAGATTCTTGATGTCTGCTGCACATTTCTTAGTATCACTATAATGACAAATGACATATTTGGAGAAATCAATTTTTAACTTTCCTTTAAAAATATAGGGATATACCCAGAGCCATAGCAGAGCCTGGCAAGCTACCCGTGGTGTATTCAATATACCAAAAATAGTAGCAATAATGGACCTCATTCCCAACAAATGAAGACGTTACTGGTGCCCACTCAAGCAAATCGATGATCAATGGGAAGATAAGTGATATAAGTGATACAAGTGAAGATCCCATACATGATTCTCCAACACTATCAAGAGCAATCCCTGAGCACAGAGAGGATTAAATCCTGTGTACCACTTGGTGAGACACTCCAATATGCATGTATTTATATACTATTGATTTATATGATTGGGTATGAAGGAAAGTAAGAAATGTTGATTATTTAACATGTTAAGATCTTATATCTCATTTAGAGTGTTTTAATTCTGGCTTATAAAATCAAAGAAACAATGAAACAAAATCATTGATGGGTTACAAAATGTTAATTACTTTCAATGTGTTAGACTATTTTGTGTGTAAATTTTTTATTAATATTATACTTCAATTTTCTTACAGGATTCCTCTCAGCATTGAATGCTTTGAAATAGCATAAAGACTGAGGAATATATGTTCTTTTCACAACAGGAAATAGTAGAACAGAAACCCATTTTTTTGCTATTTTTTTATCTGTCATCAACTTTAGATCTTACTGTTGATATCTTTAGAATTTCATGCATGAATACCTGTGATTTTAGTGTTCTTTGAAATTTGGGATGAGGAGATAACAAACAGGAGGAAAGAAAGCATACTCAACTCACCTTGACTTTCATATAATTATAGTTTGGGCAATTACTAAAATGGCGAGTGGGGTGTAGCAGTGCCTTTTTCTGAAAATCTGCAACTACATTTGTTACACATTAATTCTTCCTCAGATATAAAATATAGAAATAGCATAGAAACTCTAAATTTTTATTTTGACACATTTTTGAAAAGGTAATAGTTTAACTTTCTCCCACATTGGGTAAAAATTTGGGGTTATGCCATCTCAAAGTTTAATTTTATTTCTACATTTAAGTGTTATAAGAGGATTTAACTTTTCTGAAAGGACCTGTAAGAACATAACTGCACAATTTTTAAGATTTTAGTCTGTAAAATACATTAAACTTCCTAAGAATAAGGAAAACTGTAAGACAGATTAAACTTTAAAAATTTCACATTTTTGCTTTCTTCTCTTAAATTCTTTTGGGGATTTGAGATAATTTTTTGTATCCTAGTATTTTTTTAATAAGAAGGAAGTTTTGGTGCTAGAACTGATTCTATGAATCTCAACCCATGTACCTCCACTTGTGTGAGGCTTGCTTTTATCAATGGACACATTAAGCCTAATCATATAGCAGGTAGGGTATTTGCCTTGCATTCGGCCAACCAAAGTTCAATCTCTGACATTCCAGATGGTCCTCTAAGTAAACCAGCAGTAATTCTTGAATTCAAAGTCAGAAGTAACACCTGAGTATCACCAGGTGTGACCCAAAAAAGCCAAAAAATAAAAAAGACAATTAAAAGGTACCTTATATTTACATTTCAGAACACATTTCTGGCTATATATCTTGCCATCTACTTTACATATTTTATAGCCAAAAATATATTAAGTATTAGTCTTATTTACAAAAGCATAGGAAATTTAAACTTTTTTTATTTTAAAAATACACATAATTGGTCTTGTCTGTGTTTTTATGATGAGTTATGTTTTAGAGGGTAATTCTTCTACTAAGTAATTCTCAAGGAATTTATCAGATACAGCACTGATTCTGCTATATTTATATTTATTTTTCCTCTGAAAAGTATAGCATAAGCAGTTTTATTTTTTAGAAGAACATAAAAAATAAAATACACCAAAATTTATGCAATTATCATTATTAAAATTTTTCAGATGCAATTATACCTCACTAAAAACCAATAAATTAAAACATAGAAAAGTCATTTGTTAGAAATGATCACTCTAGAATAGCAATTGCATGCCAAAAGTAGGTAAACAAGCAAACTTGGTAACCTCTCATTACCTGTATAGCAAGGCATAATGCACAAAAGGAACGAAAGAGAGAAAAGAAAATGCCTGCCATAGAGACAGACTAGTCATGGGGGTCTTGATGGGGTTGGCAGGAGGGAAACTGGGGATATTGGTTGTGGGAAATGTACACTGGTGGAGGGATGGTTGGAACATTGAATAATTAAAACCCAACCATAAATGGCATTTAAACTGTATCTCATGGTGATTCAATAAAAAATAGCAATTTCTCCTGCATTATAATGTTTAATCTATAAATTAAAATAATTCATTCTTTGCATTACATTTATAAAATAAACGTTAATCACAGTCCAAGTATAACATACTGGAGTTTTGTCTTTTTGAAAAATAGGACAATTACGTGGTAGCATATGAGAACAATGAGATATCAACTCCAACTATGAGGAAAAAAACCAGAAATAAGTGTTGGTGGAATGTGAAAAAAAGCCATTCACTTTGGTGGGAACATAAATAAGCTAGGGTCTATGAAAAGCATTATGACAAAGATGGAGCATTATCAAGGTATTAAAATCAGTTCACCAAACATAACTAGGCAATTCCACCACATGTACTCATTTTAAGAACACACACACAAAAAAAAATAAATAAACATAGAATGCCTGGCAAGCTACTTGTGTCGTATTTGACATGCCAAATACCAGTAATAATTATATACCTCATTCCCATGACCTGATCGAATGGTTTGAGGCTCTTTATGTTCCTGGAGCAGGATGATACCCTTGGGCTATCTCACATGTGACGGGATGTATTGAGATATTACTGTTGCCCACTCCAGCAAATCGATGATATATGGGAAGAAAGTGAAACATAGAAACATATGCTGATTTCTGCTTTTTTGTAGTTGCCAATATCTAGAAACCAGCCTAGTTTTCAATATCAGAAGAATGAATTAAGATCATGTGAACACAAGTAATAGAACACCACTCAGAGAAACATTGGTGAAACTTTATAAAGTAGTAGAGTAAGTGAAATGAGGCAGAAAGAAAAAGCTAAATAACTACTTACGTTTACTGCTTGGAAGTGGATATAGAGAGGCAATGCAAGGGAACAGACAAAACCAAATGAAAACTGTGTCTTGGCTCTTATGGAAGAATGGATACTTGTGGGAGAGGAGGACAAACAGCAAAAGGACAGGGGATTCAATGGACTTGAGGGGCTATTGGCAGTGGGGAATGTGTGATGTCTTGCCTATTTGGAGGAGTATAAAATTCTATCTTTAAAATATATAGTCCAAAAAATATATATAGTCCTAAAAACCACTTTGCATTAATAAAATGCTTTAAAAATACAAAATAATAAAATACACAGCTCTGGAAATTTGAAAAATGCTTTCTAATTATTTTCTACTGTGATATATTATTTGCCACAGGTTAAATATATGAAAGTGATGAAAATTTATCATTTAACTTAATGTTAAAATGTATCTATGTTTTCTATTTAGTACTTAGCCTTCAATAGAATGGCTGTATGATTTTCTTCCCAGTAATTTCAGCATCAATTACCATGCTTCTACTCCATTGAGGTATATTTAGATTATTTACAAATTTTTTAGACATGTCTATTAAAGTGAAATGGTTGAAAGTATGTACTATATATTGCAAATTATAAGAGAAATCACATAACCTAAAGAAAAACCATTTATGAATCTATAACTAAGCTTTTTGAGACAATATGCCCCCAAATGGTATTAATGGTTTTGGCATATCGAATATGCATTAGACAGCTTGCCAACTCTGCCATGTGGGTGGTATACTCTCAGTAACTTATGGGCTCTATGAGAGGGGTGGGTAGAATATTCATGGTAATTTGGCGATAAATTTCACAGAGTGATACCACTTCACCAATGGCAGGGTGTTACCTTTTTACCAAAACTCTTCAGTGCCACCCTCGAGAACAAAATGCAATAATTAGAATGGAAATGATGGAAGTAAAGATAGATGGTCAGCAACTACACCATCTCCGCTTTGCCGATGACATCATTCTAATAATGCCAAATGAAGCAGGAATGCTCTGTCGGGTCGGAGGCCCAGAGATGAGACACCAGGAACACGACGTATTTCCATTAATATTTTTAATAATCACCAGCCGGAGGGGCAGCAGTTCGCATCATGGCAGGAGCTCGCTGACCTGAACTAACTCATTTGACTGACCGAACTGACTGACCACCTCCACACAGACCCCAACTCCCTTATCCCCCATCTCAAAGGGCAATACAGCTTAAAGTTTGCATGGTTTACATTACAAAGACAGTTCACATTCATTGAATAGGACTTAGGAATAATAGGAAGGAGACAACCAGGAACCAAAAACCTGCAGGGGTGGTATCTAGGTAAGATGAGATGAACAAAAGAACGCATTACAGTTGCTAATGCAGCCTTCAGGACTAGCCCATGATGGCAAGGATGTGTCAGACAGAAGAACAAGAAAAACCTGTTTTCTGCCTAACTTTAAGCATCGTCCATTAGACTCCATCTTGGACTAGTTATAGCCAACAGGGAAATGTGCAGAGAAATGACCTAGGATAGCTTTGTCTGGGTATACCTGCAGCTGATAAACAGTTTCACTAGGGATTTCTACATACTAACTCTATTGGGAGACAGTCTGCCGGAAGTCCCTGTGTATCTGTTAACAGGCAGTATCCATCAGACCTTCCTTCGCATATCCTTAGATCTACCTTCTGCCAACAGCCAAATATTAGTCAAGCTGCACAAATGCTGGCTGACTTCTACTGAGAATGTGGAAAGATAGGTCTACAGCTGAATCTCAGCAAAACTATGTTCGTGAAAGATAAAATAGTTCCAGAGGCCCCATTAACTCTCAATTGATCAAACGTCTCTGAACGCAGCAGTTATGTGTACCTAGGTCGAGAAGACAACAGGATGAATGACCTAAAGCCTGAGCTGTGCAGGAGGAAGAGAGTGGTGTGGAACTCCTTCAAGAGCATCGAAGAAATAGCTAAACGGACAAAGAACCTCCACCTCCGAGCACATCTCTTCGACTCCACCATTTTCACTGCATTAGAACACGCCTCAGAGACCTGGACCCTACGAAAGCAGGTTGAGAATGCTATTTGGGTCTTCCAAAGAGGAATCGAAGAGCTGTGCTTGCAATATCTTGCCTCACTCAAGTGAGAGAAGGAATCGGAGTTCCGACTTCCGTCAACGATCCAGAGTCAGGGACGACGTCTCGCTTTGCCTAGGCATCGAAAATCAAATGGGCTGAACATGTAATGCAATTTGGAGATGACCGCTGGACAAGAGCCATTGCTGACTGGATCCCACGCGATGTCAAAAGATCACGTGGCTGCCCACCTACAAGATGGTCAGACTTCTTTGTCAAGACCCTGAATGAACAGTTTGAGGCACTTCGTATTCCTGAAGCAACCAGATGCCATTGGGCTACACTGGCACGTGATAGGGTTAAATGGAAATATTACTGGCGCCCACTCGAGCAAAACGATGAATAACAAGATGTCAAGTGATCAAGTGATGCACCCAAAAGATATTCGCACAAAATTTGTGGTCTTGTTTGTAATATAATACTGTTGACACAGTACTAGTTTAGTGACATGTCAGAGAGGTTGTATTGTGGATAGGGTGCTTACCTTGCATGAGGGTGACCTGGTTTGATCCCTGACACATAATGGTACCCTGTTAATATCTCAGGTTGACAAAAGTGAAGTTTATATATGGCCTGAGAGCAAGCAGATACAAAATGAGTCACAAGAGTTGCTATTTTGGTATCACTGTATCACTGTCTTCCCATTCATCATCTATTTGTTCGAGCTAGCACCAGTAACATCTCCATATGTCCTGTCTCATGCAAGTTGAGCCCAAGGGCACTTGCTTGCCTCAGGAACATAAAGAGCCTCAAACCATTCCATTAGGTCATGGTAATGAGGTCTATAATTGTTACTGGTATTTGGCATATCAAATACGACACGGGTAGCTTGCCAGGCTCTGCTGTGCCGGCAGCATACTCATATCTAAACCCAGCATTTATTGATGAACCGTGTGAGCCGGGCTGTGATAGGCTGGTGTGCTAGGTGGAGTTCTGATAAGGGGTAAGTCCGATGTGGAAAATGGAGGCCCTCATGGAGTGGGGGGTCGTCTGGCTTGTTGTGAGTCTCTGCCTGGGTGTTGGGCCAGGGCTAGAACCTGCCTTCTCTCCCAGGTGCCTCTGGAGCGGCTGGGCACAGGGAGAGACAGTAGCAGCTCTGCCCCATGTCTGTGAGTCTCTGGATCAGCATACCTGGGCCGGATTTACAAAAGACTGCTTTAGGGTGGATCTCGATGAGCCGGGCTGTGATAGGCTGGTCTGCTGGGTGGAGTTCTGATGAGGGGGAAGTCTGGATGTGGAAAATGGAGGACCTCATGGAGTGGTGGGTCATCTGGATTGTTGGTACATATACAAAAAAATAACAAAACAAATCATTGCTTACCTGAATGTAGGGTGCTAAGGAAACTTCATACACTGTTGGTGCACTGGTTCAACTGATTCAGAAAATAAAACACACACTCTCAAAAAACTAAGATTTGAGCTTACAAGTTAGCATGTCCACATCTAGACTTCTACCCCCAACAAGAATCCCAAAACACTATTTTGAAAAGACATTTATGCCACTATGTTTATTGCATTGCAGTGCTAATCACAGAACTCAAGGTCTGGACACAGTTCAAGTATCCCAAAATAGATGACTTAGTAAAGAAATTGTGTCTCATATACACAATGAAATGTCACTTAGCCATCACTTGATCACTTGATCACTTGAATCCCGTTATTTATCGATTTGCTTGAGTGGGCACTAGTAACATTTCCATTGGACCCTATCACGTGCCAATGTAGCCCAATGGCATCTGGTTGATTAAGGAATATGAAGAGCCTCAAACCGTACCGTCAGGGTCTTGACAAGGAAGTCTGACCATCTTGTAGGTGGGTGGCCACGTGATCTTTTGACATCCTGTGGGATCCAGTCGGTAATGGCTCTAGTCCAGCCATTGTCTCCAAATCGCATTACATGTCCAGCCGATCTGATTTTCGATGCCTTGGCAAATGAGACAACATCCCTGATTCTGAAATAGCGACGGAGGTCAGAACTCTGGATTCCTTCTCTCACTTGAGTGAGGCATGATATTCCAAGCACAGCTCTTGTGATTCCTCTCTGGGAGACACGAATAGCATTCTCATCCTGCTTTCATAGGGCCCAGGTCAGGTCTCTGAGGCGTATGTTAATGTAGGGAGAACGGTGGAGTCAAAGAGATATGTCTGGAGCCGGAGCCATAGATAAGACAAAATCATTCAGTGTTCTCCATGTGTTTGAAACTAGAGGGTATAAAGCTGAGTGAATCACTCAGAAGAAGAGGCATAAATACATTATGATTTCTCTTATATGTAGGGTGCTTGCGGCAGCGCGGTTCATCAATAAATGCTGGATTTTGAGATGACTACAAGAGTATGCTACCCACACAGCAGAGCCTGGCAAGCTACCCGTGTCGTATTTGATATGCCAGATACCAGTAACAATTATAGACCTCATTCCCATGACCTGATAGAATGGTTTGAGGCTCTTTATGTTCCTGGAGCAAGCAGGTGCCTTTGGGCTCTACTTGCATGAGACAGGTCATATGGAGATGTTACTGGTGCCCGCTCGAGCAAATCAATGATGAATGTTAAGACAGTGATATAGTGATATGTAGGGTATAAAGAAACAGTAAGGGAGCAACAAAGTACTAAAAAGCAAGAGAATTGGAAATTTACTACAGAATTGATATTATCTTTCAGAGTTAGGGATATAGAAGATGAAATTGAACAGTCCTGAGGCCTTTTTTGGGTAGACATGCCATTCCAGTGGTGGGTGTGTTGTTGGAATTTTAAAAAAATATTGCAAACCAGAACTTGTCAATAAATACAGGAAGTAAGTAATGGCTAGAAACAAAATTCAATATAAGAACTAGACTAGTAGTTGGCTAGGTTTTCCGTGGTGAATAGAATCATCATTACTTTACAGCTTTTTTCAAAATATAGATAATGGAGAAGTTCACTTGTATCACTTGTCTTCCCATTGTTCATCAATTTGATCAAGCGGACACCAGTACATCTCCATTTGTTGGGAATGAGTAAACAATTGTTACTGTTTTTGGCATATTGAATACACTACAGGTAGCTTGCAAGGCTCTGCCGTGGTTCTGGGTTCATCCCAGGGGGCCCAGTGTTTCTTTATGTCAGACCATCAACCACCCAGGGCCCACGGGGCAGAGCCCTGGGTGTAGACAAGTCTGTCTCCTTTTGCCACCTGCTGATGCAGTCGGGCACCACAGCTACACCTGAAACACCTCGAGGGGTAGGAATGGAGAAGTTAAAAAAAAACAATTAGGAAAGATAATAGAATTCAGGAGTACAAACATGAAAGAGAATCATGAAAAAGGCAGTAATAAGAATGAAAAAGGTAAAAATTGTAAGTGAGGTAAAACTGCCAAAACTTTCTCATTTGTATCTATTGATGTGAGATGCAGGCAATGAGTAGGAAAACTGGGAGACGACTTCCACGCTTTCTACTTGGTGTATGGTGAAGACTTCTCTATGAAAGAGAGAATAAGCCAATGAATTTTTCTTGATGTTAGTAGTGACTTTGTGTTTTAATAGCTATAGAAATATCAATGCAATATACATGTGTATATATGAAAATATTCAGCAGAGCATGGAAATACAGATGTAGGCATTTACTTGGATAAATCTGAAATTATTTATATAATAAAATTAATATTCAAATGATTATTGGATAAAATAACTAGGGACAAAATACAATGGAAGAAGAAAAAATGGGGCAAGGAAAAATATTTTACAGAGCTTAAATATGTGTAGCTATTTAAGAAATACAGATATTTTACCTTGAAAAGAGTACAGGGGATGCAATTTTTTTATTACACCACCATGATAAATGCAACTATAAAGATGTTCATATTTAAGTTTAAGTATACAGTGTTCCAGCACTTGTCCCTCCACCAGTACCCATTTTCTGTCACCAATATCCCTGTTCCCCCCTCCACACACACAAGCTCTGTATATAAGGGAGGCACTTTTTCTCTTTCCTTTCTCTCTCTTCTTCCTCTTCCACATTGCGACTTGCAATACATACATTTAGAGGATATCATGTATATCCTTTTAGCAACTTTCAATGCTCATTTCTAAACTGGTATTATTATTTATAATAATTATTAGTACACTGTTCTTTTCTCTGTCTTACCTAACCACTGAATCCCACACATTTGCAGTAAGTTCCACGCACTGACAAGAACTCCTGATATATATTTTGTCTGGCCATGGATATTGGTATCAATCACTTGCTTATTTGACATCCCGATATTGATTGATTTGCTCTAGCAAACACATGGATTTGCTCTAGCCAGTATCGTTTCCATTTGTCCCTGTCACGTGCCAGTGTATTTGTCCCCTGTCAAGTGCCAGTGTAGCCCAATAGCATCTGCTTCCTCCAGGAATATGAAGAGCCTCAAACTGTTTGTTCAGGGTCTAGAGAAAGAAATCTGACCATCTTGTAGGTGGGCAGCCACATGATCTTTGACATCCCGTGGGATCCAGTTAGTAACAGCTCTAGTCCAGTGGTCATCTCTAAGTCGCATTATATGTCCAGCCCATCTGATTTTCTATGCCTTGGCAAACAGGATAGTGTCCCTGATTCTCGATCATTCATGGAGGTTGGAACGCTAGATTGTTTCTCCAACTTGAGTGATGCGTGATATTCCAAGCATAGCTCTTTCGATTCCTCTTTGGGAGACCTGAACAGCGTTCTCATCCTGCTTTCATAGAACCCAGTTCTCTGAGGTTTATGTTAATGCAGAGAGAATGGTAGAGTCAAAGATATGTGCTCAGAGACAGAGGTTCTTTGTCCTTTTAGCTATTTCTTTAATGCTCTGCTATTTTTTTTATATTCCGCAAATAAATGCAGTCATTCTATATCTGTCCTTTACCATTGGGCTAATTTCACGCAGCATGGTCCTCTTCATGTCCATCGATTAATAGGAAAATTTCATAACCTCCTTTTTCCTAACAGCTGTATAGTATTCAATTGTGTACATGTACCACAGTTTCTTTATCCAGTCATCGTTTTTTCAGGCACTCTGGTTGATTCCAGATTCTAGCTATTGTGAATAGTGCTGCTATGAACATAGAAGTGTAGATGGTATTTCTACTGAGTGTTTTTAGCCTCTTGGGTATACTCCCAGGATAGGTATATGTCAGGGAACGCTGCCTGGGTCCCCGACAGTGCAGGGAAGTGAGTTTCCTTCTACCTCCAAAGCCGGCCGGGAATGGATGAAGATTCAGGAATCCGATGCAGTTTTAAAAGGCTTTACTTATCACAGGTTCAGGCATACAAATCAGCAATAGGAAAAAACCCTGTGCTTAGGATTCCCGGCTAGAACCCCAGGCACATGTAGGCCAAGATGATGGCCACCATGTGTTAAGTCCCTGTAAAAAGAAGACAAAGACAAGAAGGGTGTGAGCTTACAAAGAGAGAGCCCAAAAAAAGAGAGAGAGAGGAAGCAGGCTGTTTTATACCCCTGCAACTCAGACCTCCCACTATTATGGGAAGCAGGAAGGGTCAAATGCCCTTAGGTAATTTCTCCCAGCAACTCACCTATGCCCTATTATATGCTAATATTTTGAGCCAAGATCTGCCTGGAAATGCCTTTATAGGGTAGAGAAGGGGGTTTCTGAGATGGTATGTCTCTGTACCAAAGACTAATACTAATGCCAGTTAAATATTTCTCCAAGCCTTCACAAGTCTCTTCTACTTCATAGTAGTTTTGTATTTTAGTTGCCTTTGAGTTATCAGGGAGCCATGCTTGCTTGCTTGGAGAAAAACAGCATTTCTCTCTGGTCTAATTACTTAGAGAGCCAACATGACCAGGCAAATATGCTGGTAAGGTCTAGCTAGTCCCACGATGATTGTGGTAGCATGAGAGAATATTTATACCAGTCAGTATAGAATACATGGTCAGATAAACTGCCACATTTAAACAACCCCCTTATCTACGAAGTGATTTGTATAAGGCAATCCAGGGCAGATGCAGAGGTTTTTAGGCTTTTAGGTGTTCTGCAACAGGTATGGTTAGGTCAAATGGGAGCTACATTTCTAGTTTTTGGAAGAATGTCCATATTGTTTTCCAAAAACACTGTACCCGTCGACATTCTCACCAACAGTGGATGAGAGTCCCCTTCTCCCCACATCCATGCCAGCACTTGTTGTTCTTGATCTTTTGGATATGTGCCAATTTCATGGTGTGAGATGATATCTCATTGTTCTTTTTTATTTGCATCTCCCTGATGCATGGTGATGATAAGCATTTTTTCATATGCCTTTTGGTCATTCGAACTTCTTTGTTGAAGTGTCTGTTCCTTTCTTCTTCCAATTTTAGTGGAATTGGCTGTTTTCTTATTGTAAAGTTCAACCAGTGCATGATAATTTCTGGATATTACCCACCCCTTTTGGATGGTTATTGGGTGAATATTCTTTCCGATTCATTGGACTATGTGTATCTTGGTCTCTGTTTCTTTGAAGTGAAGATGCTTTTTAATTTTATGTAGTCCAATATGTTAATCTTTGCTTCCAATTGCTTTATTAGTGGTGATTCATCTTTGAAGATGCCTTTAGCATCAATGTCATGAGAGTTTATTACTATATTTTCTTCGATGTTCTTTTTAGACAATGATAATTCTCCCAATACATTTGTGGGGGAATGAGTTTCCATTTCCTTGTGTACTCTTTTATTTCTTGAAGCTGTGTTTCATATTTTTCTTTGTACAGGTCCTTTACGCTCTAGTTAAGCTGATTCCTAGGGTTTTGATTTTTGTGGCACAATATTGAATGAGATAGTTTCCTAAATATCCCTTTCTTCCTTTCATTATTTGTATATAGGAAAACCATTGATTTTTGGTTTTGATTTTGTACCCTAGCTCTCTACTATAGGCATCTATTATTTAGGAGCTTTTTGCTAGAGAGCTTAGGGTTTTCTAGGTATAATATCATGTCATTTGCAAATAGTGATAGCTTAACTTCTTCCTTGCCTATCTGGGTGCCCTTAATGCCCTTTTCTTCTCTGATTACTATGGCAAGTACTTCCAATACTATATTGAACAGAAGTGGTAGACTGGCATTCTTGTCTTGTTCCTTATCTTAGGGGGAAGCTTTTCAGTTTTTCCCCATTGAGAATGATACTTGCTGTGGGCTTTTGGTAAATGACTTTGACTATATTGAGGAAGATTCCTACAATTCCCATTTTTTGGAGGGCTTTAATTATGAACGGGAGTTGGATCTTGTCAAATGCTTTCTCTGCATCTATTGATATGATAATATTGTTTTTATTTTTTTATTTATTTTATATATCATGTGGATTGGCTTGCTGAAGGATGTTCAAAGATGTTGAACCATCCTTGCATTCTGGGGATGAATCCTACTTGGTCATGATGTATCATTTTTTAATGGACTTTGGATTCTGCTAGTATTTTGTTGAAGATCTTAGTATCTGTTTTTATCAGGGAGATTAGTCTTTAGTTTGTTTTTTTTTTGTGTTGTCTCTGCTCGCTTTGGGTATCTGATGATATATGCCTTGTAGAAGCTAATTGGGAGTGTTTCTGTTTCTTCTATTTCCTGGAAGAGCTTGAAAATGACTGGCAGTTGGTCCTCCTTAAAAGTTTGGAAGAATTCACTAGTGAATCCATCTAGACCTGGGCTTTTTCGTTTGAACAGTATTTTAATTACTGATTCAATTTCCTCAATGGTGATAGACATATTCAGGAATTGCAGGTCTTCTTATTACAGTCATGGGAGTTTATAGGACTCAGGAACTTGAACATTTCTTCCAGTTTCTCTTGTTTCATTGCATACAGACTCTCAAAGTAATCTGATGTTCTTTTGAATTTCTGTGGATTGAGTTATGATTTGCTCCTTTTCATTTCTGATTCTATTTATTTGAGTTCACTTTCCCTGACCTTACAAGTCTTGCCAGTGGTTTGTCAATCTTGTTTAGTTTTTCAAAGAACCAGCTCTTGGTTTTACTTATCTTTTGAATTGTTTTTTTTTTTGGGGGTGGGGGTGGGGGGGATTCCAGCTCAGTGATTTCCTCTATAAGTTTTATTATTTTCTTCTTTCTGCCTGGGTTGGGCTCCTTTTGTTGGTCTTTTTTCTGTTATTTTGAGATGTGAAGTTTAATTATTTATATGCACACTTTTTTCTTTCCTGATGAATGCCTGCAGAGCTATGAATTTTCCTTTTAACACTGCTTTCGCTGTGTCCCACAAGTTATGACAGTTCATATCTTCATTTTCAGTTTTTTTTTCCAGGAATCTTTGCATTTCCTCTTTAATGACCCACTGGTTTTTCAGCAGTGAACCGTTCAGTTTCCAGTTGTTGCTGTGATTCCCTCTTTTTGTGCATTGTTAACTTTCATTTTCAGTGCATCATGTTCTGAAAAAAATAGTTCACATAATTTCTTTTTATTTTATTGAGGTATGCTTTGTGGCTCAGCATGTGGTCTGTGTTGGAGAATGTTCAATGTGCACTGGAAAAAATGTGTATTCAGCTTTTTGGGGATGAAAAGACCTGTATTTATCAACCAGTCCTCTTTTCTTCCATTTCTTTCTTCAGGGCCAGTATTTCCTAGGTGAGTTTCAGTCTTGTCTATTTATCAAAAGTTGATTGAGCATTGGTGAAATCTTCAACTACTATTGTGTTGCTATCAATAGCCACTGTTTAAGTATTTTTCTGGCATCTCTTTGGGTACATATATGTTTAAGAGTGTAATTTATTCTTGTATACATATCCTTTAATTATTAAGAAAAAAAGAAATGGCCTTCCTTGTTCCTTCTATCCTTTTTCAGCCTGAAGTCTGTTGTCAGATACTAATATGGCCATACTGGCCTTTTTGGAAGAGTAGTTTGCATGGGGAATTTTCTTCCAGCCTTTGACTTTGAATCTGTGTTCGCTCTGATTATTCAGATGTGTTTTTTTGTAGGCAGCAGAATGTTGGAAACAGTTTTTTAATTGATTTTGCCATCCCTTGTCTCTCAATTGGTGCATTTAGGCCATTGACATTGAGAGAAATTATTGTCTTGGTATTTTGTGTCATCTTTCTGAATAAGGTTGTTGTACTTTTTGGATCTGTCTTATAGCATCTCCTTAAGTCCTTCTTTTTTAAAACATTGGTTAGATACCACAAAGTAGGTGACAGTGCATTAACTATATGTGTGTTGCAGGCCGAAACCTCTTCTGTCCTTTTGAAGGGGAGTACTAACCTTCTCTCCTTTCATACCACACAAACTTTTAAAATAATTAATTATACTATATGCAGTTCATGCATCAGATAGTATTTCCTTCTGTGCTATTATATATTCTTGTATCTATCATGATATCTATATTATTATATTAGAAAAAAATTTCTAATGCAAGATGAGACTATTTCTCTGCTATCTGGTTATAGATTTATATTAGATAAGGCAATAGTAACAGTTCGTAATTACTTTTGGAAGGAGGGAATTGGGGGAACATCAGAAAGTGTTCAGGGCTATCCCTGTACAAGAAAGTGCCTTACGTTTTCTGTTTCTGGATTAATATGTCCTTCGGAACAGTTCAAGGCACCATATCATTATAATTCTGTTGGAGGACACACCCCAATGAGTTCTAGGCTTCTGCTAACATTTTTGCATGCGTTAAGAGAGCTGCTTTCTGTCTTCGGAATCTCCATAGCAAACCACAATAGGAGTGTGGTCAGAATGGGCATATTTCATAACTTTTTATATAGCATAATATTTCTACCATTAGTCTATATTTAGCTATAGAGAATCTCTCTTATAAACCCATGGGTCCCCATGGGGAACACATGTAGTTTTTCCAAGAAATCACTTGGTGAAGTTTGGATCCACCATTGTAAATCTTTGCTAGATCAAAGAAACTTGCCAGTGTGCCTTCAGGTATCAAATGTGATTCAGTATACAATACTAAGGTACAGTAAAAAATATTATTCAAATGTGATCTTGTATACAATACTAAAGGCACAGTAAAAAATATTATTCTGACATTCTGGACCTTAGTGGAGGTTTCAGATATGCTGGCAATGGTAAGATATTCATGATCTGAAATATTATGTTATACTCTAGAAATTAAATCCTGAGCTGCTTCTTGGTTAAGGGATGTTGCCCCTGCTCCAGAAGAAAACTTTGTTTGGTAGGAAGTCAGCTCTGGTATATTAGCATTTTTAAGATTAGGTCAAGAGCTCACCTGAAGATTTAGATTTGTATGCTATCTTTTTGGGCCCATGAGGGAAGGCAGGCCCTGAATTTCTTGAAGAAGATACCTGGTCTTTGTCACTAGAAAGCCCAGGCAATGATGGGCTGGTCTGGAAGCTCTTGGCAAACTTCTGGGGATAAAAAGATGAGAGAGGGAAGAAGGATTCAATCTCTTACATCTTGGGTTTGACCTCCAACTGGTGCACATGGTTTGGGGTCCAGCAGCCATCTTGTCTTAGGATCCTGACTTGGCATGGGTCTGGCTAAGGATTAGAAGTTTGTAGTTTTCCTAACCTTGGATTGTATTACCAGAACTTGCTTAAGAAAAGATTTTTTAGAACTTTGCTGGATTTATAAATTTCATCCATCTGCCAGCACTGGTCCTAGATGTAGGAGGGAATTCGCTCCATCTCCCTGATATTGCTGAGGAACCCAGCTGTTCCCTGAGATCATTCTTTACTATTATTTTCTAGGCAACGACTTCTTTAAACTATTATTATTTTTCCTTTATTCCTTTCCAGAGACAAAAAATGTTATGTAGGTAGGCTTACAATCTAATCTTTAGATATTGTGTTAACATTTGAATTGAAAAAAGTGCTAAAAAATGTTACAAAGTTGATGAATAATCCAGGTCATGAACTATTAGGACATATAACAGAAGACACATTTCATTTTGAAAACCATGTTATGGTTCACACTTAAGATATGTTTGATTTCCTTTTTATTTGAACCACAGTGAGATATACAGTTACAAAGTGGTTCGTGATAGGGTTTCAGACATTCAATGTTTCATCACTTGTCCCTTTACCAACACACATTTTCCACCACCAATGTCCTCATTTTCTCTCCAGTCTCCTCAAGCCCCGAATGGTCTAAGGCAATTTTCTTCTCTCTCTCTCTCTCTCTCTCTCTCTCTCTCTCTCTCTCTCTCTCTCTCTCTCTCTCTCTCTTTCTATCTTTCATCTTGGGTCTTATGGTTTGCACTACATAAGCTAAAAGGTGATTATGTATATTTTTTGTTTGTTTTTTTGGGTCACACCTGGTGATGCTCAGGGCTTACTCCTGGCTCTGTACTCAGGAATTACTCCTGGCAGTGCTCAGGGGACCATATGGGATGCTGGGGGTAGAACCCAGGTCGGGCGCACAAAAGCAAACACCCTACCGGCTGAACTATCACTCCGGCCCCTAGGTATATTTCTTTACCAACTTTCAACACTCCATTCGTGTACAAAACTATCATTCCCAACTATCATTGTTATACTGGTGATTTTTTTTGTGTGTGTGAAGAAAATAAATCTTGAAAGTTTGGGCTCAGTTTTAGATATACCTTTTGTCAAATCTGCTTCCAATTTATTTTTCAGATTCTCCTATTTCAGTTCAGTCTATTTCATTTTACTTATTTACCTTATTTTCTAAATAGTATATTATAATACTTTCATTTACTTTTTTTAATTAAACATTTTATTCTGCCACTGTGAGATATATAATTACAATGTTCTTCATGTTTGGAGGTTTCAGTCACATAGTGTTCCAGCACCTACCCTCCACCAGTGCCCATTTCCCACCACCAATGTCCCCAATTCCCTCCCCCTCCCATAGCCTGCCTAAATGGCAGGTTCTTTATTCTCTTTTTTTTCTCCCTCTCTCTCCCTTCCTTCTCCTACACATTGTGGGTTGCACTACATATACTTGGAAGCCATCATGTGCATTTTTTTGCCTGTATTTAAAGCTCAGTTCTATGTTGGTATCAGCCCTTTCGACATTTATTCACACATGCTCACTTCTCTGTCTTACCTAACCTCTGACTCCCTCACTTTTCGTGGTAATTTCCACTTTTGGTAAGACCACCTGATATATTTATGTCATGCAAATAAATGCAGTCATTCTATATCTCTCTCTTTCCTTCTGACTAATTTCACTCAACATGATCCTTTCCATGTCCATCCATTTATAGGCAAATTTCATAACTTCATTTTTCCTAACAGCTGATAGTATTCCATTGTGTAGATGTACCACAGTTTCTTTATCCAGTCATCAGTTATCGGGCATACTGGTTGTTTCCAGGATCTGGCTATTGTGAATAGTGCTGCTATGAAAATAAAAGTGTGGATTGTATTTCCGCTGTGTGTTTTTGGCTTCCCAGGGTATATTCGCAGGGAGTGGTATGGCTGGGTCAAAAGGGAGCTCAATTTCTAGTCTTTGGAGGAATGTCCATATTGTTTTCCAGAAAAGTTGTACAAGTCGACATTCCCACCAACGATGTATGAGAGTCCCCTTTTCCCAGCATCCACGCCAGCACTTGTTGCTTTACCCTTTTGAATTTGAGCCAGTCTTTGTGGTGTGAGGTGGTATCTCATTGTTGTTTTGATTTGCATCTCTCTGATGATTAGTGATGATGAGCATTTTTTCATATGCCTTTTGGCCATTCGAATTTCTTCCTTATCAAAGTTTCTGTTCATCTCTTCAACCAATTTTTTTTATGTGGTTGGGTGTTTTCTTCTTATATAGCTGTACCAGTACTTGATATATCCTGGATATTAACCCCTTATCCGATGGGTATTGGGTGAATATTCTTTCCCATTCTGTGGACTGTCTTTCTATCTTAGTCACTGTTCCTTTCAAGGTGTAGAAGCTCTTTAGTTTCATGTAGTCCCATATGTTTATCTTTTCTTCTAGTTGCTTTGTTAATGGTGTTTCACCTTTGAAGATGTCTTTAATTTCAGTGTGGTGGAGGGTTTTTCCTATATTTTCTTCAATGGACTTTATTGATTCAGGTCTGATATTGAGTTCTTTAATCCATTTTGATGTGATTTTTGTGCAAGGTGTTAGACACAGATCCAAATTCATTTTTTTACATGTAGCTGTCCAGTTTTCCCAACACCACTTGTTGAAGAGGCTTTCCTTACTCCAGTTTGGACTCGTTGCACCTTTATCAAAGATTAACTAATCATGTGTTTGAGGTTGGGTGTCAGAATACTCAACTCTATTCCATAGATCCACAGGTTTGTTTTTATTCCAGTACCATGCTGTTTTTATTACTGCTGCTTTGTAGTACAGTTTGAGGTTGGGAAAGGTGATGCTTCCCAACTTCTTTTCCCAAGAGGATTGCTTTAGCTATCCGTGGGGGTTTATTATTCCACACAAATTTCTGGAGTGTTTGGTCAATTTCTTTAAAGAATGTCATGGGTATCCTTATAGGAACCTCATTGAATCTATACAAAGCTCTAGGGGGTATTACCATCTTGACAATGTTAATTCTCCCAATCCATGAGTGGGGAATGTGTTTCCATTTCCTCGTGTCCTCTTTTATTTCTTAAATCAGTGTCTTGTAGTTCTCTTTGTACAGGTCCTTTACACACTTGATTAAGCTGATTCCTAGGTATTTGATTTTCCCGTGGTACAATTGTGAATGGAATCGATTTCTTAATATCCCTTTCTTCTCTTTCGTTATTTGTGTATAGGAAAGCCACTGACTTTTTGGGTATTGATTTTATACCCTGCCACCCTACTATACGTATCTATTGTTTCTAAGAGTTTTGGGCCCGAGAATTTAGGGTTGTCTAAGTATAATATCATGTCATCTGCAAATAATGATAGCTTTATTTCTTCCTTGCCTATCTGGACTCCCTTAATGTCCTTTTGTTCTCTGATTGCTATGGTGAGTACTTCCAGTACTATATTGAATAAAAGAGGTGAGAGAGGGCACCCTTGTCATGTTCCTGATCTTAATGGGAAGGCTCTCAATTTTTCCCCCACTGAGAATGATACTCGCTGTGGGCTTTTCGTAGATGGGTTTGACTATCTCGAGGAAGCTTCCTTCAATTCCCATTTTCTGGAGGGTTTTAATCATGAATGGGTGCTGGATCTTATCAAATGCTTTTTTCTGCATCTATTGATAGGATCATATGGTTTTTATTTTTTCTCTTATTGATATGATGTATTATGTTGATTGATTTGGGAAGGTTGAACCATCCTTGCATTGACAGGATTAACCCTACTTGGTCATGATGTATGATCTTTTTGATGAGTCTTTGGATTCTATTTGCTAGTATTTTGTTGAAAATCTTAGCATCTGTGTTCATCAAAGACATTGGTCTGTAATTTTCCTTCTTTGTGTTGTCTCTCCCTGCTTTGGGTATCAGGGTGATGTGTGCCTCATAGAAGCTGTTTGGGAATGTTTCTGTTTCTTCTATTTCCTGGAAGAGCTTGAATAGGACACGCAGTATGTCCTCCTTAAAAGTTTGGTAGAATTCACTAGTGGACCCATCTGGACCTGGGCTTTTGTGTTTTGGCAGACTTTTAATTACTCTTTCAATTTTCTTGATGGTGATAGGCTTATTCAGGTGTCGGAGGTCTTCCTGTTTCAATCGTGGGAGGTTTAGGACTTCAGGAATTTATCCATTTCTTCTAGGTTCTCATGTTTCATGGCATACAGGTTCTCAAAGTAATATCTGATGATCTTTTTGGATTTCTGTCTTTTCTGTTGTGATGTCACCATTTTCATTTCTGATTCTGTTTATTTGGGTTCTCTCTTTCCCTGTCCTAACAAGTCTTGCCAGTGGCTTGTCAATCTTGTTTAATTTTTTCAAAGAACCAGCTCTTGGTTTCATTAATCTTTCTGATTTTTTTTTGGTTTCCAGCTCGTTGATTTCCTCCCTAAGTTTTAGTATTTCCTTCCTTCTGCCTGGGTTGGGCTTCTTTTGTTGATATTTTTCTAATATTTTCAGCTGTGAGGTCAGGTTATTTATGTGGGCCCTTTCTTCTTTCCTTATGAATGCTTGAAGAGCTATGAACTTTCCTCTTAACACAGCTTTTGCTGTGTCCCACAAGTTCTGATAGTTGGTATCTTCATTGTCATTTGTTTCTAGGAATCTTTTGAATTCCTGTTTGATTTCTTCTATGACCCATTTGTTGTTCAGGAGTGAGCTATTCAATTTCCAGGTGTTTGGTTTGACTCCCTGCTTCTGTGTATGGTTAACTACTATTTTCAGTGCATCGTGATCTGAAAAGTTAGTCGACACAATTTCTATCTTTTTTATTTTATTGAGGTATGCTTTGTGGCTCAGTGTATGGTCTATCTTGGACTATGTTCCATGTGCACTGAAAAAAATGTGTGTTCAGCTTTTTAGGGATGAAAACCCCTGTATATATCAACCAGCTCTCTTTCTTCTATTTCTTCCTTCAGGTCCAGTATTTCCCTGGTGAGTTTCAGTTTCATTGATCTATCCATAGTCGATAAGGCAGTGTTGAAGTCTCTGACTATTATTGTGCTATTGTTAATGTCTTCCTTGAGGTCTATTAATAGTCGTTTTAAGTATTTTGCTGACCCCTCATTTGGTGCATATATATTTAGTAGTGTGTTTTTTTTTCCTGGTATACATACCCCTTAATTACTAAGAAATGGCCTTCATTGTCCCTTTTAACCTTTTTCAGCCTGAAGTCTATATTGTCAGATACGAGTATGGCCACACCCGCCTTTTCTAGGAGTTGATTGCATGGAGAATGGTCTTCCATCCTTTGACTTTGAGTCTGTGTTTGTTCTGATTGTTCAGATGTGTTTCTTGTAGGCAGCAGAATGTTGGACCTCAGGTTTTTAATCCATTTTGCCACCCTATGTTTCTTAATTGGTGCATTTAGACCGTTGACATTGAGAGAGATTATTGTCATTGGATTTTGTGCCATCTTTCTGTTTAAACTTGTTGTGGTTTTAGGGTTGTCTTATTTTACAATAGACCCTTCAATCCTTTTAATGTTGGTTGTGAGTTTATGAATTTCCTGAGTTGTTGTTTATCCGTCAATTGTGTATCTTTCCTTCACATCTGAAAGTAAGTCTTGCTGGGTAAAGAATTCTTGGTGAAGCCTGCAGTTCATTGAGTCTTTTCACAATGTCCCACCATTGTTTTCGGGCTTAGAGTGTTTCATCTGAGAAGTCTGCTGTGAATCTCAGGGGTGCTCCTTTTGTATGTGATTTCCTTCTTTGATCTTGCTGCTTTCAGTATTCTGTCTCTGTCAACCATTTTTCTCATTTTAATAAGGATGTGTCTTGAAGTATTCTTATTGCTGTTTCTTTTAGCTGGTATCCTATGGGCCTCCTGTATCTGGGAGCATGCTTTCTTCAGTTTGGGGAACTTCTCTGTGATGATGGCTTTGACAGTTTCTTCTTCATCAGGGTTTTTCTCTTGCCCTTCTTGGACCCCAATTGTTGCAGGACTCCTCTAAGGGCCGCTGAATCTGCTCTGAATTGCCGCCTTCAAATCACTTCGTAGATAAGGGGGTAGTCTAAATGTGGCAGTTTATTTGACCATGTATTCTGTACTAGCTGGTATAAATATTCTCCCATGCTACCACATCATCGTGGGACTAGCCAGATCTTACCAGCATATTTGCCTTGCCACGTTGGATCCCTAAGTAATTAGACCAGAGATAAATGCTGTTTGCCTTCAAGCAACAAGCTTGGCTCCCCTAATATACTCAAAGGCAACTAAAATACAAAACTACCATGAAGTAGAAGAGACTTGTGAAGGTTTGGAGAAATATTTAACTGGCATTAGTATTAGTCTTTGGTACAGAGACATGCCATCTTAGAAGCCCCCTTCTCTACATTAGAAAGGTTTTTCCAGGCAGATCTTAGCTCAAAACATTAGTATATAAAAGGGCCTAGGTGAGGTGCTGGGATAGATTACCTGAGGGCATTGACCCTCCCTTCTTTCCATAACAGTGGGAGGGAGGTCTGAGTTGCAGGGTATAATACTAGCCTGCTTCCTCTCTTGCTGGGCTCTTTCTGGGCTCTCTCTTTGTGAGCTCCACACCCTTCTTGGGAGTCTTGTCTTTGTCTCCTCTTTACAGGGCCTTTACACATGGTGACCACCATCTTGGCCTACACGTGGATGGGGTTCTAGCTGGGAATCCTAAGCACCGGGCTTTTCCTTTTTGCTGATTTGTATGCCTGAATCTGTGATAAGTAAACCCTTTTAAAACTGCATTGGGTTCCTGAGTTTTCATCCAATCCTCGCTGGCTTTGGAGGTAGAAGGGAACTCGCTTCCTGGCACTGTTGGGGGCCCCAGCGGAGCCCCCAACACCCAATGATGCGTATGTTGTTCCTTTTGGCTTCCGAATTTCTCTGGTAGTCTGTTCGTTGATTGTGAGTCTTTTCTCCATCTTCTGGTGTTGTCTACAGAATCTCTGAACCTCGTCTTCGAGATCACTAATTTTTTCCTCAGTAGCTGTTACTTTGCTTTGGAGGCCTTCCCCTGTGCTTTTCAGTTCACTTACCTCATTTTTAATATCTGTCATTTCTGCTTGTACCTTTGTCTGTAATTTACTCAATTCTGCTCTCATGTCCTCTTGTATTTTATTGACTTTGTATTCCATTGTTTCTTTGAGTTCCTTGTGCATCTTTAAAAGTTCCTTCTGAAATTCCTTTTCAGAGAGGTTATATAGCTCATCGTTATTGCTTGACTCATCTGTATTAGTGACTTCAATCGTAGAGCTTGAAAGAATTCTGAGTTGCTTTACCATAATGACTATCGTAGGTTGAAAGTGTGTGTTCTGGGTGACTAGTCAATAGAGTTAGTAGGTTCCTGAATTTCTTTGCAGTTAGGGATGTATAGCAAAGAATGTAGGGTCAAATTATCAGTGTTATCTCAGGTAGATAGATATCACTTCGCGCGGACACACCAGCGTCCTTGCGTTTTGAATTTTAGAGTGTCGCTGGGTGGTTCTGGAGTCTACAGTTCGGGAATGCACCTGGTGGGGAGAGTGGGGAGCTGCTGGGTGTCCGGGTAGATGATGTCAGGAGACATTCATTTACTTTTAAGTATTAAGATATGAACACATTATTTCTTAAAGGCAGAGCTTCTCAGATAATATCAGGAACCGACAATGTCTCCAGTAGTTTTGATGTCAAGTACCATTATGAAGCATTTATTAGAGTACACATAATTTATTTCCCTCCTCATGTTATTTAACACTTTATTTTACAAAAAATTTGATGATGATCTGTTATAAAAATTCAATAGTTCAACACTAATCCATCAATAACCATCACCTTCCCTCCACCATTGTTTAAATTTTCCCCAAACACCCGGGTCTGACCCGGTAGCAGGCCCACAATAATTTATTTTATATTACTTGTTACCACTAAAAGGCTAATGAAGTGATAAAAATATATTTCCTTGGAATATTAAGTCATTTTATGAGGGTTTACTAAGCTGTTGTGCTGCAAGATAAGCAATCTGTGTTAATGTTTTTGTTAGTTGAGATTGGGTGACTTCCACATTACACCCCATCAGATCTGGTGGGCTACTACTGGATGTCAGTGTTGTAGAATTTGGTGATGTCCCAGGAAATCCAGAATGTTTAATTGGACAGTTTTGTTGGAGATATGGCTGTGGGGTGGGATGTGGGCATGAATGCTGGGTCTTCTGAGAGTATATGGAGGTGGGGGTTTCACCCATCCCAACTCTGAGGAGGCCTGGGATTTTCAACTGAAAATGCCTGTGTACCTGAAGTTTTGAGCAAATTGGATCTATTGTGGAACTCAGTTCTGAGGTGGTGGCATCCAGTTGGAGGTTGGAGACATGTTAGTGACTTTGAATATTGCACTTTAAAAAGGACTGCAAGAAGGATTTGGCATTTTTACAAAGAAAATGAATAGACTATTGTTTTGTGTATAATGAAAATGGTGTTTAGAAAAAAATACCTTTTTTTCTCACTAAATAGGTGTGCCATGTTCGTAAAGTATATAATCATTGAAATTACAATTGCTCAAACTTACAGTGGGCACATGACAATAATAATTCTGATACTATTAATAGCAATGCTCAATCTCAATATAATGGAGAAAATTATTGAGAGATTGTTCATGAAAGCAGTTTTAAAACACTGAAATAATATAATTTTAGATCATCATTTCAGTTAATAATTGGCTATGATGATGAAGGCAATTCTTAATTCTTCTTTTGTATTAAAATGTAGATTTTAGGAGCCGGAGCCATGGCCCAGTGGGTAGGGCTTTTAACTTGCACGCATCCGGCCCATGCAGGCCCCGGGTTCGATTCCAGGCATCCCCATATGGTCCCCCAAGCACTGCCAGGAGCGATTCCTGAGTGCAGAGCCAGAAGAAGCCCCTGAGCATTGCCAGGTGTGACCCCAAAAAACAAAAAAATAAAAAAATAAAAAAAATAAAATGTAGAATTTATCAATGATGAGAGAAAGTCTGACTGACTAATAGCTGGGATATATAAATACAAATGTCAAAACCAATGTAACTTTTTAACTGTACATGCCTGAAACTTGTTATTATGTAACTAAATATATAATCATTAAAATCCCTGTTCTAGTTAATTTTGGTTGGTATTAGCTCTCTATCAGTGTTTCTCAGGTATCATTCCTGGATCTGTAATCAGGAATGATTCTTTGCCATGCTTAGGATTGCATATACAGCTGTGGGATCAACCAAGGTCAATCATGTACAAGAAAAGTGACTTAATTCATGTATATCTCTCTGACTCTTAGGGTATAGTTTTTTAAAAGCTGAGTACTATATTGAAATCCCTTAATGGTTAATTAACATGTATATATTTTATAGGAGAATGAATTTAGAATAGATTTATTTTATATAGTTCATACAGAAAATTCCTTAACATTATATTTTATAAAAATTTTACAAAAAAATTTATTAATGTATTGATGCAGCATTATACAGAAGTATTAAATAAGTATGACACTATATCAATAGTAATATGTTGAATGCAGAGAAATTATGCCTTAAGGTTTAAGCAAGAATTCATTTCAGCTTTACCCTTTTAATTTTAAGGGTTATTACATAACAACTCAACAATAATCTCTTTTTTTTTGCTTTTTTGTGTCACAACTAGCAAAATCAGGGGTTATTCCTGGCTCTGCACTCAGAAATTATTCCTGGCAGTCCTCAGGGGACCATATAGGAAGCTGGGGATAGGACCCAGATCAGCCACGCCCTACCAGCCAGACTATTGCTCCGGCCCCTCAAAAATAGTCTCTTAATGAAACATATGTCTGCCAATAACATTGTTCATATTTTAAATAAGCCAATAACATTAGAACATATAATCTATAATCAATTATTCACTCCTAAAGGAATGGTGATCATTTATTCCTATGGTCTATTTTTTTCTAAATATGATTGCATTTTTCTAAATATGGTAAAAAATAAGTATGTGATTAATATGAGTTCTAAAATAACATTTAAGAGTTGTTGAATAATTTTATTAGCAAATGAACTATCTTAAGTTTACCTTATAATTCTATTTTCTTGCTTTATCTTTTTTGATTTCTGGGTCACATCCACATCCAGCAGTGTTAAGAACTTACTCTTGGTTCTGTACTTCAGGGATCGTTCATGGGATTAAGGAATGATGATATATGGAATATCAACTCTGGAAGCCCTCATAAAGCGCAAGTGCCCTACTCACCTACTCACTGTACTATCACTCCTTTGATTTTAATGCATTCATCCATTCATATATCCATTCATACATTGAACCACAAATCCATCCAAATAGCCATCCATAGATCCAAATATTTATCCACCCATCTATCCACATATCCACCCATCCACCCATCCACTCATCCATCCACCCAGCCATCCATCCATCCCTCCATCCCTCCATCCGTCCATCCACCCACCCACCCACCCGCCCACCAGCCCATCTGCCCACACGCCCACCCACCCATCCATCCATTCTTTATTCTTTCCCTCAGTTGCACATGTACTATGCACATTATTAGATAGAAGACACAATATTAATGGTCTTTGATTAAAGGTTAATTTGCTTTCTCCAGATGTTTTCACAATTTTTTTTTGCTTTTTTGGGCATTTTGTGCTTTTCAGACCAAAAATAATTCTTATGCATAATTTTTTTCTTAGCTTTTGTAAAAATATTAGAGTCTATGTTTTACTACTTTGAAGTCTCTCTGTGGCTATTTTAATAATCATGAAACAAGATACCATTTTCTATATGTGTGATCATTGCTGCTTATTAATTTTATATCTATGCAACCAATTCATGTTATAAATGAGCTCGGTATGCTTGGTATTCATTTTAATATAATTCTATTAGAGAATTGAGAGGTCTGTTATATCACTTGATCACTTGAATCCCGTTATTCATCGATTTACTAGCGGGTGCCAGTAACATTTCCATTAGACCCTATCATGTGCCAATGTAGCCCAATGGCATCTGGTTGATTCAGGAATATGAAGAGCCTCAAACCGTTCCTTCAGGATCTTTACAAGAAAGTCTGACCATCTTGTAGGTGGGCGGCCACGTGATCTTTTGACATCCCATGGGATCCAGTCGGTAATGGCTCTAGTCCAGTGGTTGTCTCCAAATCACATTACATGTCCAAACCATCTGATTTTCGATGCCTTGGCAAATGAGACAGCATCCCTGATTTTGGAATAGCAACAGTGGTCAGAACTCTGGATTCCTTCTCTCACTTGAGTGAGGCGTGATATTCCAAGCATAGCTCTTTCGATTCCTCTCTGGGAGACCCGAATAGCATTCTCATCCTGCTTTTGTAGGGCCCAGGTCTCTGAGGCATATGTTAATGCAGGGAGAATGGTGGAGTCGAAGAGATGTGCCTGGAGCCAGAGGTTCTTTGTCCTTTTAGCTATTTCTTCGATGCTTTTGATGGCATTCCATGCCACTCTCTTCCTCCTGCACAGCTCAGGTTTTAGGTCGTTCATCATGTTGATTTCTCAACCTAGGTACACATAACTGCTGCATTCAGAGATGTTTGTGTCATTGAGAGTGAAGGGGGCCTCTGGAACTAGTTCATTTTTCATAAACATGGTTTTCTTTAGATTCAGCTGTAGACCTATCTTTCCACATTCTCTGTCTAAGTCAGCCAGCATTTGTGCCACTTGGCTAATGTTTGGTGTTATTAGAACGATATCATCAGGGAAGCGGAGGTGGTGTAGTTGCCAACCATCTATCTTCACTCCCATTCTTTCCCATTCTAATTGTCGCATGATGTTCTCGAGGGTGGCGCTGAAGAGTTTTGGTGAAATGGTATCACCCTATTGAACCCCTCTTTTGACATCAATGATCACTTCTTTGTAGAATGGTGAGATCCTGGTGGTGAATCCATAATACAGCTCACGAAGAATCTTGATGTATTCGGTTTGAACACCCTGTTTGGCTAGGGCTTCGATGACTGCTTCAGTCTCCACAGAATAAAAGGCTTTCTATAAATCAATGAACGTGAGACAGAGTGGCATCTTGTACTCCCTACAAACCTCAATGAGCTTGGTTACTGTGTGGATATGGTCGATTGTGCTGAATCCTTTCCGGAAGCCTGCTTGCTCACATGGTTGTCCTTCATCTAGTGTTCTGCCAATCCTGTTCAGGATGACTCATGTAAACAGCTTGTAGATGATGGACAACAGGCAGATGGGGCAATAGTTACTGGCAACTATCGTCTGTTATATATTCTGAAACATTATTGAGAAGTGTTTTGTATAGTAACTAAGATTACAAACTGGACTCCATATTCATCATGTTTTAAAAGTGACCCGGAGGCTTATTTATTGTATTAACCTATGTAAGTATATTAACATTTTATGTAGGATTATTGTACATGCCTATATTTCATCAATATGAGATTATCTGGATTTTAAAGTTCAGCATTTTGGAGGAATAATAAAAATAATATATTGCAAATAAAATTATTTATACACTATCGTGTATAGGATATCTCTGTTTCAGGGATTCTGCACAAATGAGGAAAAACCACATCTTAGAACCCAGGAGATACAATCTAAGGCATTTTCTATCATATATGGAACTTGTTATAAATATTCATTATTTCATAAACCATTATATGTATAAAAACATTCAGCATGTAAGCAGGAAGTACTATTTAGAAAGAGCTTCTGTATTATAGTACTTCTGCTATCCTTCTCCAGATGAAGATTTTCTCTTTTTATTTAATGACGGTACTTGCATTTAAATATATGATGAGTCCATTATTTGAGCAAGAATATTGGTGATTAATATAGGTGAAAAATCCATTCTTTTTGTGACTTTTATTTTTTATCACTTTTAGCAATTTTTTAAAACATTTTAAGACTGTGGCCAACAAACTGAAAACATTAATAATATGAAACGTTTTGGTCAGGACATCATTTTCTGTTTTCCTTTATAATTGGATATGGTTTTGTGATCTGTATTATAGTACTTTTATAATAGTACATTTTCTTGACAGTGCTGTGTGCCAAAATTCTTTGTAAGTTATTTTCTAATTAGATTTTACAAACTACTTTCTATAATCATTTGCTTATATTCCTTTCTCCATTTCAATACAGATAGGTAAAGTGACCAGGTGGTTTTATTTAATGGTATTGATTTTCTTGATGAATCTGAATTGATATTACCATTATATTATTTTAGGTATATAACATAATGATTTGATATATGTAGGTATTATATAATCTTCACCTCAGTAGGTCTAATTAACCATATATTATGACCAGGAGTTAGTTGTCTCTGTTCATGTAGTGTCTGGTACATTTTCTGATGCAAAATAGTAGAAGCTATCCTTTGTTCAGAAATGGTAATAGTTTTTGACAATAGTTCCAGTGCTTTCATGTTTTCATGAACTATTTAGTCTTTGGTTTGCTTTTTGGGCCACACCTGACTGTGCTCAGGACTTACTTCTGGACTCTTGGCTTAGAGATCACTATTGGTGAGGCTCGAGCACATTTTTTATTTGCATGAATCAAACCTCGGACCTCTGCATGCAAAGTAAGCATTCTACCACTGTGCTATCTTTCTGTCCCTCCTTACAACCTATTTAGACTAAGGTCATAGCACTAGTTTTTTTTTATTTATTTCAGTGCAGTGCTGACATTTGTTGCGTGTTTTCTTTATTATATATCTTATTTTGAGTAGACTGATGAAACAAAAGAACAAAAGATGGGTGTAATAGACATACGTGAGGCCCTTCATGCCCAAAATAAACATACTGCATTTATCTCCAGTGGACATGAGTCATTCTCCAAGATAACCCACAGGCTGCATCACAAAACAGAGCTCCATAAAATCTAGAAAGTATCAATCATATCAATTATCCTCTCAGATCATGATGCTTTGAAAGCAGAAACACAAATATCACAAATAGAAACTAGAAAAAAATGCCAATACTAGGAAATTTATATGATTTGATTAGTTATACCCTTTGAAATTTTTCAATTAGAACAATCAATCTTCTTGTGAATGAAAATGAGTATGTGGGTGATTGTGTAGCAATGAATCATAACTTGCATACCCTTACATGAGCATGTGAGGTGATGTGACCTTCCCTTAGGCAATTAAGTTGTGAAGGATAGCAGATAGGCTCACACATGGAAATCTGAGTATATAATGTAAATCCTCTGAGATTAGCCTCCCTTCCTCTTCTTCTAGTCCCTCTGTGCTCACTTCTATAACAGGTCCACATTTATTTGAGGGTGCCCCTAAATACTTTCAGGGATTTGGGATAAAGATTTGGCTTCTGAGATTTACTTGCTTCTATAGGACACTGATAAGAGCCCTTTTGAGAAATCTTGGAGCATCCCTCCTTGTTGCCTATCATAGGGTGGCATTAGAGGATAAGTCTAGCAGAGCAGAGTGAATAGGGTTTTCTAGAAGTCTGTGGTTTGTGGGAATAAAAACATTAAGTCATCTCAAGAAAGGTAGAAAAACAGTAGAAGATATATTTCCACTAGGAGTGGGTCCCTCATACACAAATACGAACAGATTTAAAGTGGAAATATACTTAGAAGTCAAAAGGTAAAGAACTTCGCAATTCATGATGATGCAATTAAAATGATTTTTTAAAAATTTTGAGTATAAAGTGCCTTAAAGTTTTCTTATTGGGTTTATTTACACTTAGATCCTTGAAGTCTCTTGGATCTCAGTGTCTGTGATCCTCAACTCTGGGAAATTCTTATTGATGATTTTTTTAACAATTGGTTCTTTACATCTGCCTTGTTCATAAGGAATTCTAGTGACTCTTATATTGTTCCTCTTGAACTCATCACAAAGTTCTCTAGTACACTGTCATTTATTTTCACACTACTTTTATTTTCTGTTGGTTTCTAATGGTTTCCCCCATCTAATCTTGGAGCTCCTCAACTTCTGTTCTACTATTCAGAAAGCATATTGACCCCATGTTCTTCATTTCTGTAAGTTATGACTGTAATTTTATTTTATTTTATTTTATTTTATTTTATTTTTTGCCACTGCTGCTGCCGCCTGTAATAGTATTTTAATTTCAACTCTCTTGCTTCGTTGTGCTTTGATGACTTCCCGGTGCTATCATTTTTTTTGAACTCACTGAACATCTTTATTACAGCGTAATTAAGGAAACTCTGAGAATTTATTGGTGTTATTTCTGTCTTGGGTGGATTTTTTTTTCTAATTGAACTTGGTGAGTTTCAATGTGATTTCCCCATTTGTTTTCAAGTACTCTTGTTGTGTTGGAGGTGAATTTTTATATTTAATCCTCAGGATGGTGTTGATGGATTAGCTAGAGCATTCTCTTTGTCGTCTGTCTGTTCTCATAGGATGACAAGAAGAATAATTGTGAACAGCATGTAATTTTTTGAGTAGGTTTATCTTTAGGAATTATTGTTTGGGTCCTTAATCTTACACAGGCATAGAGACAGATGACACATACCCAGAAGGGAAGGGCTCTTCTTTCCATTGGAACTCTGCATCTCATTTGTGATATCAGACAAAGGTAAGCCTCATCTGGGGTATGGGATAGTAGAGCAGCAAGCAGGTAGAGACAAACTATTAAAAGTAGCAAGATCAAAAGTGTAACTTACATAAAAGTAAAATCCTTAAGTTGTATTGCATGTCAGATGAGACTCTATAAGCCAGAAGAATATGCAAAGATATAGTACAAATCTCAATAAACTGAAAACCTCACTAAGAATACTCTGTCCAGCTTGATTATCATTCAGAATTGAAGGAACTATAGAGTTTCAGAGGTAGTTAAAAGCTCAGGTAATTCATAACCTTGAACCAGTTTTTCAAGAAGCATTAAAAGACCTCCTTTAAAGGACAGGAGAAACTTCCCACCGTGTGGTAATTAATATGACACTCACTAATACGGTACATATGCTTTTCCTCTACTAAATTAAGAAAGGTTAAAAACAGCAATTAATCATCAGAAAATGATATATAGATTTGTTTTATAATAATTATATTTGACATCCTCTTAAGTTTGGATCAAGTAGTATGAAATAAATGTATTATATGCCTTCAAGGGGCCAAAATAAAGGAGGTCTCATAAATGACAGTAAAGAGATGATGATTACTACAATGTTTCAAATAAAATAATATTTAATGCAATATGATATGTTTTAGATGCAAAAGCTAAAAAAAACTTGGCTAAGTAATGAGAATAGGCAAATATTATAGGTATTAAATAATTTAAATTTCCTTATTTACATAAGATAAGATATGATAAGAAAGATAGCTGAATCTCAGCCAAACTATGTTCATGAAAAATGAACTAGTTCCAGAGGCCTGATTCTCTCTCAATGGAACAAACATCTCTGAATGCAGCAGTTATGTGTACCTATGTCGAGAAGTCAACATGATGAATGACCTAAAACCTGAGCTGTGCAGGAGGAAGAGAGCGACCTTCAAAATCAGATGGACTGGACATGTAATGCAATTTGAAGATGACCACTGGACTAGAGCCGTTACCAACTGGATCCCACGGGATGTCAAAAGATCATGTGGCTGCCCACCTACAAGATGGTCAGACTTCTTCGTCAAGACCCTGAATGAATGGTTTGAGGTGCTTCGTATCTTGGAAACAACCTGATGCCATTGGGCTACACTGGCACGTGATAGGGTCAAAAGGAAATATTACTGGTGCCCGCTCGAGCAAATCGATGAATAACGGGATGTCAAGTGATCAAGTGACATAGGCTAAAATTATAAATAAATAAATAAAAAATGACTTATTGGGGTTAGAGCCATAATACAGAGGGCAGCGTGTTTGCCTTGCATGTGACTGACCTGGATTCTTTCTTCAGCATCCCATATGGTCCCCTAAGCATCTCCAGGAGTAATTCCTGAGTGCAGAGCCAGGAGTAAACCCTATGACCCAAAAATCAAAAGTAGATATTCACTTTTTGATATATCTTCTGATACCATTTGATGTATTTTCATTTGCCATTTCTTTATGCTTTGTTGGAACCAGGAATATGAAATGAATTTTTTATATGTCTGCCAAGGGGGCATGGTGAGGGATGATGGGTCCCTGGGGACACTGATAGTGGGATTGATCTTGCAACATTATATTCCTGAAACCATCCTATTATAAACAACTTTGTAAATCAAGGTGTCTTAATAAAAACTAAAGAAGAAAAAATCAAAGAAAAATGAAAAAAAAATAAATTAAAAGAGTTAAACACACACACACACACACACACACACTGTATCACTGTATCACTGTCTTCCCGTTCATCATCGATTTGCTCGAGCGGGCCCCAGTAACATCTCCATATGTCCTGTCTCATGCTAGTAGAGCCCAAGGCATCTGCTTGCTCCAGGAACATAAAAGCCTCAATCCATTCCAGAATGAGGTCTATAATTGTTACTGGTATTTGGCATATATATCAAATACAACACGGGTAGCTTGCCAGGCTCTGCCGTGCAGGTGCATACTCTTGTAGGCATCTCTAAGTCCAGCATTTATTGATGAACCGCGGCGCCGCGAGCCGGGCGCTGATAGGCTGGTCTGCTGGGTGGAGGTCTGACGAGAGAGAAGTCCGGATGTGGAAAATGGAGGTCCTCATGGAGTGGGGGGTCGTCTGGCTTGGTGCAAGGCTCTACTGGGATGGTGGGCCAGGGCTAGAACCCACCATCCCTCCCGGGCGCCTCGTGAGCGGCTGGTCACAGGGAGAGCCAGTAGCAGCTCTGCCCCATGCATGTCTACACACACACACACACACACACACACACACACACACACACACACACACACACACACACACACATATATATATATATATATATATATATATATATATATATATTCTCTTTGGGTCACACCCGGCAACACTCAATCGTTACTCCTGGCTCTTCACTCAGGAATTACTCCTGGCAGTGTTCACGGGACCATATGGGATGCCAGTGATCGAACTCGGTTCTGCCACGTGCAAGGCAAACACCCTACCCATTGTGCTATCGCTCTGGCCCCAAAACAGATAATTTTTTAAAGTACTTAAATCCATGAAATACAGAGTTATGGGATGGGAGATGAAGTCACTGTTCATTTATCTTAACCAGGGATGCTGAAGATATAATTATAGCTCTTATGGAAGGAGAGATTGGAGTTCTCTGTCTCCCTGGTCTGAGTTTGAATCTGGGTTCTCATTCCCAGTCATCAGTCAGTTTTAGGTCTCCTATGCTAACAAGCCTTGGAGGCTACTGCCCTTAAGCAGTTTGGACATTCTACTTGGGCCCTGATTTATGCTCATGTATCCCACCTGTCATTTTCATGCCCACAATAACCAAGATAAGACTTCCATAGCTGTAAGTAATCTTTCAGAAACAATAAGCTGGAGAAGCTTATCAGGTATGGCATTGCTTGACCTGGAGTTTGGTAAAGGCTTGTTCTAAGCTTGGGCAGCAGCCTCCTGCTGTGTTTCCAAAGCAGTGGGATATAGTCCTTGCCATTTACTGCACATTTTGAAATCTCTTACTAATAGTATCCATAAAACTTGGAGCCGATTGTGGGTCTTGACAGATCAAGTATAGTATGAATTCTCTCTGGTCCTGGAATAAAAAAATTTTCCCCAGGTACTTAACTTTTTCATTGAGCTATTTCTTGCTTCTTAAAACTTTATATCCCCTATATGCAAGAAAATTAAGGACCAAAACTGTATTTTCTGTGATTCCTCTTTTGTAGTGGAGCATAATAACAGATAATTCAATATGAATTATTTTTTTCTCTTTATCATAAAATGTTCTGCTTAAAGTCTGTTCAAATAATTGCAACATGTTCCCCAAATCCTGGGGAAGTAGGTGAGTGAGATACATGGATCATTCTCCCATGTCCCACTCCAAAGCAGAAAGATATTACATGTCTTCTGCTACATACAGGAGACGTTGAACACAGAAGGCATTTTTAAGATATGAACCGCTGTAACAAGGAAAGAATGCTAGTCTCCTGTCTTATAAAAGATATGTACTAGAGTATATTTTTTCAATAAATAATTATCTTAACTTAAAAAATATAAGCTTGGTGAGTGCAGAGGGTTAAGGCGCTTGCATATATCTGATGTTGGTTTGATTTTTGGCTCTGCATATTGTCCCCCTTGCACAACTAGTAGTGATCCTTGATTCAGATGCAGAAATTAGACCAGATCACTGCCAAATGTGACTCTAAAACAAAACAAAACCAAAGACAAAAAATGTTAGATACAGGCTAAATACATATGGAGATAAAACTTTTTTATTCTTCATAATTAGGTAGAACATATTTTGGATTTTAGAAAAGGCATGTGAGGCAAGCAGACAAACATATATTTTGTATACATCGGAGTAAAATTTGCCAGAAGGAAAAATACAGATATAGAATGACTGCATTTTTTTGCATGAAATAGATATATGGGCATATATACATATATATTATGATACCAATATCCAAGGTCAGGCAAAACATGAATCAGGAGGTCTTATCAAAGGTGGAATCTACCACAAGTGTGTGGGAGTCAGAGGTTAGGTAAGACAGAAAAGCGAACAGTGTGTTAATAATTGTTTAAAATGATAAAACCAGCCTAGAACTGAGCATTGAATATAGGCAAACAGATATATCATATAACCTCTAAATGTATATATTACAGTGTGCAATGTGTAAGAGAAAAGAAGAGAGAGAGAGAAAAAGAGAGTGAGAGGGAGAAGAGATAAAGACCCTGCCATAGAGGCAGACTATGGGAGTGGGGGAGGAATTGGGTTATTGGTGGTGGGAAATGGGCCCTGTTGGTGGGGATAGGTGCTTGACACTGTATGACCAAAACCCGAACATGAATATCTTTGTAATTGTATATCTCACTGTCGTATAATAAAATATTGAAAAAAAATGGGGTTCATGGGTTCATGTTGCTTATTACTTAGGTCACATGTGAGATGAACTGAATTAGACACTTTGGTTTTCCAACGTACATTGAATTCTCTTCATCTCCTTACCACACATTGTTGTTTTTCTCTTTCAGTATTCAAAATTCATTTTTTAAAATTTTGTTTTTTTGGCTCACACCTGATGATATATAGGGTTACTCCTGGCTCTGCAATAAGAAATTATACCTGGTAGTGCCCAGGGAACCGTATGAGATGCCGGGATTGAACTATGGTCCACTGCATGTAAGGCAAACACCTACCTGGTATACTCTCTCTCTGGCCCTAGAATTGAAAATTCTTGATTTGAATGTCATTTAGTTCAATAGTTTGGATTTATTATTCTGTTCTTTTCTTGCTTACAGAATTTCTTTAGAGAATTTGCCATATATACATATCTACCCCAGTCCCCCTTGCTTATGGGGTTTTGCTTTGTTTCTTTTTCATTTTGCTCACAATGTTTCTTGGTTTGGTTTGCTTGGATTAACCTTTTTTTTTTTTTTTTTTTTTTTAGGTCACACCCGGCGATGCTCGGGGTTACTCCTGGCTGTGCACTCAGGATTTACTCCTGGGGTGCTCGGGGGACCATATGGGATGCCGGGAGATCGAACCCGGGCCCGCACAGGCTGGCGCGTGCAAGACAAAGCGCCATTACCGCTGGGCTATCGCCCGGCCCCTGCTTGGATTAACTTTGAACTGCACTCTTTGGGGCCTCTACGTCACCACTCCTGTCACTCTCTACCTAGGAGGGAAGTTCTCATATATTATTTCCTCAATTTGCTGGTCCTCCCATCTCCCTCTTCCTCTACTTCTGGGATCCTGTGATACTGAGGTTGTTTCTGCTAGTACAGTCAACAATACCTCTTTAACTTTTATTGCCTCTTTCATTGATGGAGCTATGTTCTGTATCTTCAAGGTTGTTGATTTGATTTTCAGCTTCATCTGTACTGCTGCTGAAACTAGCTGCATGTTCCTTAACTCTTTCACTTCTATTTGAGTAAGTTCTTTCATATTTTCCCTCAGGGTCTGTTTAAGCTCATTGACTTTTTTTTCAGATCTTTAGTCATGAATATGCTTATTGTTCTCAAGACTTCTTCAGGATGATTTAAAAAGATCTAATGTATATTGGAAACTTCTGTGTTTTCGACAACAAAAACGCCAGGTCACTGCTGTTGACACAGCGAGTTCCTTCATTTTTAACTGCTCCTGTGCTTTGTTGCTTGACGGGTATGACTTTGAATGCTTGTTATTCCTCTATCAGCAGTTGTGGCTTCACTTGCTCCTCTCAGTGCTCCTGGGTCTCTTCTGCTGACCTTCTAGTTGATCTCTCCTGCTGACCTCTCTAGCTGATTGGCTGTAAGGCTCCATCTGGGGCTCCTGCTATGGATAGTGACAGTGGGGGGAACTCACCAGTAGGACTCTTCCTGGCTGTCCTGCACTAGATTGATAGAGTTTTTGGGCAACACCTGGGCTTCCCATGAACAGCAGCTGAGACAGGATCGCTTTAAGATCTTGACCCATTTGGAGTCTTCAATGAAACACATCTTAAGTACTGATTTAATTGAAACCCAAACCAAAGTCTATAAATTTGGTTATAGGTACCACTGAAATGTAATCTAGCATATCTTATTTTATTATAACTCAGATGCAGAGTTAGTGTCTCTTTCAGCAGAGTTAATGTCTGCATTTGAGGCATAGCTTTTTTTTAATTATTTTATCATACCACTGTGAGATATACAATTACAAAGATATACAATTAAAAAGTTCATATTTGGATTTTGGTCATACAGTGTTACAGCACCCATCCCTCCACCAGTGCCCATCTTCCACCACCAACGTCCCTGGTTCCCTCCCCTCCCCCAGCCCGCCTCCATGGCAGGTTCTTTATTTCTTTCCCTTTCTCTCTCTTTCTCTTTTCCTTCCCTTCCAGACTATGGATTACAGAACATACATTAAAGGGTTGTCATGTGTATCTTTTTGCCTGTATTTAGTGCTCAGTTCTAGGTTGGTATTAGTACCCTGGACAATTGTTAGCACACTGTTCCAAAAAAAATAAAAATTTTAAATAGAGATAATTACCTCCATAATTAGGAAAGGTTTATTTCCTGTCTCTGAGCATAATAAGTACATTAGTGGGGGAAATAATTAACAAACTATTAGAACAAAAAAATAAAAATTGTCATATATTTTTGATAGAATTTCTTCAACATAAAAGGCAAGGAAATAAAAGGTTAACATGAGTGGGAAATGTGGAGTAATCGGTCAAATCAAAATATCACAGAGGTTCTATATTACTGTGCTAGAGACATTGAATTTTCTCTGAGAGATAAAGAACAATTGTGGGCTATATAATAAGTAAAGAAGTGAAAGAACAAATAATTCTAGAGAAAGTATGATTAGTTTCCATTTAGTGGTCAAACCAAACTCGTAGCAACTTAGTAAGACTTTGAGAGATTAGTTTTGCTGGGAAGAATGATGCTATTTCATGCTAAAAAACAGGATTAGGGATTAGTCTAAATCAATAGTCACTAAGAGATTAATGTTCAGGAAGGCTAAAAGCTAGTCTAAAATGAATAATCTTTATTTTACCCTCATGTATCTACTTTATTTTTTTAATTAAATATTTTATTATACCACAGTGAGATATACAATTACTATGTTGTTCATGTTTGTGAGGTTTCGATCACATAGTGTTCCAGCACTCGCCCTCCACCAGTGCCCATATCCCACCACCAATGACCCCAATTCCCTCCCCATCCCATAGCCTGCCTAAATGGGGAGCTGCTGGGCGTTGGGGGCCAATGGCGTCAGGAGGGCGGTCGAAGATGGGTGTGGCTTGGTCCCCTTCCCAAAGTCCCAGCGCTTTATGCTGGAAGGGGGTGTCCATATCCTGATGCATAGCTTTTTTAAAAAAAAATATCATTATGGTTTAAGTAACATTGTTGTACTAGTGGTAATGTTTATGTTTTTGATGTAAAACATCACCACACCTTACCACCATTGAATTACCCAAGACATTTCACCATCATTGTCACTTTTAGTCTGTCCCCTAAACCATTCAATCTTCAGGTATATGGTTTTATGATCACATGTTTTATATTATACTGCAAAATTAATTAACTGATTTTTTTGTTATAATGAAATATTGAAAAATATTTTTGAGGGAGCGAAGCGATAGCATGCAGCCCCCTCATGCTATAGAGCCTTGCATGCAGCCTACCTGGGTTTGATCTCCGGCATCCCACATGTACCCCCAACACCTCCAGGATCAATTCCTGAGCGAAGAGCCAGGAATAACCCCTGAGTGTCACCAGGTATGACCGAAAAGCAGAAAAATAAAGAAAAATATTTTTGATAAACCAACCATTAAATGTAGACACAATATGCCTTTACCATTATAAAATGTTTTTGATTTTGGATCAGTTTATCTTTTTTTGCTCTAAGATTTCTCAGATAATGGTTGAAGGCAAAAATGTGCAATACTTACTTCCTGCTTACATATTAACAAATTGTACTTCAACACTTCTCTATGTACAATAAAGGGGGAAACTGCAAAGATTTTTTTTTCTGTATGTCAACAATCTCACTCCTCATACTTCATTAAATCAAGATGATATAAATCCCTGAAGAATGAAGTACAAATTTTAAAGCTGTATTGATTTAACCTTCCCTTGGTAAATATTTCATAGCGTTCTATTGTGCAAATGCAGTCGCACACAGAACAAAGGATTGTGTTTCACTATTACCATGCAGAAGGGGTAACTGGCAGCTTTTATTATGGCATTTAGAAAATAATACAAATGTGCATTATTGGATGGAAAGAGGAGTTGGAAAGGGTAATTTTAATGCAAAATTTTATAGAGAATAGTTCACATATGCTATTTTTTCAAATTTAAACTAATTGAACATTTGCAAGGTAACTTTTTATCTTATAATTATGTTCCTATTCTTTTGGTGCTTTTAAAATTAAGGGGAATTCTTGGGCCAGAGCAATAGTCCATCAGGCAGCGTTTGCCTTGCACACAGCCAACCTGGGTTCAATCCTCCGATCCTCAGCATCCCATATGGTCCCCTGAGCACCGCCAGAAGTAATTCCTGAATGTAAAGCCAGGAGTAACCCCTGAGCATCACCAGGTGTGACCCAAAAGGAAAAATAAATAAATAAATAAATAAACAAACAAACAAATAAATAAATAAATAAAATTTAGGAGAATTCTTTTACTCTTTTTTTTTTTCCCTTTTGACATTGAAGAGATGAAGAATTTGACTATTGGATAATTTGGTAACTTCAGTTACAGTTCATGGTGAAATCAATAGGTATAAGACTATATATATTTCTATAAGCATTATAAACAAAATTATAAATACACTCTATCTCCAATTAAATATAATATACATAATATTTAATTGGAGATAGTATATGTGCATCAATAAAGGTGCAGTTATTTTCAACTGAGTGTTAAGTGTAAGGCTATAAAATGATTGCTATATTATCATTTACTGTTTTAAGGTTTATATAAGAGTAAAACCAGGCCCAGCAGCTCCGTGTGCTCCCCCACCAGGTGCGTTCCCGTGGAGGGGCAGTCCCCGAGGCAATCCATTCCAGGATAAATGGCTGGAACTTTGAGAAAGGGACCAAACCACACCCAGCTTCTTCAGACCTTCCAGCTGACGCCATCCGACCCTACCCCCTGACTCCGGCACCACCAACCGACACCCCAAAATTCAAAATTCAAAACAGGTAGATAGATATTAAAAAAGTAATATCTATCTACCTGAGACACCACTGAGCATTTGCACCGACACTCTTTGCTATACATCCCTAGCTGCAAAGTAATTCAGGAACCTACTAACTCTATAGACTAGTCACCCAGAACACACGTTTTCTTTTTTTTTTTTTTTTTTAATTTTTTTTATTTTTACAATTACAAAGATATACAATTAAAAAGTTCATATTTGAGTTTTGGTCATACAGTGTAGCAGCACCCATCCCGCCACCAGTGCCCATCTCCCACCACCAACGTCCCGGTTCCCTCCCCCTCCCCCAGCCCTCTTCCATGGCAGGTTCTTTATTTCTTTCCATTTCTCTATCTTTCTCTTTTCCTTCCTCTCCAGACTATGGATTACAGAACATACATTAAAGGGTTGTCATGTGTATCCTTTTGCCTCTATTTAATGCTCAGTTCTAGGTTGGCATTAGTACCCTCACAATTGTTAGCACACTGTTCCATTTTCTGTTTTACCTAGCCTCTGACTCCCACACGTTTGTGATAATTTCCACCTTTGACAGGACCTCCTGATGTATGTTTCACTTGACCTTGGATATTGGTATCATAATATGTACCTATATATTTATGTTATGCAGATAAATGCAGTCATTCTGTAACTGTCTCTCTCCTTCTGGCTAATTTCGCTCAACATAATCTTCTCCATGTCCATCCATTTGTAGGCAAATTTTATAACTTCATTTTTCCTAACAGCTGCATAGTATTCCATTGTGTAGATGTACCAAAGCTTTTTATCCAGTCATCTATTTTCGGGCACTCGGGTTGCTTCCAGATTCTGGCTATTGTGAATAATGCTGCTATGAACATAAAAGTAGGGATGGTGTTTCCGCTGCGTATTTTTGGTTTCCCAGAGTAGATTCCCAGGAGTGGTATGGCTGGGTCAAATGGGAGTTCAATTTCTAGTCTTTGGAGGAATGTCCATATTGTTTTCCAGAAAGGCTGTACCAGCCGGCATTCCCACCAACAATGGATGAGTGTCCCCTTTTTCCCACACCCACGCCAGCACTTGTTGTTCTTGTTCTTTTGAATATGTGCCAGTCTCTGTGGTGTAAAATGGTATCTCATTGTTGTTTTGATTTGCATCTCTCTGATGATTAGTGATGATGAGCATTTTTTCATATGTTTTTTGGCCATTCGAATTTCTTCCTTGCTGAAGTTTCTGTTCATTTCTTCTCCCCATTTTTTGATGGGGTTGTTTGTTTTCTTCTTGTAAAGTTCTACCAGTGCCTGATATATCCTGGATATTAACCCCTTATCAGATGAGTATTGGGTGAATATTCTTTCCCATTCTGTGGACTGCTTTTGTATCTTAGTCACTGTTTCTTTTGAGGTGCAGAAGCTTTTTAGTTTCATGTAGTCCCATATATTTATCTTTTCTTCTAGTTGCTTTGTTAGAGATGTTTCATCTTTGAAGATGCCTTTAGCTTCAATGTCATGGAGGGTTTTTCCTATATTTTCTTCAATGTACTTTATGGATTCAAGTCTGATATTGAGATCTTTAATCCACTTTGATCTGATTTTTGTGCATGGTGTTAGACACAGGTCCAAATTCATTTTTTTACATGTCGCTGCCCAGTTTTCCCAACACCACTTATTGAAGAGGCTTTCCCTTACTCCATTTTAGACTCGTTGCACCTTTATCAAAGATTAAATGATCATGTGTTTGAGGTTGGGTGTCAGGATACTCAATTCTATTCCATAGGTCCACGGGTCTGTTTTTATTCCAATACCATGCTGTTTTAATTACTACTGCCTTGTAGTACAGTTTGAAGTTGGGTAAGGTGATGCCTCCCATCTTCTTTTTCCCGAGGATTGCTTTAGCTATCCTTGGGGGTTTATCGTTCCATACAAATTTCAGGATTGTTTGGTCAATTTCTTTCAAGAAAGTCATGGGTATCCTCATAGGGACTGCATTGAATCTGTATAGAGCTCTAGGGAGTATTACCATTTTGACAATGTTGATTCTCCTCATCCATGAGCAGGGGATGAGAACACACGTTTTCAACCTACGATAGTCATTATGGTAAAGCAACACACAGAATTCCTTCAAGCTCTATGATTGAAGTCACTAATACAGATGATTCAAGCAATAAGGATGAGCTATATAACCTCTCTGAAAAGGAATTTCAGAAGGAACTGTTAAATATGCACAAGGAACTCATAGAAACAATGGAATACAAAGTCAATTAAATTCAGGAGGACATGAGAGCAGAATTGAGTAAATTACAGACCAAAGTACAAACAGAAATGACATATTAAAAATGAGGTGAACAAACTGAAAAACACAGGGGAAGTCCTCCAAAGCAGAGTAACAGCTACTGAAGAAAGAATTAGTGATCTCGAAGACGAGGTTCAGAGATTATGTAGACAACACCAGAAGATGGAAAAAAGACTCACAATCAACAAACAGACTACCAGAGAAAATCGGGATGAAGCCAAAATGAACAACATACGCATCATTGGGGTCCCAGAAGGGCAAGAAGAAAACCCTGAAAGAAGAAACTGTCAAAATCATCATCGCTAAGAAGTTCCCTGAACTGAAGAAGCATGCTTCCAGGTACAGGAGGCCCGTAGGATACCAGCTAAAAGAAACCCCAATAAGAATACTCCAAGACACATCCTTATTAAAATGACAAAAAAGATAGACAGATATAGAATACTGAAAGCAGCAAGATCAAAGAAGGAAATCACATACAAAGGAGCATCCCTGACATTTACAGCAGACTTCTCAGATGAAACACTTCAAGCCTGAAAGCAATGGTGGGATATTGTGAAAAGACTCAATGAACTGCAGGCCTCACCAAGAATTCTTTACCCAGCTAGACTTACTTTCAGATGTGAAGAAATATACACAACTTCATGGATAAACAACAACTCAAGAAATTCATAGACTCAAAACCAACTTTAGAAGGATTGAAGGGTCTATTGTAAAATAAGACAACCCAAAACCACAACAAATTTAAACAAAAAGATAGCACAAAATCCAATGATGATAATCTCTCTCAACATCAATGGTCTAAGTGCACCAATTAAGAGACACAGGGTGGCAAAATGAATTACAAAACTGCATCCAATATTCTGCTGCCTACAAGAAACACATCTGAACAATCCAGAGCAAACACAGACTCAAAGTCAAAGGCTAGAAGACCATTCTCCATGCAAACAACTCCTCGAAAAAGGTGGGTGTGGCCAAACTCATATCTGACAATATAGACTTCAGGCTGAAAAGGATAAAAGGGACAATAAAGGTCATTTCTTAATAATTAAGGGGTATGTATACCAGCAAGAAATCACATTACTAAACATATATGCGCCAAACAGGGGCCAGCAAAATACTTAAAAAAGACTATTAATAGACCTAAAAGAAGACATTAACAGTAGCACAATAATAGTCAGAGACTTCAACACTGACTTATCGACTATGGATAGATCGAAGAGACTAAAACTCAAAAGGGAAATACTGGACCTGGGGGAAGAAATGGAAGAAAGAGAGCTGGTTGATATATACAGGGCTTTTCATCCCAAAAAAGCTGAATACACATTTTTATCCAGTACATACGGAGCCACAAAACATACCTCAACAAAATAAAAAAGAAATTGTGTCAACTATCTTTTCAAATCATGATGCACTGAAAATAGTAGTTAACCATACGCAGAAGCAGGGAGTCAAACCAAACACCTGGAAAATGAACAGCTCACTGCTGAACAACAAATGGGTCATAGAAGAAATCAAACAGGAAGTCAAAAGATTAATAGAAACAAATGACAATGAAGATACCAACTATCAGAACTTGTGGGATACAGCAAAAGCTGTGTTAAGAGGAAAGTTTATAGCTCTGCAAGCACTCATAAGGAAAAAGAAAGGGCCCACATAAATAACCTGACCTCACAGCTGAAAATATTAGAAAAAAGACCAACAAAAGAAGCCCAACCCATTCGAAGGAAGGAAATAATAAAACTTAGGGAGGAAATCAACGAGCTGGAAACCAAAAAAATAATCAGAAAAATTAATGAAACCAAGAGCTGGTTCTTTGAAAAATTAAACAAGATCGACAAGCCACTGGCAAGACTTGTTAGGACAGGGAAAGAGAGAACCCAAATAAACAGAATCAGAAATGAAAATGGTGACATCACAACAGAAAAGACAGAAATCCAAAAGATCATCAGATATTACTTTGAGAACCTTTATGCCATGAAACATGAGAACCTAGAAGAAATGGATAAATTCCTGAAGTCCTATAACCTCCCATGATTGAAACAAGAAGACCTCCAATACCTGAATAAGCCTATCGCCATTGAGGAAATTGAAAGAGTAATTAGAAGTCTGCCAAAACACAAAAAGCCCAGGTCCAGATGGGTTCACTGGTGAATTCTACCAAAACCTTTAAGGAGAACCTACTGCCTGTACTGTTCAAGCTCTTCCAGGAAATAGAAGAAACAGAAACACTCCCAAACAGCTTCTATGAGGCACACATTACCCCTGATACCCAAAGCAGGGAGAGACAACACAAAGAAGGAAAATTACTGACCAATCTCCTTGAGGAACACAGATGCTAAGATCTTCAACAAAATAGTAGCATACAGAATCCAAAGACTCCTCAAAAAGATAATACATCATGACAAAGTATGAATAATCCTGGGAATGCAAGGATGGTTCAACCCTCCCAAATCAATCAACATAATACATCATATCAATAAGAGAAAAAAATTAAAACCATATGATCCTATCAATAGACGCAGGGAAAGCATTTGACAAGATCCAGCACCCATTCATGATTAAAACCCTCCAGAAAATGGGAATTGAAGGAAGCTTCCTCAAGATAGTCAAAGCCATCTACCAAAACCCACAGTGAATATAATTCTCATTGGGGAAAAATTGAAAGCCTTGCCCTTTAGATCAGAAACATGACAAGGTTGCCCTCTCTCACCTTTTTATTCAATATAGCACTGGAAGTACTCGCCATAGCAATCAGAGAACAAAAGGACATTAAGGGCATCCAGATAGGCAAGGAAGAAATCAAGCTATCATTATTTGCAGATGAAATGATATTATACTTAGAGAACCCTAAACTCTCAACCCAAAAACTCTTAGAAACAATAGATTTGCATAGCTAGAGTGTCAGGGTACAAAATCAATACCCAAAAGTCAGTGGCTTTCCTATTCACAAATAATGAAGAGAAGAAATGGATATTAAGAAAATAATTCCATTCACAATTGTACCACAGAAAATCAAATACCTAGGAATCAGCTAACCAAGTGTCTAAAGAACCTATACAAAGAGAACTACAAGACACTTCTTCAAGAAATAAAAGAGGACACTAGGAAATGGAAACATGTTCCCTCTCATGGATGGGGAGAATTAACATTGTCAAGATGGTAATACTCCCTAGAGCTTCTATACAGATTCAATGCGGTCCCTATAAGGATACCCATGACATGCTTTAAAGAAATTGACCAAACACTCCCTGAAATTCGTATGGAATAATAAACCCCTCGGATAGCCAAAGAAATCCTTGAGAAAAAGAAGATGGGAGGCATCACCTTTCCCAACCTCAAACTGTACTACAAAGCAGCAGTAATTAAAACAGCGTAGTATTGGAATAAAAACAGACTTGTGGACCTATGGAATAGGAGTTGAGTATCCTGACAACCACCCTCAAAGACATGATCAGTTAATCTTTGAAAAAGGTGCAACAAGTCCAAACTGGGGGTAAGGAAAGCCTCTTCAACAAGTGGTGTTGGGAAAACTGGACAGCTACATGTAAAAAAATGAATTTTGACCTGGGTCTAACACCTTGCACAAAAATCACATCAAAATGGACTAAGGATCTCAATATCAGACCTAAATCCATAAAGTACGTTGAAGAAAATTTTGGAAAAACCCTCCATAACATTAAAGCTAAAGACATCTTCAAAGGGGAAACACTTTTGCAACTAGAAGAAAAGATAAACATATGGGACTACATGAAACTAAAGAGCTTCTGCACCTCAAAGAAACAGTGACCAAGATAGAAATACAGTCCAAAGAATGGGAAAGTATATTCACCCAATACCCATCTGATAAGGGTTAATATCCAGGATATATCAGGACCTGGTAAAGCTAACTAAGAAGAAAACAGCCAACCCCATTAAAAAATTGGGTGAAGAGATGAACAGAAAATTTGACAAGGAAGAAATTAGAATGACCAAAAGGCATATGAAAAAATGCTCATCATCACTAATCATCAGAGAGGTGCAAATCAAAACAACAATGAGATATCACCTCACACCACAGAGGCTGGCCCATATCCAAAGGGTAAAAGCAACAAGTGCTGGTGTGGATGCGGGAAATGGGGACTCTCGTACATTGTTGGTGAGAATGTCGGCTTGTACAACCTTTCTGGAAAACAATATGGACATTCCTCAAAAAATCTAGAATTTGAGCTGCCTTTTGACCCAGCCATACCACTCCTGGGAATATATCATGGGAAGCCAAAAACAAGCAGCAGGAGACACAATCCACACTTTTTTTTAATGCAGCACTATTCACAATAGCCAGAACCTGGAAACAACCAGTATGCCCAAGAACTGATGACAGGATAAAGAAACTTGTGGTACATCTACACAATGGGGTATACTATGTAGCTGTCAGGAAAAATGAAGTTATGGAATTTGCCTATAAATGGATGGACATGGAAAGGATCATGTTGAGTGAATTAGTCAGAAGGAAGAGAGAGACATAGAATGACTGCATTTATTTGCATGACATAAATATATCAGGTGGTCTTACCAAAATGGAAATAACCGCAAACGTGAGGGAGTCAGAGGTTAGGTAAGACAGAGAAGGGAACATGTGTGAATAAATGTCGAAATGGCTGATACCAACATGGAACTAAGCATTAAATACAGGCAAAAAATGCACATGATGGCTTCTAAAGTGTATGTAGTGCAACCCACAATGTGTAAGAGAAGGAAAAGAGAGAGGGAGAGAAAAGAGATAAAGACCCTGCCTTTTTAGTCAGGTTATGGGAGTTGAGAGGGGAATTGGGGACATTGGTGGTGGGAAATGGGCACTGGTGGAGGGTGGGGGTGCTGGAACACTATGTTACCGAAACCTCCAAACATGAACAACATTGTAATTGTATATCTCACTGTGGTATAATAAAAT